>CM035408.1:68242247-68287247 GCA_020310875.1 Ceratopteris richardii
CACTTGCCCAAATCAGACCCAATTCCATGAAAGATGGACAATAGGTGAATTCGAACAAAAGAGCCATTACATATACAAAATTGGTTGTGTTTAATGACATTTAGATATATTTGAAAGGCCTCACTACTGCATATGATGTATGGAAAAGATTAAGGGCTACTCACAAAGATATCGATTATGTGAAATCAAATTCATTTGATGGAGCAAACTTGTGACTATGCAAGTTGAGGAAAACCCATATTTGAGTTGAAATTGGATATCTTTTTATTGAAGATTTTTTTGCAAAAAAATCATATTTTTGTCTCAACTTCCAAATTGTGGAGAACTCTTTATCCATATCTCTTTAAGCTATTGCCCACATATTCAGATTTCATTAGTTTCTAAATAAAATTTCGAAAATTCCCGTCTCTTGAATTTGAGCTACCCCTTGTGCAAAGAAGGCCACCTCTCCCTTTTCTAACATTGAAAGCCTCCATGAAATCAAGAAACTTGAAGAGGTTTTTGCTTTAACAAATGACAAGATGTAAGGTATCCTATTTTTGAAAATTGTAATGAGAAGCAAATCAAACGTAAACAATATGATGATGTCCTATCATATCAATGTGCCGAAAAAAGGACACAAGAAGCTAGATTGTAGATATTACAAAGCAAAACAGAAAGAAGGAAAAATTAGTGAAAAGGACAAAACCATATGCATAGGATAGCTCCAAGGAGAAAGAGAAGTCCAATTATATGGCCTCTAGTGTCATCAATCAAAAGTTGTATGATGAGAGGACATCTTACATTCCCAATGCCACCATTATAGTTGATATGCATGATGCTTCATAGACATGCATATCATCAAGAATGATGTCATTGATGCCTTGTTGATTGTGAGTAATGAATATTCACATACTTCGATTGTGGATTTGGATGCATCATTCCATATGGTTCCTCTGCAAATTGCTCTTCTATTTCCTGTGCACATTTATGGCAAGGTTTACCTTGAAAATAAACATGCATGTTCTATTGATGCTATTGACATTGTATACTTGTCTTTGTATGGTGTCAATGAGCTTGCTTTGCATGATATAAGATATCCACCTCGCATCAAGAAGAGTTTACTCTTAATTGGGCAAATGGATATGCATGGATGTAGTACTCTCTTTGAGTAAGGTTCATGGAAGTTTATCAAAGGATCTAGGCTGATTGTGAGAGGTACAAAGAGAGGCACTCTATATTGTTTAAATGGTAGCACTCAATTAAGAAAATTCATTGCTTTTGTTGAAATCGATTCTTGCATGGAGCTTTTGCATAATAGGCTTGTCCATATGGACCAAAAAGACCTTGACATCTTATCTTCTAAGCATTGAATGGATGTCAAAGACACCAAACATGATTCTTGTAATGATTGTCAATTTGAAAAACAAGTGAAGAATTCCTATTCTTTAGGTGTGTCTCTTAAGCATAATCCTACTTATCTTGTGCATTCTAGTATTTTTATAGAATGCCCACTAATTTCATGGGGAGGGGCTTCATATGTTATTTGATTGTTCTTAGAAATAGTGCATTTATTTGTCAAAATATAAGGATGAATTTTGTGCATGACTAGATCTCCTTTGCTGCGTTTAGGAGATTTCGTGAATTTTGTGGCTGCTTGAAGTGACAAAACATTGACATATTGGCATTCAAATAAAGGGGACGAGTTCACAAGTGTTGTTTTCAATGAATAATGTGAGTTACATGGCATCAAGTGGGAGTTGACAGCTCCATACAGCCCCTTTTCTAATGATGTGGCTAAAAGATAGAATAAGACATTATGCGAGAGGATAAGATGCATGCTGTCCAAAGCTAATCTCCCTTGAGTGCCTTAGAGAGAGGCTTTGAAATCTGCAATTTGCATTTGCATTCAATCTCCTCATACTACTTTAAAATGTGGCATTCTTCAAAACGTTTGCTCTCTCAAACCCTCTTGATATGATCACATTGCATCTTTGATTGTGATGCTTTTGTTCATGTGAGACATGACTTGAGAAAGAAGCTTAATGCAAAGTCCATCAAAGGAATTTTAACGAGATATGCACATAAAGGTGAAATGTGTTCGAAGTGTGAGCAATCTTCCACTAGGGAGCTCAATATGCAAAGAAAACTTCAAAAAAATACGAGTCAAGGCTTGATCAACAAATTGTCAAAGTGGTCAAAATGTTCAAAGATTGGGATAAGTTTTTATTGCATAATGTGAAAGTACTAATCAAGAGCTTTCCAATGATATGTATCACTCCAATATTTGGAATAAGATGAATGATCGATTTGCAAACATAGGTCGATTTGCAAACATTGGAGTATTCGAAGTATAAATATAAACATAGCTATTTAGTATTAGCATGGGACATTGAAATTTGATATACATAGCTCTCACGATGAAAGGGTTGAGATGTGTTGAAGGGGTAGAGGACGCCTGTATGTGCCTCAAAAGTGGACGCGCTAGGCAAAAATAGACGCGCAGCTCTGAGAGAGAGAAAGAGAGAGAGAGAGAGAGAGAGAGAGAGAGAGAGAGAGTTATATCAACGTATAAGGCTAAACTTGGCCTATGAGACAAAACCATGTACAGGTGTGGTCATCTCCGTCTAGAAATGAAAAGGAAATATGCTCGCGTCACAAAATTGTGCAGCCTAAAAACAACGAAAATGGTGTACCTAGTAATGAGGGGGTAGTGGGGAATAATGTAGTGGTGACTCGTGAGTAGGGGGAGAATGGCTCTGACTCCGCAAATAATGGCCACCTAATACAATGGGACCCATGGGAGAGTGAATGTGTATACCCAAACTGCTGATGATGAGTGGAAGTGGGTGTAGTATGTGGTACATCGGCAGCGGTCGGAATCCCTCTTGAAGGATGGCTGCCCTAGTGATGGTGGTTCGCCTCTTCTCCATCATGTGGTTGTGGCTATCCTAATGGGTTAAATATCCTCCTGGTGTAGTCGTGGTCGTCGATACCCAACCATATGTGGTCGTTGTCTCACTCTCTATGCCGTTGCTTGCTGGAGCGTGAGCCCTATGCCTCTTGAGTCCGTCTGAAGTGGCCTAGCTCACAGAAAGAACTGAGTGAGTGTGCTGGGTACCCATCCATGTCTGATGTGTGGGCTGTAGCATCTGCTCTCGTCTCTCATATGCTGCCTTGAGGAAGCGTCCCATCCTCAGCTGGTCTCTTGTTGTCATGCACAGCTGGAGTGGGCCACGTCAGTTAACGTCACAACATTTTACCATGTGTCAGATGTTGGATATATGTCATAAGTGAGGAGGTAGAAAAACATAAAACACAACTCTGACTCCACTTTCTGCAAGTTGAAGAACACCTTCCTATACTCTTTACAAGCTTCAAATCTATTCCAAAGTCGTGAACTATGAGCTCAACGGCCTTAACTTTATATGGATCAGCTAATACATCTTTTTCCAAGTGTAAAAAACTCAAAAAGCAAGATTCCATAATTTTTAGAAACCCTTATTTTCGAAAATTGCCAAAACCTTAATTTTGGGTTGTTTAAATTTATTTTTATATGGTATCGACTATAATATATCATGCATTGTTTTTTTCTTTTAAAGAATGCTTTCCTTTCATAAAAAGTGCTTTTGATATTATTTTTTAAAATTAGGGTTTGCAAATCAATCGTTCATCTATGATTTGCAAACATCCTCTCTCTCTCTCTCTCTCTCTCTCTCTCTCTCTCTCTCTCTCTCTCTCTCTCTCTCTCTCTCTCTCTCTCTCTCTCTCTCTCTCTCTCTCTCTCTCTCTCTCTCTCTCTCTCTCTCTCTCTCTCTCTCTCTCTCTCTCTCTCTCTCTCCCTCCCCTTCCTCCCTCCCTCTCTTCCCTCCACTCTCCCTCCCTCCCTCGTCCCTCTCTCCCTCCCCCCCCTCCCTCCCTCCCCCCCCCTCCTTTCTCGTATCAAAGCTCATCTCCTTAGCTTAAAAGGTGCATGAAAGAGGCCGCGGAGAGCTACGTCGTGGTGTGCTCGGTTGCTCCAAACACCAAGGGAGTGGGCTGCTGCGTCAGGAGAGAGAAAGTAGAGAGAGAAACCTGCGCAGAAATTTGGAGAAGAAGATGGAGAAGCTGAAGTTGAAGAAGTCCCAATCAAGTTATGAGAGATTTTGGGACCAAGTCTTATTGATAAGTGACTTTTAGGTCATTTGGGCATGTTCACACATGGCCAATGACCAAAAGTCATAAAAATAATGTAAATGCCTATAACTCCCCAATTTGGGGTCCAAAAAATACAACAAAAATATGTCTGGAAAGCTCTCGAAGAGAGCTTTCACATGGAAGGGTCAAAATATACAAAAGGAGAGTCCTTGGGGCCTTTATCCCCAACAACCTCCCACTTAAAGGACCAAGGAGGCTCCTTTAAGCTAAGTAACTCCCACCATCTGTATACATAGCTGATGTTGTGCCTTGGGTAGACACTTCGTGAGAGCATCTGCAGGATTCTGTGAAGTATTGACCTTGATCAAAGTGATCAGGCCATCGTCTAACACCTCTCTGATGAAGTGATATCTCACATCAATATGCTTTGTGCGAGCATGAAACATGGCATTCTTTGCCAAACATATGGCACTCTGGCTATCGCATCCAAGAAGAGGTGCCTTTTCAAGCATCCCAAACTCACTGCAGAGCCGAGCTAACCAAATGGCTTCTTTGGAAGCCTCTGTGGCTGAAATATATTCAGCCTCTGTGGTAGATAGTGCAACTATCCTCTGAAGTCTAGAGCACCATGAAATAGCTCCACCTGCAAGGATGTATACATAGCCACTTGTGGACTTGCGTGTGTCCACATCACCTGCCATGTCTGAATCACAAAATCCTTTTAACTCCAATGGACCCTTTCCATAACATTCTGGCTGTTTCATGTACAGCTCTTCATCTAAATCACCATGCACAAAGGCTGTTTTAACATCCATTTGGAATAATTCCAAATCCAAGGCAGCTGTGAGAGCAAACAACACACGTAAAGTGGTCATTTTCACCACTGGAGAGAACACTTCTTGGAAATCAATGCCCTCTTTTTGGGCATATCCCTTAGCAACCAGCCTTGCCTTATACTTGGGTTTGCCATCAACAGTTTTGATTTTGTACACCCACTTCTTTGGAATGGCTTTCCTTCCTTTGGGTAACTCAACCAAATCCCAAGTATCATTTGCATGCAAGGCCTTTATCTCTTCCTGCATGGCTAACTCCCACTTCTTCTTGTGCTCACATAGCTTTGCCTCTTTATAACTAAGAGGCTCACCCTCATCTGATAACATAATATAATGTATAGAGGGATCATATCTATTCACTCGCCTCCTAGGACGTATAGATCTTCTTACCCAATGATCAACATTACCAGGCAATGGATCTACATCAGGAGGTACATTAACTTCTTCATTGTTAACAGGCTGCTGTACATCATTTCCAGCCCTGTTTTCAGCATGAATAGGTGGCTGCATATGCCCTTCAGGAGCATCATTTTGCTGTCCAGCATCATTTTGCTGTCCAGCATCATCTGGCTCAATAACCACGGGCTCATTATCATTTCCAGCCATATGTGGTGCATCCCGAGGGTCCATATCAGATTTAACTGGTGGCTGTACATGCTGAAATTTGACTCTTTTATGGTCATCTTTAGAGGCACAATTGTTTTTGAGCAGCCTTGCCTCATTAAATACAACATCTCGGCTGCGTATTACCTTCTTGAGTTGAGGTAGCCAAATCTTGTAGCCCATTTCACCTTCATCTCCATAACCCATGAAGATTCCTTTCATAGACTTTGCATCTAACTTGCTTCTCAACTCAGGCCTTATATGCACAAAAGCATCGCAACCAAAGATGCGTAGGTGGTCATATGAAGCTGGTTTGCCAGACCAAACCTCTTCTGGAATGCCACCTTTTAAGGACATATGAGGGGATCGATTGCAAACATGAACTGCAGTTTTCAAAGCTTCTCCCCAAAATCCATGAGGGAGATTAGCTGTGGACAGCATGCATCTCACCCTCTCACATAAAGTCCTATTATACCGTTCAGCCACACCGTTGGAAGAGGGGCTGTATGGGACTGTTAGCTCCCTCTTAATACCAAGATTTTCACAAAATCTATTGAATTCAGCACTTGTAAACTCACCCCCATTATCTGTACGTAAGCATTTCAGCTTTCTACCTGTTTGAGTGGTCACAAATGCATGAAATTTCTTAAATGCAGCAAAGGCTTCATCTTTAGATTTTAACAAATATGCCCAAAGCTTCCTAGAGTAATCATCTACAAAAGAAACAAAGTAAAGAGCACCCCCCATAGATTTTGTGGGCATGCTACAAACATCAGAATGAACAAGATCAAGCACATTAGACTTACGAGAGACACTAGAGTAGTAAGAATTCTTTACTTGCTTACCATATTGGCATTCATTACAAAAATCAAGTTTTGAGCCTTTAGCTTCAAACTTGTCCAAATTACATAGTTTATCAAGGCCTTTTTGACTCATGTGACCAAGCCTTTTATGCCATAATTCCATATGTGAATGGATTTCAGCCAAAGCAATAAACTTGCCCAGCAAGGCTTTACCATGCAAGCAATAAAGAGTCCCTTTCTTTGTACCTTTAACAATCAGCCTAGAGCCTTTGATAAGCTTCCATGACCCCTTCTCAAAGAGGGTACTATATCCATGCATATCCATTTGCCCAACAGACAATAAGCTTTTCTTGATGCTTGGTACATACCTTACATCATGCAAAACCAGCTCATTGGTACCATCCATTGTGAGATGCACTGTGCCAATACCTTCAATTGAACAAGCATGGTTATTTCCAAGATATACATGTCCATGGCTGCCTGCATGAAAGGTAGTGAAACACTCCTTAATAGGAGTTACATGAAACGATGCACCTGAATCTACAATCCATGTTTGTGACAAAGCATCATTCACAGTAAGCAAGGCATCAATCAAATCCCTCTTTGTGATCTGCATATCTTGTGCATGAATATTAATAGAAGGATCAATAACTTCAGCATGCTCTGCTTCCATAGTAGCACAAAGTATATCTTCTGCATCTGATAGCTCCTCAATGATGACACTAGAGGCCACATTGGCCTTCTCTTTGTCTTTGTCCTTTGAGGTATCATGTGCTTCATTCTTGGTGTCCTTTTTCTTCCTGTCACCTGTGTTCTTCTTTCTTTCTAGTTCAGCTTTATAGAATCTGCAATCAGGCTTCTTGTGACCTTTCTTACCACATTGATAACAAGTCACTTCAGCCTTGCCTTTGCTTTTGCTCCTGTTCCTCTGTACATTTCCACTTTTCTTTTCTGTTCTTCCTCTAGCCACATTGGCTGAACCACTTCCCTCTCCACTAGCTTTCCTCCTGATTTCCTCATTCAAAATAGAACCCCTTACACCATCAAAGGTAAGACTGGGGCTATTCGAAAGTGAAACAACCAATGTTTCCCACGAATCAGGTAAGGTCATCAACAAGAAGATGGCCTTAAGCTTATCATCAAATGGAGGTAATCCAGAGTCCTGCAATTGTGAAAGAGTACCTGTAAACAAAGATAAGTGCTCAGCCGCACTTTTTGACTCATCAAGCTGCATACACACTAGCTTACGCATAAGATGCACTTGATTTATCAGGCGTGGTATTTTCATAAGTGGCTTTCAGCTTCTCCCATACCTCAAAAGCAGTTGTAAGGCCTTTCAAATCCACTAAGATTTCATATGATACAGCCATTTTGATGTAAGTGATGGCCTTCTTGTTTAGGTTCATCCATGCTGCATCTGTCATATCTTCAGGCTTGACTTCCTCAAGAGCCCCTTCACAATCTTTAAGAAAGAGGATGCCCAACATTCTCTCTTTCCACAAATCGAAACCATTACCTTCAAATCTCTTGATCTCAAACAAGCTTTTGACATCAGAGGAGGTAGAGGCCATGTTTGCACACTAAGAGCTTCAAAATTTCACCAAAAAGGTAAAATTCACCTGCTGTCCTGTGCGCAATTACCTTAGGAGACTATAGCTGAGAAATTAAGCCCAAAAACTGTTCAAAACTGGCAAAAAACAATTTCTGAAATTTTGTGCAGAAAATTTCAGAAAATTCCAGCAAGCTGTAATTGCATCAAAAACAACAAATTTGTTGTTTTTCAACCACAAAAGGCATACATAGATGTAAAACCAAGGCAATGGGTGCTTGTTTTCACAAAAGCCCCAATTTTTGCAGCAATATGACTTGTAAAATCAGAGAAATGACCTACTGTAATAAGTTTCCAGCAAGTATGCACTTCCTCAATCTTTGTGCATGTCCTCCCACTTGAAAAATGAGAGAATTTCTGCCACAAAAGACCTGTAGATGAAAAAATCAGCAATGTGGATGCTGAAAAAGACCTGTGGGGATACAAAAAGAAGAATAGAAGAGATTCTTCGCGATGAAACTCTCTAAAAAGCACAAAATGTGCTTCAGCTTTTGCTCCGGGCTGAAGTAATCCTCCAAAAACAACCCTTTTATCGCGAAAAAGGAAGGTTTTTCTCGATGAAATTCTCCCAAATGCAAGAAAACACCTTAAGCTCAACATAGGCTGAAGTAGAAAAACAGTTTGAGCAACTTTGTCGCGATGGAACAGCTCAAAGCTCTGATACCAGTTGAAAGAGGCCGCGGAGAGCTACGTCGTGGTGTGCTCGGTTGCTCCAAACACCAAGGGAGTGGGCTGCTGCGTGAAGAGAGAGAAAGTAGAGAGAGAAACCTGCGCAGAAATTTGGAGAAGAAGATGGAGAAGCTGAAGTTGAAGAAGTCCCAATCAAGTTATGAGAGATTTTGGGACCAAGTCTTATTGATAAGTGACTTTTAGGTCATTTGGGCATGTTCACACATGGCCAATGACCAAAAGTCATAAAAATAATGTAAATGCCTATAACTCCCCAATTTAGGGTCCAAAAAATACAACAAAAATATGTCTGGAAAGCTCTCGAAGAGAGCTTTCACATGGAAGGGTCAAAATATACAAAAGGAGAGTCCTTGGGGCCTTTATCCCCAACAGTGCAGGCATTGGAAAATGCACTTTTATTCTTCCAAGGATTGTGGATGAGCTAACTGCTCAGCTTCAATTGAGCGAAGGGGTGGATAAGATGCCAATTGGTTAATCTTCATTGGCACATAGCAATGAAGGGAAAACCAATCCCATTGATTATACCCCTAGTTCATCCAAAAGGCCCCGCACTAAAAGCATTAGCTCAGTGAGCATCTCTGAGGATCCTAGACCCAAGGTTCGAGAGAGCAATGTATTTGTGAAAGGTGGCATGAGGGCCGGAATACAAAAACAATCAATGAATGAAGGAACCCGAGAGATAACCAAGCTCTTCATTGAATGTGGTATCCCATTCAATGTGGCAAACACAAATGCATGGAAGAGGGCCATGAAAGCTGAGTAGGATTGGTTATCCTTGAGAGGGTCCATCGAGACAAGTCTTACGTACCTCTGAGCTCTCCAAACAAAAAACCTTAGTTGAGACAAAACTATTGTCATTGAGGAGCTCATGGGAAAAGTAAGGCTGCTATGTTCTACGTGATGGTTGGTAAGCCATGAGGAAGAGGAAAGTTTACAACATTCTTGTCTCCTCATGCAAGGGCATAATGTTCTTACGTGCCATACCTGCACATGCACCTAGCACAGTGGTTATTGGCCGATTCATCTTTTCACATGTAAAAAAAAGCCATTGAGGACGTGGGGAGTGAAAATGTGGTGCAAGTTGTGACCAACAATGGGACAATGGGTCTAATTGTGTCTCCACATCTGCAAGCGTCTGTCAAGTATGTAGTTTAGGCTCAATAAGCTGCATAGATTTGCGATGGTTGCTTCCACCACAACTAAAACCTTTCAAGAAATCTGTAGATTTACTATTGTGGTCGAAAACACAACCCAAAAAGGTGAACATTCGTTGTTGAAGTACAAAGAGCACTCTTCTTGATATTCTTGAACATGTGTAAAGAGAACTATGCACGAAAGTACTCCAAAATGGCTCCAAGAATCACCCCAAAAATGCTTGAAAACATGCTTCGAAAGCAAAGAATGAAGCTTTGAGGACCCAAAACATGCTCAAGGTAATGTTAACCTTAGCCTTTCCCCTTCTTCAAACACCACAAGAGTGTAGATTAGTGCCAGTTAAGCGAGCTTCAAGGGGAACAATTATGGGATGGATGACCTCTCAAGAAGTACCTAGAACCTATGTCTTCCTTGATCGTTGAGGTCCTCGCTCGCGGGTAGCCAATGGCACCAATGGTGACTTCGGTGACTCGGATGACAAGGTATGCAAAGGTCTATGCCTTGCTCGCCGCCTTGGATAAGCCTTGGAGAAAGCCTTGGGTAGATGCGCGGGTGCTCGCTTCGCTTGCACAAAAAGAACAAAACTTTTGCATCGAAATACTCTATGGCGATGCACGATGCACGATGCACGATTGAAGTATTTCTATGGCGATGCACGATGGTAGACTCTCCTTCTTGAGAGCTCCGCAACGATACCCTTACTATAGAAACCCGAACTCCGGTACCGCACACAATACTCCACACAAGGGGTGTAGAATACACAGAAAACACACAACACATAGAACACGAACACACATTTCTAGGTCGTAAAAATGAAGTCGAACTTAGAGTTTGTGGCTCACCAAGCCACTATATGTTTCATTAAAGAACATATACAAGAATATCCAGTCGCAATTTGGCCTTTCACATGGACACTAACGATAACACTGTTGGGGTAAAGGTCCTAAATGACCCCCTTATTTGTACACATTTGTATAGGCCTTTTATAAGGCTTAATGTACTCATTATTTATTCTTTTGGCCAAGTTCAATGTGAACTTGGCCAGATCTTATAAAAGTGAACTCAAATAAACTTAGGGCTCACTTCTTTCTTTAGTGAAGCCCCCAAACAAGCTGCCTCTCTCCAAATTCGAATTTCTCTCTCCATCTCTGTCTATCTGCTGCGTGGGCTGCTCCTTGCACCTCAAGCCCTTCTACTCAGCCAAAGGGGGTATTACCAAAGCTGCTGCATCACTTGAGCACATCTCCTCAGCTCAACAACTGGTATCAAAGCCTATATTGGGCCTCAAATCTGCTGCACAGGTTCTCTACTGCAGCATACACTCACCATTTGGCAAAATCATCAAGTTTCATCGCAAAGAAAGGGTCCAGAATCCATTGTACCATCATTTTCAGTGATGTTCCAGTTTTTCGTCGCAAAGAAAGTGATTTTTCTCTGATTTTATCACGAAGAACAGGTGTTTTTCAGCAAAATCTCAAAGTTTCCAGCAAGAACAGGTGTTTTTCAGCAAAATATCAGATTTTCCAGCAAATTTCTCAGTTTTTGCAGGTCTTCTCACTCTCAACTTGCTGAGCATACATAGTGGGAGATACATTTTGCTGTAATTTCTATAGTTTCAGCAAAATTGACTCATGTATGAGAAGTTGTGGAGTATTTTGCCATAATTTCTTGTAAAACAGTGGCAAAAATTAGGGCTTTTGCTCCTACATGCATCTAAAGGCTAAGTATTAGCCTTATGTACATTCTTTGAGGTTAAAAACAACAAAATTAGTTGTTTTTTAGCATAAATTGAGTTTCTGAAATTCTCTGCGCAGAAAATTCAGAGATCAGTTTTGTGCCCAAAATCACCCCATTTTTGTCCCAAATTGCTCCTGTGACCATTTGGAGCTGTAGTGCATCATCTTTGGAGGCTTCACTTTGATTTTGGTGCATTTGCCCAAAATTCCAGTAGGTTTTTCATTGTGCAACTATGGCGTCATCCTCCTCAGATGTGAAGAATCTATTTGAGATTCAACGGTTTGAGGGAACAGGTTTCGACTTATGGAAGGAGAGAATTCAGGGAATCCTCTTCTTGAAGGATTGTGACAAGGCATTGGAGACACAGAAACCAGAGGACATGTCGGAAGATGCATGGTTTACTTTGAACAAGAAGGCCATTATATACATTAAAATGGCTGTTTCCGATGAGATTCTAGTAGATCTCAAAGGTTTGACCACTGCTTTTGAGTTATGGGTAAAACTCAAAGCGACGTATGAAAACACTACGCCTGTTAACCAAGTACACCCGATGCGGAAGCTTGTTGGCATGTAGCTTGATGAGTCCAAGATTGCAGCTGAACACTTGTCATCGTTTACAGGTACTTTGTCACAGTTGCAGGACTCAAGAATGCCTCCTTTCGATGATAAGCTTAAAGCCATTTTCTTTCTTATGACATTGCTGTTGGGGATAAAGGCCCCAAGGAATCTCCTTTTGTATATTTTGACCCTTCCATGTGAAAGCTCTTGACCAGTTGTTGGGGATAAAGGCCCCAAGGACTCTCCTTTTGTATATTTTGACCCTTCCATGTCAAAGCTCTCTTCGAGAGCTTTCCAGACATATTTTTGTTGTATTTTTTGGACCCCAAATTGGGGAGTTATAGGCATTTACATTATTTTTATGACTTTTGGTCATTGGCCATGTGTGAACATGCCCAAATGACATAAAAGTCACTTATCAATAAGACTTGGTCCCAAATCTCTCATAACTTGATTGGGACTTCTTCAACTTCAGCTTCTCCATCTTCTTCTCCAAATTTCTGCGCAGGTTTCTCTCTCTACTTTCTCTCTCCTCACGCAGCAGCCCACTCCCTTGGTGTTTGGAGCAACCGAGCACACCACGACGTAGCTCTCCGCGGCCTCTTTCAACTGGTATCAGAGCTTTGAGCTGTTCCATCGCGACAAAGTTGCTCGAAGTGCTTTTCTACTTCAGCCTATGTTGAGCTGAAGGTGTTTTCTTGCATTTGGGAGAATTTCATCGCGAAAAACCTTTTTTTTCGCGATAAAAGTGCTGTTTTTGGAGGATTACTTCAGCCCGGAGCAAAAGCTGAAGCACATTTTGTGCTTTTTAGAGAGTTTCATCGCGAAGAATCTCTTCTATTCTTCTTTTTGTATCCCCACAGGTCTTTTTCAGCATCCACATTGCTGATTTTTTCATCTACAGGTCTTTTGTGGCAGAAATTCTCTCATTTTTCAAGTGGGAGGACATGCACAAAGATTGAGGAAGTGCATACTTGCTGGAAACTTATTACAGTAGGTCATTTCTCTGATTTTACAGGTCATATTGCTGCAAAAATTGGGGCTTTTGTGAAAACAAGCACCCATTGCCTTGGTTTTACATCTATGTATGCCTTTTGTGGTTGAAAAACAACAAATTTGTTGTTTTTGATGCAATTACAGCTTGCTGGAATTTTCTGAAATTTTCTGCACAAAATTTCAGAAATTGTTTTTTGCCAGTTTTGAACAGTTTTTGGGCTTAATTTCTCAGCTATAGTCTCCTAAGGTAATTGCGCACAGGACAGCAGGTGAATTTTACCTTTTTGGTGAAATTTTGAAGCTCTTAGTGTGCAAACATGGCCTCTACCTCCTCTGATGTCAAAAGCTTGTTTGAGATCAAGAGATTTGAAGGTAATGGTTTCGATTTGTGGAAAGAGAGAATGTTGGGCATCCTCAGCTATAGTCTCCTAAGGTAATTGCGCACAGGACAGCAGGTGAACTTTACCTTTTTGGTGAAATTTTGAAGCTCTTAGTGTGCAAACATGGCCTCTACCTCCTCTGATGTCAAAAGCTTGTTTGAGATCAAGAGATTTGAAGGTAATGGTTTCGATTTGTGGAAAGAGAGAATGTTGGGCATCCTCTTTCTTAAAGATTGTGAAGGGGCTCTTGAGGAAGTCAAGCCTGAAGATATGACAGATGCAGCATGGATGAACCTAAACAAGAAGGCCATCACTTACATCAAGATGGCTGTATCAGATGAAATCTTAGTGGATTTGAAAGGCCTTACAACTTCTTTTGAGGTATGGGAGAAGCTGAAAGCCACTTATGAAAATACCACGCCTGATAAATCAAGTGCATCTTATGCGTAAGCTAGTGTGTATGCAGCTTGATGAGTCAAAAAGTGCGGCTGAGCACTTATCTTTGTTTACAGGTACTCTTTCACAATTGCAGGACTCTGGATTACCTCCATTTGATGATAAGCTTAAGGCCATCTTCTTGTTGATGACCTTACCTGATTCGTGGGAAACATTGGTTGTTTCACTTTCGAATAGCCCCAGTCTTACCTTTGATGGTGTAAGGGGTTCTATTTTGAATGAGGAAATCAGGAGGAAAGCTAGTGGAGAGGGCAGTGGTTCAGCCAATGTGGCTAGAGGAAGAACAGAAAAGAAAAGTGGAAATGTACAGAGGAACAGGAGCAAAAGCAAAGGCAAGGCTGAAGTGACTTGTTATCAATGTGGTAAGAAAGGTCACAAGAAGCCTGATTGCAGATTCTATAAAGCTGAACTAGAAAGAAAGAAGAACACAGGTGACAGGAAGAAAAAGGACACCAAGAATGAAGCACATGATACCTCAAAGGACAAAGACAAAGAGAAGGCCAATGTGGCCTCTAGTGTCATCATTGAGGAGCTATCAGATGCAGAAGATATACTTTGTGCTACTATGGAAGCAGAGCATGCTGAAGTTATTGATCCTTCTATTAATATTCATGCACAAGATATGCAGATCATAAAGAGGGATTTGATTGATGCCTTGCTTACTGTGAATGATGCTTTGTCACAAACATGGATTGTAGATTCAGGTGCATCGTTTCATGTAACTCCTATTAAGGAGTGTTTCACTACCTTTCATGCAGGCAGCCATGGACATGTATATCTTGGAAATAACCATGCTTGTTCAATTGAAGGTATTGGCACAGTGCATCTCACAATGGATGGTACCAATGAGCTGGTTTTGCATGATGTAAGGTATGTACCAAGCATCAAGAAAAGCTTATTGTCTGTTGGGCAAATGGATATGCATGGATATAGTACCCTCTTTGAGAAGGGGTCATGGAAGCTTATCAAAGGCTCTAGGCTGATTGTTAAAGGTACAAAGAAAGGGACTCTTTATTGCTTGCATGGTAAAGCCTTGCTGGGCAAGTTTATTGCTTTGGCTGAAATCCATTCACATATGGAATTATGGCATAAAAGGCTTGGTCACATGAGTCAAAAAGGCCTTGATAAACTATGTAATTTGGACAAGTTTGATGCTAAAGGCTCAAAACTTGATTTTTGTAATGAATGCCAATATGGTAAGCAAGTAAAGAATTCTTACTACTCTAGTGTCTCTCGTAAGTCTAATGTGCTTGATCTTGTTCATTCTGATGTTTGTAGCATGCCCACAAAATCTATGGGGGGTGCTCTTTACTTTGTTTCTTTTGTAGATGATTACTCTAGGAAGCTTTGGGCATATTTGTTAAAATCTAAAGATGAAGCCTTTGCTGCATTTAAGAAATTTCATGCATTTGTGACCACTCAAACAGGTAGAAAGCTGAAATGCTTACGTACAGATAATGGGGGTGAGTTTACAAGTGCTGAATTCAATAGATTTTGTGAAAATCTTGGTATTAAGAGGGAGCTAACAGTCCCATACAGCCCCTCTTCCAACGGTGTGGCTGAACGGTATAATAGGACTTTATGTGAGAGGGTGAGATGCATGCTGTCCACAGCTAATCTCCCTCATGGATTTTGGGGAGAAGCTTTGAAAACTGCAGTTCATGTTTGCAATCGATCCCCTCATATGTCCTTAAAAGGTGGCATTCCAGAAGAGGTTTGGTCTGGCAAACCAGCTTCATATGACCACCTACGCATCTTTGGTTGCGATGCTTTTGTGCATATAAGGCCTGAGTTGAGAAGCAAGTTAGATGCAAAGTCTATGAAAGGAATCTTCATGGGTTATGGAGATGAAGGTGAAATGGGCTACAAGATTTGGCTACCTCAACTCAAGAAGGTAATACGCAGCCGAGATGTTGTATTTAATGAGGCAAGGCTGCTCAAAAACAATTGTGCCTCTAAAGATGACCATAAAAGAGTCAAATTTCAGCATGTACAGCCACCAGTTAAATCTGATATGGACCCTCGGGATGCACCACATATGGCTGGAAATGATAATGAGCCCGTGGTTATTGAGCCAGATGATGCTGGACAGCAAAATGATGCTGGACAGCAAAATGATGCTCCTGAAGGGCATATGCAGCCACCTATTCATGCTGAAAACAGGGCTGGAAATGATGTACAGCAGCCTGTTAACAATGAAGAAGTTAATGTACCTCCTGATGTAGATCCATTGCCTGGTAATGTTGATCATTGGGTAAGAAGATCTATACGTCCTAGGAGGCGAGTGAATAGATATGATCCCTCTATACATTATATTATGTTATCAGATGAGGGTGAGCCTCTTAGTTATAAAGAGGCAAAGCTATGTGAGCACAAGAAGAAGTGGGAGTTAGCCATGCAGGAAGAGATAAAGGCCTTGCATGCAAATGATACTTGGGATTTGGTTGAGTTACCCAAAGGAAGGAAAGCCATTCAAAACAAGTGGGTGTACAAAATCAAAACTGTTGATGGCAAACCCAAGTATAAGGCAAGGCTGGTTGCTAAGGGATATGCCCAAAAAGAGGGCATTGATTTCCAAGAAGTGTTCTCTCCAGTGTTTGCTCTCACAGCTGCCTTGGATTTGGAATTATTCCAAATGGATGTTAAAACAGCCTTTTTGCATGGTGATTTAGATGAAGAGCTGTACATGAAACAGCCAGAAGGATATGCCATTCCTGGAAAAGAGCATCTGGTATGCAAACTGAAAAGGAGCTTGTATGGGCTGAAACAGGCCCCAGACAATGGTATAAGAAGTTTGATGCATTTATGCTCAAACATGGGTTTAAAAGAAGCCATGCAGATCATTGTTTGTACACGAAAAAGGATGAAGATGGCAGCCCAATTATTCTTGTACTGTATGTAGATGATATGCTGCTGGCTGGGAAGAAAAAGAGCACTCTGAATGCTCTAAAACAGCAGCTGAACTCTGCATTCTCAATGAAAGACCTTGGGGAAGCTGAGCATATTCTTGGTATGTGTATAAAAAGGGATAGACAGCAGCATACTTTGCAGGTATCCCAAGAAAAGTACATTGAAAAAGTGCTGGACAGATTTAATGTGGCTGATGCTAAGCCTCATGGAGTGCCATTGCAGCCACATGTTAAGCTTTCCAAGGATGACTGTCCCAAAAATGATGATGCAGCCAGTTACATGAAGAGTGTTCCATATGCATCAGCTTGTGGTTCACTTATGTATGCTATGGTTGCCACTCGGCCAGACATTGCTCATGCAGTGGGAGTTGTTAGCAGGTTCATGGCTAATCCTGGTAGAGCTCATTGGGAGGCAGTCAAATCTATCTTGAGATATTTGAAAGGGACCAAAAGTAAATGCTTATGTTATGGAAAGGGTCCATTGGAGTTAAAAGGATTTTGTGATTCAGACATGGAAGGTGATGTGGACACACGCAAGTCCACAAGTGGCTATGTATACATCCTTGGAGGTGGAGCTATTTCATGGTGCTCTAGACTTCAGAGGATAGTTGCACTATCTACTACAGAGGCTGAATATATTTCAGCCACAGAGGCTTCCAAAGAAGCCATTTGGTTAGCTCGGCTCTGCAGTGAGTTTGGGATGCTTGAAAAGGCACCTCTTCTTGGATGCGATAGCCAGAGTGCCATATGTTTGGCAAAGAATGCCATGTTTCATGCTCGCACAAAGCATATTGATGTGAGATATCACTTCATCAGAGAGGTGTTAGAGGATGGCCTGATCACTTTGATCAAGGTCAATACTTCACAGAATCCTGCAGATGCTCTCACGAAGTGTCTACCCAAGGCACAACATCAGCTATGTATACAGATGGTGGGAGTTACTTAGCTTAAAGGAGCCTCCTTGGTCCTTTAAGTGGGAGGTTGTTGGGGATAAAGGCCCCAAGGACTCTCCTTTTGTATATTTTGACCCTTCCATGTGAAAGCTCTTGACCAGTTGTTGGGGATAAAGGCCCCAAGGACTCTCCTTTTGTATATTTTGACCCTTCCATGTGAAAGCTCTCTTCGAGAGCTTTCCAGACATATTTTTGTTGTATTTTTTGGACCCCAAATTGGGGAGTTATAGGCATTTACATTATTTTTATGACTTTTGGTCATTGGCCATGTGTGAACATGCCCAAATGACCTAAAAGTCACTTATCAATAAGACTTGGTCCCAAATCTCTCATAACTTGATTGGGACTTCTTCAACTTCAGCTTCTCCATCTTCTTCTCCAAATTTCTGCGCAGGTTTCTCTCTCTACTTTCTCTCTCCTCACGCAGAAGCCCACTCCCTTGGTGTTTGGAGCAACCGAGCACACCACGACGTAGCTCTCCGCGGCCTCTTTCAATTGCCCGACTCTTGGGAGACATTGGTAGTCTCATTGTCCAATAACCCCAACTTGACTTTTGATGGTGTTAGGGGTTCTATTCTTAATGAAGAGCTCAGGAGAAAAGCAGGCGGAGAATGAGGCAGCTCGGCCAACATGGTTAGACGCAAGACAGATAAGAAGAGTAATTATGCACAGAGGAATAAGAGTAATAGCAGGGAAAGGGGGAATAGAAGCAAAGGCAAAAGCAATGATGTGACATGCTATCAGTGTGGAAGGAAAGGTCACAAGAAACCCGATTGCCGCTATTACAAAGCAGAGCTTGAAAGGAAGAAGAATTCTGGAGATAAGAAGAAGGATAGGAAAGAAGACAAGATTGATGCACAGGACAGCCAAAAGGACAAGGAGAAGGCCAATGTGGCTTCTAGTGTAGTCATAGAAGAGCTGTCAGATGAAGAGGACATTTTATGCGCTACTTTATCAGCGGATGACACTCATGCATTTGATCCTTCTCTAAATGTTCATGCACAGGACATGTCAATTACTAAGAGTGATGTCATAGATGCTTTGTTGACCGTCAATGATGCATTGGCCCAGACTTGGATAGTAGATTCTGGTGCTTCATTCCATGTGACTCCTATCAAGGAGTGTTTTTCTACTTTTATAGCCGGCAGCCATGGCCATGTATACCATGGAAACAATCATGCATGTTCCATTGACGGTATTGGCACAGTGCATTTCGCTACAAATGGCACTAATGAGCTGGTCTTGCATAATGTGCGTTATGTACCAGGGATCAAGAAGAGCTTGCTTTCTGTGGGTCAAATGGATTTGCATGGTTATAGCATTCTCTTTGAGAAAGGATCATGGAAAATGACTAAGGGTCCAAGGCTTCACAAAGAAGAGAACTCTCTATTGCTTGCATGGAAAGGCCTTATCCGGCAAGTTTATTGCATTGGCTGAAGTTCACTCCCATATGGAGTTGTGGCATAAGAGACTTGGCCATATGAGCCAAAAGGGTCTCACTAGGCTTTGTAGCTTAAAGAAGCTTGATGCTAAAGGCACAAAGCTTGATTTCTGTAATGAATGTCAATATGGAAAGCAAGTGAAACGTTCCTTTTACTCTGGTGTGTCTCGTAAGTCTTGTGTACTTGGCCTTGTTCATTCCGATGTATGTAGCATGCCCACCAAATCTATGGGGGTGCTTTGTATTTCATTTCCTTTGTTGATGATTTCTCTAGAAAAATTTGGGTTCGATTGCTTAAATCAAAGGATGAAGCATTTGCTGCGTTTAAGCATTTTCATGCATTTGTGACCACCCAAACAGGTAGAAAGCTGAAATGCTTGCGTACGGACAATGGTGGTGAGTTCACGTGTTGAATTTAAGAAATTTTGTGAAAATTTGGGCACTAAGAGGGAGCTTACTGTTCCATACAGCCCCTCTTCTAATGGTGTGGCTGAACGTTACAATAGGACACTTTGTGAGAGGGTGAGATGCATGCTGTCCACAGCTAACCTCCCTCATGGATTTTGGGGAGAGGCACTCAAAACTGCAGTACATGTGTGCAATAGATCCCCTCATATGTCTTTAAAAGGTGACATCCCTGAAGAGGTTTGGTCTGGCAAACCTGCTTCATATGATCACTTACGTGTCTTTGGCTGCGAGGCGTTTGTGCATATAAGGCATGAGCTGAGAAACAAACTTGATGCTAAGTCCATTAAAGGCCTCTTCATAGGATATGGTGAAGAAGGTGAAATGGGCTACAGGATTTGGATACCTCAGCTCAAGAAGGTCGTACGTAGCCGAGATGTTGTTTTTTAATGAGGCAAGGCTGCTTCAAAACAATTGTGCCTCAAAAGATGACCAAAAAAGGGTAAGATTTCAGCATGACCAGCCACCTGTTAGGCCCAATTTTGACCCTCAGGATGCACCACAAAGGACTGAAAATGTTGATGATCCAGTGGTTTTTGAGCCAGAAGATGTTGGACAGCAAAATGAGGCTCCTGAAGGGCATATGTAGCCGAATAATAATGCTGAAAATGGTGCTTGAAACAATGGACAGCAGCCTAATAATAATAATGATTTGATCATACCACCTGATGTAGACCCATTGCTTGACAATGTGGATCATTGGGTGAGAAGATCTACTCGTCTTAGAAGGAATGTGAGTAGATTTGATCCTTCATTGCATTACATTTTGTTGACAGATGAAGGTGAGTCGCTCACATACAAAGAGGCAAAGGCATGTGAACCTGACATTGCCCATTCAGTGGGAGTTGTGAGCCGGTTTATGGCTAATCCAGGCAAAGCTCATTGGAAAGCAGTAAAGTCCATTTTGAGGTACTTGAAGGGGACCAAAAATAAATGCATTTGCTATGGCAAAGATCCATTGGAGCTGAAAGGCTTTTGTGACTCTGACATGGCTGGTGATGTGGATACACGTAAATCCACAAGTGGATATATATTCACTCTTGCAGGAGGTGATGTTTCATGGTGCTCAAGGCTGCAAAAGATTGTTGCTTTGTCCACTACAGAGGCTGAATACATTTCAGCCACTGAGGCTTCCAAGGAAGCCATATGGCTGGCACGATTATGCAGTGAGTTTGGCTTGTCAAACAAGGCACCTATGCTTGGCTGTGATAGCCAGAGTGCCATATGTTTGGCAAAGAATGCCACGTTTCATGCACGCACTAAGCATATTGATGTGCGATATCACTTCATTCGAGAAGTGCTTGAGGATGGCCTTATCACACTTGTTAGGGTTCATACATCACAGAATCCTGCAGATGTTCTCACTAAGTGCTTGTCTAAAGCACAACATGAGCTATGTATACAGATGGTGAGAGTCACGTAGCTTAAAGGCATCATTTATGCCTTTAAGTGGGAGGTTGTTGGGGTAAAGGTCCTAAATGACCCCCTTATTTGTACACATTTGTATAGGCCTTTTATAAGGCTTAATGTACTCATTATTTATTCTTTTGGCCAAGTTCAATGTGAACTTGGCCAGGTCCTATAAAAGTGAACTCAAATAAACTTAGGGCTCACTTCTTTCTTTAGTGAAGCCCCCAAACAAGCTGCCTCTCTCCAAATTCGAATTTCTCTCTCTCCATCTCTGTCTATGTGCTGTGTGGGCTGCTCCTTGCACCTCCAACCCTTCTACTCAGCCAAAGGGGGCCAAAGGGGGTATTACCACAGCTGCTGCATCACCTGAGCACATCTCCTCAGCTCAACAAACACAACATATGTTAAGATCAGAAGTATACAGGCACCTACACAAACAACAATAAAAGCTAACAAAATACCTACCTAACATATGCCCATTGTGACAAACTAGGAGAGGATTGTTAGAATAACAACCTTTCAAAAGGAAAGTGTACACATCCAAAAAGAAAAAAAAAAAGATTTGAAAATGTCAACATATGGTCAAATTTTGTCAAACAAATGGTCAAAAAAGATCAAATTTAGCATATGAAACAAATAGAAGATTTGGAAAGTACTTTTCAAGAGTTAATGGTATATAAAACTTTGCATTTGGACACAAATTGGGAGGATAAAAAGTCAACCATAATTTTTGTAATTTGTATGAAAAGCATTTTTTATAAGTGAAAAGCTATTTCTAAAAGCAAAAAGCAATGTTGTTGATATATTTTGGTAGTGAGGTGTTTGAACACACTTAGAACTATTGGGACACTTTTTTCCCTCTATGAGAGAGAGAGGAGGATTTTTTACCCCGGCTTGTATATACGTCTATAACCCTAACAAGTTAATTATCCTTGTACATTCACTTGGTAATACATTCAATATTATGTGTTGTGCTCCAAGCTTCTTCTTCTTCCTTGTGTTGTTTGCATGCTTCCCCATTCCTCAAACTCCAAGAATTGAGGCATGTCGTTGCTTTGTCTAAGGCGTCGTCAACCCCCTCCGGTCGCACTCTCATAATCGCACGGCAATTGGTGAGCATACTCGGGACAATTAGGAGTTCTAAACGGCTTCACTATGAGGCATCGAAATTTCGATATGAGCTCGTTTTTGCCTCTGAACGCACTATTGAAGCGCTTGTGCACACAACTTCGTCCTTTTTTGCCAAACATTTATGCAGACATAGTACAAAGAAGAGATTTAAATCGTAGATTTAAATCCGGATTTAAATCGTTTAAATCGTAGACGTTTTTAAAAATAAAAATAAAAATCGAGGATTTTATTCATCAAGAGAGATTTTCATTTTTTTCTTATATTTGAGGTATGCATAATCCCTGCACATAAAATACCTACTTTAGAGACTAGAGCCCCTCCCGATTACATCATTACAATTTACATCAATGAGCCATACATCATAGAACTTTAATGAATGATAAATCATGAGCATCATATCCACATTGCAATTTACACCATAAATGAGATAGTGATCAATGACATTTCATTACATGAATGATAAAAAGTAAAAGATATACATCAATGTCAATAGCTGATGGCACAAAAACCATACAACAAGTCGCAATGTCATACAAAAAAGCATAGAGTGATCACCATCACAGACTATAATCTAAGATGAATCGTGAGTCATCACTCCTCAATGTCATCCATGGAGTCATCATCTATGGGATCCTCATCAAATGTACTAGCCCATGATGATGTACTATCCGACTCTGAATGTCCAAACTTAGCTGGAATCGCTGCAGCGTCTGGGCCAAGATCATCTTGGCTAGAAGACGAGGCCGATGACTCCTCCCAATCATGTGCATGCTCTAGAGAAGTCCAAGGGCCACCAATATCACAAACACTAGATGTCCCACCTCGTTGTCTACGACCTTGGGCTCATCCACCTCGTCTCAAATAATACTTCCATGGTCAACTAGTAGATGGCAATGATGGATCATCTACACATAACACAATATTTTCATAAAACAATATATTAGAATTTAGAAAATAGAGTGTAGAATGAAAAGTATTCTTATCTATATATTATAATTTGAACTTTGTGCCTATGTGAGGTCTATCCCTTTGGGTGCGACTATGCGTGTGACGTACATGCCTATCGGACTCCATCGCAAACATGGCAAAGATCTCTCTCTCCTCCCGAGGGATTTAAGGGATATCTTTGAGAAGGCTGATATCAATAGAATCTACATTAACCTGCAAGGAAAAATTTCAAAATTATAGATTAATATACTAAATACAAATATAAATCTTAAATGCATGACTAAATGTCAAAGAATTTATTTACCTGTAAAGGAGCTATGTTATGTCCTTTACTCTCTAGCAACCTTAGATTGCAATGGCAATACACTAACTTTTCAAGTTGCGCTGGGCTCATTCTATTCCTCTTTTTTGTATGGAATAGAGCCCATGTGCTCCAATTCCCCTCTGGAGGTCCTCTACTACAATCTTGCGAAAGTATTCGCAAGGGAAGTTTTCTCTGCAATTCGCACATAATTAAATTACTTAAACTTGATTCTTTGATAATAAGATGAAATATTTACTAAAAAATTACTCACCAGTATCGGAGTACTAACTCCATATTTCTCCCACCATGTGACTGAAGAAAGCAGATTCTCTCGTAGTCGTGCCGTAGGCTGTCCAAAATATTTCTCCATGCTACGGAACCGCACTCTCTCATCCTCCAACTGAGATAAGAGGGCTACATCACCACCTGTCCATCCTCCAATGTACTCAATCCAACTATCCTCAAGAATCTTGTTTGTGCATTGCTCCCCACTCCTCCACAATGGATGAGGAATATGAGCAACTCCATGGATTGGTTTATGAAACCAATCCCATCGACTTGGGACAACGTCACATAAACCCTTCTTTCCATTAAAAGAGTTAAAAAATATGTAAGTAAACATGAAAAAATAAACAAGTAGCAAATTATAATAAACTTACTCTTTCTCTGAAAGTCCATCGACTCGTTGGATACAATCTTGTATACAGTTGATGTACTCGTATACAAGGCCAAGAGTGCTACCCTCCATATCTGTAATGCGGAGCACAATGTATACAGGCTGAATAGAAGCTACTAATATCTCTCTCTTCACCCAAAGATCATCCTCTCTAATGACAAGAGATGAAAACTTTGTGAAGAGAGCATTCCCTACTCTAACTTTCGATAACCGATACCATTGTTCTAAAACACACATGCGTAAAAGACCCTTCCTCACTGTCAAGACTCTATCAACAACTAAGTACATGTAACAAAAACGGGCAAGAGAAGGTTTTTGGAAATCTAAGGGGGAGTGAGCGCGGAAAATGTTTAGGACTTTTGGGCAGCTAGTGACAAACTTCACTATAAGTTTGGCTTTATCTAGGATGGTTCTTACCCATGGAATATCCCCTATGTCTTCCATGAGTAGATGTAAGCTATGTGATGCACAAGGTGTCCATTTGATCTTGGGATACATATCCTCAACCATACCCCCTATGGACACACAGTTAGATCCATTGTCGGTCACAACTTGCACCACATTTTCACTCGCCACGTCCTCAATGGCTTTTTGAACATGTGAAAATATGAATTGGCCAATAAACACTGTGCCAGGTGCATGTGCAGGTATGGCACGTAAGAACATTGTGCCCTTGCATGAGGAGACAAGAATGTTGTAAGCATTCCTCTTCCTCGTGTCTAACCAACCATCAAATAGAATAGAGCAGCCATACTTTTCCCATGAGCTCCTCAATCATAATATTTCTATCTCGGCTAATGTCTTTTGTTTGGAGAGCTCAGAGGTACGTAAGACTTGTCCCAATGGACCCTCCCAAGGATAACGATCCTACTCACAGCTTTCATGGCCCTCTTCCATGCATTTGTGTTTGCCCCATTGAATGGGATTCCACATTCAATGAAGAGCTTGGCTATCTCTCAGGTTGATTCATTCATTGAGTGTTTTTGTATTCCGGCCCTCATGCTACCTTTCACAAATATTGCTCTTTGGAATCTTGGGTCTAGGATCCTCAAAGATGCTCACTGAGCTAATGCTCTCAGTGCGGGGCCTTTTGGATGAACTAGGGGTATAATCAATGGGATTGGTTTGCTCTTCATTGCTATGTGATAATGGAGATGAACCAATTGGAATCTTACCCACCCCTTCGCTAAATTAAAGCTTAGCACTTAGCTCCTCAACAATCCTTGGAAGAATATGAAAGGGTTTAGGAGTGGTGCTAGAGGGGCAAAGGATGTGTGTACGTGCCTCAAAAGTGGAGGGGATAGCCAGGAATGGAGGCTGAGCTTCTTGGAAGAGAGAGAGAAGATCGATCAGCTTTTGGGAGGCTTCAATCAAAAGTGAGTTAGCCAAAAGTGTTCTTAAGTTATGTTATAAAGAACCCTTTCAGGGTTGGCCAAGTTCACATTGAACTTGGCCCAAAAAATAAAGAATAAGTAACTTAGCCTTTATAAATAGGTCTTTACACATGTATACACTATGAAGGAGTCATTTAGGGCTTTATCCCAACAACATCCCACTTAAACGCATAAAGGACTCCTTTCAGCTACGTGACTCCCACCATCTATATACATAACTGATGTTGTGCTTTGGGTAAGCACTTAGTGAGAACATCTGCAAGGTTCTGTGATGTATGGACCTTAACAAATGTGATAAGGCCATCCTCAAGCACTTCTCGAATGAAGTGATATCGCACATCAATATGTTTTGTGCGTGCATGGAACATGGAAGTCTTTGCCAAACATATGGCACTCTGGCTATCACAACCAAGCATAGCTGCTCTGTCAGGCAAACCAAACTCACTGCAAAGACGTGCTAACCATCTTGCTTCCTTGGAAGCCTCAATGGCTGAAATATATTCAGCTTCAGTAGTAGACAAAACAACAATCTTTTGCAGTCTTCTTCACCATGATACAGCACCACATGCAAGAGTGAAAACATAGCCACTTGTGGATTTCCATGTATCCACATCACTTCCATGTCGGAATCACAAAATCCCTTCAGCTCTAATGAGTCCTTTCCATACTGAGGCATTTGTTTTTAGTTCCTTTCAAATATCTCAAGATAGATTTGACTGCCTCCCAATGAGCTCTACCAGGATTAGCCATGAACCTGCTAACAACTCCCACTGCATGAGCAATGTTTGGCCGAGTGGCAACCATAGCTTACACAAGTGAACTACAAGCCGATGCATATGGAACACTCTTCACGTAATTGGCTGCATCATCATCTTTGGGACAGTCATCCTTGGAAAGCTTAACATGTGGCTGCAATGACACTCCAAGAGGCTTAGCATCAGCCACATTAAATCTATCGAGCACTTTTTCAATGTACTTTTCTTGGGATACATGCAAAGTATGCTGCTACCTATCCCTTTTTATTCACATACCAAGAATATGCTCAGCTTCCCCAAGGCCTTTCATTGAGAATGCAGAGTTCAGCTGCTGTTTTAGAGCATTTAGTGTGCTCTTTTTCTTCCCAGCCAGCAGCATATCATCTACATACAGTACAAGAATAATTGGGCTGCCATCTTCATCCTTTTTGGTGTACAAACAGTGATCTGCATGGCTTCTTTTAAACCCATGTTTGAGCATAAATGCATCAAACTTCTTATACCATTGTCTGGGGCCAGTTTCAGCCTATATAAGCTCCTTTTCAGCTTGCATACCAGATGCTCTTTTCCAGGAATGGCATATCCTTCTGGCTGTTTCATGTACAGCTTTTCATCTAAATCACCATTCAAAAAGGCTGTTTTAACATCCATTTGGAATAATTCCAAATCCAAGGCAGCTGTGAGAGCAAACAACACACGTGATTTGGTCATTTTAACGACCGGAGAGAACACTTCTTGGAAATCAATGCCCTCTTTTTGGGCATATCCCTTAGCAACCAGCCTTGCCTTATACTTGGGTTTTCCATCAACAGCTCCTCAATAACAACACTAGAGGCCACATGGGCCTTCTCTTTTTCTTTGTGGTTGTCATATCCATACGTCTTGTCTTCGTTCTTGTCCTTTCTTTTGTCTCCAGCATTCGTCTTCCTCTCAAGCTCTACCTTATAGAATCAGCAGTCGAGTTTCTTATGGCCTTTCTTACCACATTGATAACATGTCACGTAAGTACCTTGATTTTTGCTCGAGCTTCCCCTTTCTTTGCTTTTGCTCTTACTCCTCTGTGAATAAGAGCCCTTCTTCTCTGATCTCCCTCTGGCCATGTTTGCAGAAGTGCCTCCTTCACCACTTGCTTTTCTCTTGATTTCTTCATTCAATATAGAACCCCTCACACCATCAAAAGTAAGATTGGGGTTCTTTGATAATGAAACCACCAAGGTCTCCCAAGAATCAGGAAGTATCATAAGCAGAAAAATAAATTCAGCTTATCACCAAAGGGAGGCATCCCTAAGTCTGCAACTGCGATAGAGTACTTGTAAAATGAGACAAGTGTTGTCCAACTGCATGCCAACTAATTTCCTCATCAGATGTACCTGATTAACAGGTGTGGTGTTCTCATTGGTGGCCTTAAGCTTGGCCCACAACTCTGAAGTTGTAGTAATGCCCTTGAGGTCTACAAGAATGTCATCAGACATGGCCATTTTTATATAAGTGACGGCCTTTTTATTCAAATTATGCCACGCATCATCTGACATATCTTCTGGCTTTCTTGCTTCCAATGCACTATCACAATCTTCGAGGAAGAGAATTCTCGGAATTCGCTCCTTCCAAAGATCAAATCCTATGCGCTCAAAGCGGCGAATCTCAAAGAGATTTTTCATATCTGAGGACGAGGATGCCATGGGTGCACAAATAACAGGTTAATGTGCTGAAATTTTGGGCAAAATGAACCAAAAACAATGTGGCACCTCTAAAAGTAGTGCACAACAGCTTCAAACACATGTAGTGTCAAAATGGAGCAAAATCGAGCTAATTGGAGTACAAAATCAGAATCTGAAATTTTCTGACTTCTTTTGACCTCAATGTACATACATAAGCTACATCACAACCCGTAGAACCAAATAGGAGCAAAAGCCCCAAATTTTGCTTCAAAAATTTCTGAGATTCTCAGAAAAAATACCACAATTTGCTATACATAAGCAATTTCTTTTGCCATAAATCAATATATAAGGTACTCGACCTGTGAATTGCTGTTATGACCTTTGAAACACCTATTTATACCTGTAAAACACCTGAAAACAGCCTGTTATAAGCTGTTGAGATGCCCAAAGTGTTCCACTTGGCCCCATAGCAACGTTCTTCGCGATGAAATCGAAGATTATCGCAAAAAGTGGGGTTTCCTTTGCCGTACAGCACCTGCGCAGAAGCAATGAAACCCTACATCAGCTACCGGTTGAAAGGCTTCAAGAGTGGTACTAGAGGGGCAGAGGATGTGTGTATGTGCCTCAAAAGTGGAAGCGATAGCCAAGAATGAGTTAGCCAAAAGTGTTATTAAGTTATGTTATAAAGAACCCTTTTAGGGTTTGCCAAGTTCACATTGAACTTGGCCCAAAAAATAAAGAATAAGTGACTTAGCCTTTATAAATAGGCCTATACACATGTATACACTATGAAGGGTTCATTTAGAGCTTTACCCAAACAAAATAGAAGTGCATTTTCCAATGCCTCCACCTTTTAAGCCAAGGAGATGAGCTTTGATACGAGATGCGGTGCCCGTGTAAACTCTCATGCAAATACTTGCATTGTCATATGTTCTTTCCAAGCTCTCTCACATGGTTTCAAATAACATTAGGAGTTCTTCCCATGATGATAAAACTCAAAAGATAAAAGTATAAGTTTAGGACTATACGTCTATGACACTCAAGAACAAAGCTCAAGACTCAAGACTCAAGACTCAAGACTCAAGAGGGCAAATTGCAAGGGGCTGAATATATGTAGTGACAAGAGGCTCTCTCTCTCTCTCTCTCTCTCTCTCTCTCTCTCTCTCTCTCTCTCTCTCTCTCTCTCTCTCTCTCTCTCTCTCTCTCTCTCTCTCTCTCTCTCTCTCTCTCTCTCTCTCTCTCTCTCTCTCTCTCTCTCTCTCTCTCTCTGATCAGAGATAGAAGCAACACAAAATAGCTGGGTGGAAGTTGTAAGTAAAAATATTAAGGAAGAAGTCAAAGAAGAAGTGAAGAAGGAAGTCACGGAAGACGTGAAGAAGAAAGAACTCACACGAGTTTAGGATACACTCGAGGAGGAGAGACTTCGACACATTCGAAGACTCCACGTTCGGATTACGAGTCTACGAGGGGGGGGGGGGGGGGGGGGGGGGGGGGGGGGGGATCACAAGAAGCTGAATGCCACCGATATTTGTCGTCGCCTCGGGTACGAGAACATGCCCTTCACATGCGCATGGAGGGTTGGGAGGGATACGTCTCGTTCGCGAGCACTCATCCTTCATATGAGCTCCGAGGAGACACGGATCGCCTTTTTTAGACGTTGATCAGTACTACGGGGATTACCAGGCGGCACCCTCTACATGGATGAGGACCTCACCAGGATGCAGGTAGCACTCAGACGTGCTTGAATGCCGCAGATACTCCAGGCACGTCGAGAGGGAAGGAAGGCCTTTTATCGGGATGGTAAGATCTTCATAGACGGACGCCCTATCAAATAGGGCCACGCGGCCTATGAGACATCAATACACCAGGAGGCACCACTCAGAGGTGCAGTGTGGAATTGCAACGGGGCACTTTGGACACGATCAAATAGACTTGAGGAGATCCTAGAATCACATGACTTTGTTTGCATAACAGAGACACGTGAGAGCCCAGAGAGAGGCTTGCCACGCATTGCAGGTTTTCACTGGGAATCTGCATTTAGGACCACGATGAGATAGAGTACAGCACGAGGATCGGGGGGTGTCGCCATCATATTTAGACAGGAGATACAGAGCCGGATCCATATCATCGAGAGAGATGAAGAGGCACGATACATGTGGGTCCGCATGGAGATAGCACCAGGTAGCTTGATTTACATTGCGATATGCTACTTTCCACCAGGTGGATCCCGTTATGCAGGACAAGACTTTGGAGGATCGATTCGAGACAGAGACTCACCATACACATCACTTTCGGACGACATACTACATTACAGCACCTTAGGTGAAGTCTTCCTTATAGGGGACTTCAATGGCTGCACCCAGTCACGTCAGTGTGAGACATACGACATGGATCATCCACATCTCATGACGGGGAGAGATCCAGAGGAGACATGCACCAGTAGAGTATCAACAGATATGGGTCAGGATGCCACCGGATATGGCAGACAGCAGATATGGGTCAAGATGCCACCGGATATGGAAGACATATGCTTGAGTTGGGTAACAGACACCATCTCGTTATATATAACAGGATGCACCGTTGGCCAGGTTCGGGCGGACTTACTTGCTTCCCCCACAGGGGAGGTGAGGGCACAGTCGACTATATTTTGGGTACCATCTTTGGAGCTTCACTCATCCCCTCACTTAATATTGGACCACGACCACTTGGTGCTGACCATACATTTATCACATTCACACTTTCATCTCCTACTCCATTAGACCCTCCCCCACCCAAGGAGACATACACCAAGATACACTTCACACATGAGCTCTCACACATTTATGCACACCATTTACACACCCGCCTACTCTCCCTCGATCCACTCTCACCCTTGGACACACTTACATCACACATCACCACGATCCTACAGGACTCAGCTCTCCACAGCTTCCCACACCGCACACATATACACCCTCCACGCACAGGATCCATGCCCCAGAACCGCTGGTATGATGAAGATTGTCGTGAGCTACGGAAGCATCTACGGATTTTATAGCATAGAGGGGATATTACACACACAAGCAAGGCCACTGGACCTAATACTTGGGAAGCAAGTATTGCAAGGGTATCTTTACAGGTAGTGCATCGCGCATCAAGGCACACCTTCTTGGTTTGAGAGGTGGTGGCATTGGAAAATGTCACTCTGTGCCTCAACAAATCATGGAGGACTTGACTGCCAAATTGCAATTGAGTCAAGGTGTTGGGAGTATGGAAGTGGATGAAGATTCCCTTGAATCTCATGAGATGCTTCCTAATGTTGGAGAGTCCTCTACCGCACCTTCCAAACGGGCTCGCACTGATAGTGTGAGTTCTAGTGGTGCATCGGTAGATGCTGTGGCTACTCCGTCTTCACGAGCACGACCACCCTCTAACAATGGTCCCATACCTAGGAACTTCCCAGAGATCGTCTTCATGAGTAGTAGCATGAAGGCATCAATGCAGAAACAAGCAATGGAGCAAGCCAAGAAAGAGATCAGCAAATTATTTATTTTATGTGGCATCCCCTTCAATGTAACCAATACTACTGCATGGAAGAGGGCAATCATCAATGAGAGCTGTCAGTCGCATAAGCACTCCTTGGGAAGGACCATCGGGGAGAGTTCTACGTACTAGTGAGCTTACTAAACAAAAGCTTGCAGTTGAGACTCAGATGTTATCATTGTGTGCTACATGGGAGAAATATGGGTGTTCCATTTTATGTGATGGATGGTCGGATATGCGCAAGAGGAACGTGTATAACATTATGGTTTCCTCTTGCAAGGGAACTATGTTTCTACGTGCCATTCCAGCACATGCACCTGGGACTGTTGTCACACGTGAATTCATATTCTCCCATGTAAAAAAAGCCATAGAGGATGTTGGTTCACGTAATGTCATTCAAGTGGTCACAGACAATGGATCCAATTGCGTGGCTATGGGTCGTATGCTAGAGGAAGAATACCCCAAAATCACATGGACCCCTTGTGCGAGTCATAGTTTTGACCTCTTGATGGAAGATATAGGAAGCTTGCCATGGGTTGAGAACATTCTTAGTAAAGCCAAATTTATAGTGAAGTTCGTTACTAGCAGGCCCAAAGTCCAAAATATATTCCATTCACATAGTGATTTGGAGCTTCAAAAGCCAGCTTTCACACGATTTTGTTATATATTCATTGTATTGGACAGAGTATTGAGAGTGAGGAAAGGTCTCCTTCGTACAGTTGTAGCATAGGAGTGGTATCAGATACCTACCTGAGGCTAGAGATGGAGACCCTTTATTTATGCGATTTTCATCACTTGTCATGGGAGAGGATGCCTTCTGGTCGAAGGCAGAGGTTCTCATTGCTGCTCTTCAGCCAGTATATTCCGTGCTTCGTATCACAGACATGGAGGGAAGCACACTCGGACTTGTATACGAGTATGTCAATCATATACAAGGATGCATTGCGGATGTATCAGGTCTTTCAGATACAGAGTAAGTGGTCTATTTCATATTATATATATTATAAATATATCTAATATATTATAATTTATAATTTATATATCATGATTCAAATTTCATATACATGTATGATGTAAGTTTGTAACATAACATTATACATTGTTAAAACTTTTGCAGGAGTCATGATTTGTGTGAAGCAGTGCGTAGGAGATGGGATTGGATTCACAAACCAATCCACGCAGTTGCTCACATACTCCACCCTTTATGGAGATCTGAGGCCCAGGATACAGATGTCACTTTAGAGGACAGTTGGATAGAGTATTTGGGACGATGGACCGAAGGAGATATGGAGTTGTATTCACAGTTGCAGAAAGAGCGTCTGCAATTTCGGTCCATGGAGAGGTATTTTGGACAGCCCACTGCGAGATTGAGAGAGAACCAGGTTTCCCCTATCACTTGGTGGTAAATATATGGTGTTGGTACTCCTCTATTAGTATGTTTCAACTATCTCAAAGATATGGTTTCTTTTTTATTATAATTATCATATTATGATAGAATCATTATACTTATTTATAATAATATAAATTGTCATGAATGATCATTGATGACTCTTATTCCTCTTCACAGAGGAAATTGGCATTACAGATTTTATCTCAAGATTGTAGTACCGGTCCGACAGAAAGGAACCGGAGAACGTGGGCATTGTTTCACACAAAAAAGAGAAACAGATTGAGTCCACAACAACTTGAGAAACTAGTGTACACACACTGTAATCTCAAGTTGTTGGAGAGCAAAGGAACCCACATTGCACCACTACAGGTATTTGTGATTTGTTGCAATTTGTTGGCTTTAATTCTTGACCATTGATTCAGAACTTGTAATGTTAAATGATTAAATACATATTTTATTCGATTTTTAGGTGAATGTGGATTCTATTGATATTTCCAAAGTGAAAGATATCCCTCGAATCCCCCCAGAAGAGAAGGATATCTTTTCTTGCTATTTAGAGAGTCTCAATTGTTTGTGAGACAAACACGAAGAGGAACAAGAGGAAACACAACCAGTATATTCTAACTTCAAGTTTCAATATTAATTTTTCAGCATGCTTCATGAATTTGATACTTATAATTATCATTTATTGCATGTTCAATAGATCCATATGCACCATCTACTAGTCGGAGACCTAGGAAGATGGCTTCTCGTCGAGGTGGGAGAGCACGTGGGAGAAGAGGAGGCCGCACGATTCGTCCAGATCCAGAGACTAGTCTACCAGAGGATTGGGAGCACAAATCAGCATCATCTAGCAGTGATGATGATGATGATTCACTTGCAGACATAGAGAGAGTCATGGTTCTTCATAGTGATAGTGGATCTACCTCCTCATGGGCTAGTTCATTTGATGAGGATGTTGGGATTGATGATATTGTAGATGAAAAGTCCGAGCCTTGACTTCCGATGCTCGACTCTTTACATTTTATTGTTATTGTTCATGACTCATGATGTATTCAGATTCCACTATCGAGATTCCATGTTATTCATGACTCTTTATGCTTCATTGCTATGTTTGTAATTGGAATAGTGTACTCTGTCCTTAAATTTTAAAAGTCTCCAGTTTCACGTCTTTGTAGTCTTTTGAATCGTGATGAAAATTGAATTTTGAATTGATGAATGTTTTACATTTGATTAGTATGTATTATCTAATTGTCTATGCTTGAAGCTTCATACAATTCTGTATGTATATCTATACTTTTTATGAAAAAAATAAAAATCTCTTTGAGTGGATAAAAACCCCGATTTTTATTTTGGGTCTTAATGATCTAAACGATTTAAACGATTAAATCTCGATTTAAATCTTACGATTTAAATCTCTTGGTCACACTATGATTCCACATTGTCCCCAGGGAACGACTCTTCAGACGACTACTTGATATCGGAGCTCCAGAGGTGATGATATGAGGGATCTACGCCTTATACGAGAGAGTATCTGGTAGAGTCAGATGTCCAGGGGGATTATCTCATCCACTTGCTAGCACTATCGGGGTGAAGCAAGGGTGCCCTCTTTCACCCACACTCTTTGGTCTCTAAATTGATGAGATAATAGACTTCATACAGCAGCAGGGAGGTGATGGCATTGAGGTACGCGGGTCCGCATCATCTACATGGCCTAGATGACTTTTGCAGACACAGAGGGTTATCTGTGAACCTTGGTAAAACCAAGGTCATGATCTTTCATACATCAGCACAAGTACGCAGATATAGTTTGTTCATAGCAGCAGGTGGACCAATCGAGGTGGTCGGATCATATGTTTACTTGGGAGTGACATTTACAGCAACATCAAGGGTCTTTTCTATGTCTCAGGCAGCCCGTGACTGCATCACACGTGGGTACGCAGCACTAGCTTTGATGGAGAGATAGTGCCACCAGGCATATTTTCAGGAGCCCTGCACAAAGGGGTGGCTCTTCGACACTTTGGTTATGCCAGCACTCATGTATGGGGAAGCCATATGGGGGCCGGGATTAGCTACATCAGTATGGACAGCATTGGAGAGGCCACAGATCCTCATGATTGCCAGACTTATCCGAAGCAAGCCTTCAGTACCACATGATATCATTAGAGCAGAGCTCGCTGCACCACCGATGCTAGTTGAGGCTTTATTCAAGACAGTATGCCTATTACACAGACTTCCGAGCATGGATACAGAGCGCAATGCTTATCGTGCTTTCCAGGCATTACGTGATATGGCATTAGCTGGCGACACCTCCTCATGGTATGCACAGACACGAGATTGGCTGGCCCACCATGGTTTTGACATAGACAGGCTGCCACCACTACAGTACGACTTACATGCACCCACCTACTCGCTCTCTCACCAGGAGAGGAATAGGGTCATTCGTAAGAAGATATTGCATACATACATACACAGGACATGGGGGAGCCCTAGGGATACATTGCCACCGAAAATGCTCTATTACCGTGAGCATTTTCTACATATATCGGACGAGGGCTTCATCGAGATTCCGAGATACATGCAGACATACCTACCCCACCACCTTCGAGTCGTCATTGGACAGCACCGGGTTTCATCACATCAGCTCGAGATTGAGAGGGGTCGGTCCAGGGGAGTCCCTCGTGAGGAGAGGTGGTGCCGAGTATGCCAGACAGAGGTAGAGAGTGAGGAGCATTTTGTTATCAGATGCCCAGCATACTTAGACCTACGACCACAATTTCAGATAGAGTCGTCGCTTGGAACGCTTCCTCACAGCAGCATACGAGAGGCGAGAGCAGTCACTACAGCCACACATCAGACACGGGTGAGTACCCAGCAGTTTCAGATAGAGTATGGAAGACCAACAGCGCTTGGGACGCTTCCTCACAGCAGCATACGAGAGGCGAGAGCAGTCACTACAGCCAGACATCAGACACGGGTGAGTACCCAGCACACCATTACTCAGTTCTTTCAGCGAGCTGAGCTACATCAGAGAGGTCCATCTATAGGGCTCACACTCCACCGGGCAGCAGCACATAGAGTGCGACGCCGACCTGGTTGGATATCGCCGACCACGACTATATCAGGAGGATATCTCACGCATCAGGACAGCCTACAACCGCATGATGGAGCAGAGGCGTACCACCACCCCCTGGGTTGTCTTCCTTCAGCAGGCACTTAGACCACCATCAATGTACCACATACTACACCCACGTCCACCCATCACTAGTAGCCAGGGTATTTTACTCACTCACATTATGGATCCCCCATGTATCAAGTGGCCATTATCTGCAGAGTCAGAGCCACGTCTCCCGAGTCTTTTATATAGCTTTGGGTAGCGAGTACTTTTTATTTCATTTCATTTATTGCACACGGTTACTACACTTGTACATGGTTTTGTCTCATAGGCCAAGTTTGGCCTCTAGAAGACGTTAATATGACTCTCTCTCTCTCTCTCTCTCTCTCTCTCTCTCTCTCTCTCTCTCTCTCTCTCTCTCTCTCTCTCTCTCTCTCTCTCTCTCTCTCTCTCTCTCTCTCTCTCTCTCTCTCTATCTATCTATCTATCTATCTCTCTCTATCTATCTATCTCTCTATCTATCTCTCTCTCCACCAGGCAGCAGCACAGAGAGCACGGCGCCGACCACGGATGGGGTGGATATCGTCGACCACGACTATATCAGGAGGATATCTCACGCATCAAGATTGCCTACGACCACATGATGGAGCATAGGCGTACCACCACCCCCTAAGTTGTCTTCCTTCAGGAGGCACTCAGACCACCACCGATGTACCACATACTACACCCACCTCCACCCATCACCAGTAGCTAGGGCGTTTTACTCACATTTTGGATCCCCCATGTATTAGGTGGCCACTATCTGCAGAGTCAAAGCCACGTCTCCCCAGCCTTTTCCAGCCCTATATAGCTTTGTGTAGCGATATACTTTTTATTTCATTTTATCTTCTACACAGGGTTACTACACTTGTACATGGTTTTTGTCTCATAGGCCAAGTTTGGCGTCCAGAAGACGTTAATATGACTTTCTTTCTTCTTTCTTTCTTTCTCTCTCTCTCTCTCTCTCTCTCTCTCTCTCTCTCTCTCTCTCTCTCTCTCTCTCTCTCTCTCTCTCTCTCTCTCTCTCTCTCTCTCTCTCTCTCTCTCTCTCTCTCTCTCTCTCTCTCTCTCTCTCGTCTATGATCTTAGATGTGCAAACAACAAAAAAGCCCATTCGGTGAAGTTCAAAACTACAAGTAACAAAACCCTGAAATTTTTCGACGATTTTTTTGAATAAAAATCGCTACTTTCGATTTAAATCGCGCGTTCAAGATTTTTACGGTTTTTATTTTTAAAAAATCGTACGATTTTTTTAACTACGTATACAGGTCTCCGTTCGCAAGAACAAGCGCCTCGAAGATTGCTACAGGTTTAGCAAAGCTCGAGAGGGTAGTTTTGTTCAACTTTTCGAGATACAATCATTTTGCTACATCAAGGTATTTAGTAAGTGGCCATGGCCAAAAGCAAAGATGTATTCTATATGTTGGTTGATGAGGACAAGTTGCATGGCACTTACTACCTGCTATGGGCACATATGATGCATCATGTATTGGTAGCAAAAGGGTTGTGGAATATTGTGTTGAGTATTGAAAAACGTCCTTCTACACCTCCGAATACAGTTATTGAAGGTGATGTAAATGGCATTGAAAATGATGATCTTCCAATTCCTATTCATTGATAGCTGTCTATCAAACATGCCATTATCCCTCACATTCGCTCTTGCAAGTCAGCAAAGGATGCTTGGGATACACTTACAACTTTATACTTGGCAAGAAATGATACTCATGTTCCTCACCCCCGTAACCACTTTCAGAGTGAGCACATGAATAAAGGAGATTCTTTTTTGACAAAGATCAAAGATTTGATGGAGAAGTTGATTTCTGCTGATGAAATCTTGCAAGACAATTCAGTTGTGCACACTGTTCTGAACGGGCTTCTAGATTCATATCAAAGTTTTGCTTCTACTCTTCGATTGATGATAAAAGGCAATCCAAATGCCTTAACATTTGAGGAATTAGTCTCTATTTTGTTGCAAGAAGATTAGTCTAGGCAGCAGAGGTCCATTATGTGTGTTGCAGATCAAGTATCTTAACTACTCAGAAGGGAAAAGATGAATGGAGCTCATCTACTAGTAAGCAAAAAACTGCTAATGCTGCATACTCAAAGAAGGAAGACAAAGATGAAAAGAAAACCAAAAAACAGGAACAATTTTGCAAATACAATAAAGGAAATCATCATGTCATAAAGAGTTCTCCAAAACTAGCTGCAAAAGAGGAAAAGAAGAAAGAGAGTGGAATGGTTGTTGTAGCGGTCTCTACACCTAAAACAATGTCTCTAGTGCAGCTTCTTCAATTCACATGAGCATGCCCATCATATGCGCTAACAACTTATCTTATGCTATAATGGGAGTTGGTAAGATCATTCTGACTACTACTCATGGTAGTTCTTTCACATTGTCAGATCCTTTGTTTGTGTTAGGGATCAAGAAAAATGTGTTGTCAGTTTCAGCATTAGCCAAGCTTGGCTTGGTTGTCAAATTTGTTGATGATAAATGTACAATTCATGACCAATCAAATGGCGATATTATTTTTGCATCTCACATTTATGTTGTAGACTAAATAAGCTCATAGACTATGCAAAATCTGAGAATGATTCACTATGTGCAATTCAAGATTCTCAAGCTATCTCATATGCAAAGCTTTGGCATGAACACTTTGGTCATCTGAATTATGCTAGTCTTCTACGCCTGCAAAAATCTGAAATGGTGTCCTCTCTACCCAAACTTAAGGCACCTAGTAAACATGTTTGTGAAAGCTCTATTTTGGGCAAAATGTAGCATTCTTCTTTTCCTAAAGATGGTTCAATTCGGGCGGTTCCTAAATTGCAGCTTGTTCATAGTGATGTTTGTGGTCCTATGCACAGACCTTCTTTTGGGAACTACCTTTACTTCGTGACTTTGATGAGTTTTCCGAGCATGCATGGGTGTATCCATTGAAAGCGAAGTCCAAAGTGTTTATGTGCTTCAATTGTTTCTTGTTATGGCTGAAAATCTGTCACCACGTAGGCTTGGCACCCTCTGTTCTAATCGGGGGGGGGGGGGGGGGGGGGGGTGTTTATATACATGCCTGCTTATTTTAATGCATTTTTGGTTGAGCGTTGGATATAACATCAATGTACAGTGCCGTATACACCTCAATAAAATGGAATTGCAGAAAGAAAGAGCATGTCTCTATTGGAGATGGCGAGGTGTATGGTCAAAAGTCAAGCTTTATCGCATAGCTTTTGGCTTGAGGCTCTTATGTGTGAAGCATATGTACTTAACAGGTGTCCCACCAAAGCACTACAATCTATCACTCCGTATGATGCTTGGCATCGTCACAAAGCCATCCGTTGCTCATCTGCATGTCTTTGGTTGCCTTGTATATGCATTAGTGCCTGAACAACAATGCAAGAAATTGGATTATAAAGCAATGAACTGTATTTTTGTTGGATATAGCAGCCATTACTTTCATGTACTAAGGAGACATCAATTAGCTCCAAAGATGTGTATGATACTTTGTTGCCTCTTTTTATAGGTAGACAATCAAGTGTTGTTCCAAATGAGGCAATTTCTCAACCTTTACAGGTTCCACATGATGATCCATATCATTCCATTCTGATGCAGATTTACATGATGCAATTGTTAATGAGAGGGTTGAAATAGAAGATGCAAAGACTATGCCTAAATGGCTAGTGGAGACTTTGCGAGATAGCAAATTAGATGCACCTCTGTTATATCCTACTCGTTTAGGATCTCATAATGGTTCTTTTGCATCATATTGCTATGCAATGGCTGCCTCTAGTCTTTGTGATGAGAATGAGCTTGTTTCTGTTGATAAAGCACCAAATACAGAAAATTTGATGATTGCTATGCAATCAAAATATGATGCTATTATGAAGAATGGTACTTGGTCTTTATGTGATTTGCATACTGGCAAAAAGGCCAATGCAACTAAATGGGTATACAAAATGAGGTGTAAGCATGATCAAACGGTTGACAGGTATAAGGCTAGGCTTGTTGCAAAAGTTTATGCTCAAGAGAGAGGCATTGATTTTGATGAGACCTTTGCATCCACATGTCGAATGACTACCGCTCTTAGCGTTTGTGCACTTGAAGCTCATCATGATTGGAATGTACATTAGTTGGACATTAAAACCGCAATTCTGAATGGTGACTTATATGAAGAAGTGTATCTATTTCAGCCTCGTGGTTTTGTGCAAAAAGAGCATGAAAACAAAGTGTGCATGTTAAAAAAAGGCATTATATGGTTTAGCAAGCACCACCTTGATTGGGTATGATTTTGAGAATAGTCCAACTCAGAGCACCTTATATGTTAAGCATGCAGATGATGTACTTCTAGTCATTGTTGTGTATATTGATGTCATGATGCTCACTGGTCCTAATGAGAAGCATATTGCTGAATTTAAGGCTGATTTGCATGCCTCTTTTGAGATGTGTCAGACTTGACGCATTTGCATCGTTATTTTGCCTTGAAGATTGCAAACCTATTGCCATTCCTATGGAGATAAGTTTACAGTTGAGTTTTCATGATGCTTGAGATGCATTTGATGTTGTTCTCTATCAGCAAGCTTTTGGATGCTTGATTTACTTATGCATAACTCCACTTGATATTCAGTTTGATGTCTCACATATGAACAAGTTTATGCATTGTCAAGGTGTCAAAGCATTGGTAGGTGGTTAAGTGCATCTTTTGCTACTTGATGGTACCCGACTACTTGGATTGTATTATCCGAAGGGAAGATCACTACCGCCAGATTTACATGCTTTTTTTTACTGTGACTAGCCGGTTGCTATGACATTCATGTGTCCACTAGTGGTTTTGCTTCATGCTTGGTAGCTCATACATATCTTGACTGAGCAAGAAGAAGCCTAATGTGGCCACTTCTAGTTGTGAGGTTGAGTATAGGGAAGCTTTCATAGCGATGGTTGAGTGTGTGTGTGGCTCATATGCCTTTTGGCTGATTTGGATGTTGGTCGGTCTTCCCACCACCATCTTCACCGATGGCCAAAATGCATTGGTAGTTGCGAGTAACCATGTGCTCCATGTTCGCACAAAGCACATTGAGGTGCATTATCATTATATCGAGAGGTTCTCTGCTCGAGAGATCAATTTGGCATATGTGCCCACAAAAGATAACATTGCAGATCTTTTCACAAAGGCTCTACCTCGGGAAAAGTTTGAAGCTTTCCCAAAAGCTTTGGGCTTACTTCCTTTCATAGTGCCTAGAAACAGTGTTTCTGGGCCCCAGAAACGGTTCGGCCGTTTCTCGCCTTTTTTTCCAGTTTCTTTTTTTGACTTCTTTTGGGCTACAGCCTACGCATTCGTCGAATTTGTCTTCTGCTGCTTGCGAAATCACAGAGAGAGAGAGAGAGAGAGAGAGAGAGAGACCACTCAGCCTTCGAACTTCGAAGTTCGCCCTTCACTCAGGAGTCAGCCTTTAGGAATCTCTGTCCAAGACCCAGGTATAAAATTTTCCGAATTGTAATAGACAGTAGTCTGTAGTGTACTGTGTATAATGTACTATGAGTGCATGTGTGTGTGCAATGTGCATGAGTGCATGTGTGTGTGCATGGCAGCATGTGTGTGTGCATGGCAGCATGTGTGTGTGCATGAGTGGCAGCATGTGTGTGTGCATGAGTGCATGTGTGACATCATACATGTGTGTATGTACTATGACACTTGAGTGCATTTATGTGTGTAATATGTATGAGTGCGCACTGCATGTGTGTGCATTGTGTGTGCAATGTGCTGTGTGCATTATGTACATGTACATTATAATTTATGTGTGTGCATTGTGTGTGTGTGCATATGTAGCATCTTATGTAATATGTAAATATGTAGTATGTACTATGTGATATGTGTGCACTATGTGTGTAATAGTGTATGTATGTACTATGTATGTTGCACACAGAAATTATAATGTACATGTACATAATGCACACAGCACATTGCACACACAATGCACACACATGCAGTGTGCACTCGTACATATTACACACATAAATGCACTCAAGTGTCATAGTACATACACACATGTATGATGTCACACATGCACTCATGCACACACACATGCTGCCACTCATGCACACACACATGCATGTTCAATGTTGCAACTTGCATGCATCATTCATGAATCATCAAGCGTCTACTATAGTCTATCACTAAAGTCTTATATGCAGACATGGCTCCAGATCCCTACCGGAGATATGTCAAGAAGATTGGAGACTATTCTCGTGGAGGTGGATCAAGAAAATGGAAAAGTAATTTTTGTGGATATGAAAAGACAGGTTCTCTGACAAGAGTGAAGGACCATCTTGCACGTGTCCCATGTAGAGATACAGGACCATGCAAAGAGGTCCCTAATGATGTGTATGCAAGGCTTGCGGCATGGAGATGATCACGGATGGGAATGCCCTCATGTGATGAGGAAAAGGAAGAAGAAGGCACCCAAACAGCTACCTCAAGCCAATGTGTTGCCACTTCAAAGAGAACTAGAGTTCAAAGCTCTAGTATTCATGCCTCCTCTAGTGTGGGTGAAGGTCCTAGTGCAATAAAGACACCTTTACCCAAAGTGGACAGCCATGCAAGAGGTTCATTGCAAAGTGCAAGCATCAAAGCTAGCTTGCAAAAGCAAGCAATGAGAGAGGCCACTAGGGAAATCACGCGATTATTCATTCGTTGTGCTATCCCCTTCAATGTGGCTAGGACCACTCAATGGAAAAACACCATAAAAACGATTAGCCGCATTGGATGTGAGTGGGAAGGTCCTTCGGTAGAGACATTGCGCACTAGGGAATTAAAGAAGGAAAAGGCATGTTTGGAAGTGCAGCTTGAGTTTTTGCGGGATACATGGAAGAAGTATGGATGCACCATCTTGTGTGATGGTTGGTCAAATGCCCGCAAGAGGCATGTATATAATGTTATTGTCTCATGTTGTAAGGGGTCTATGTTTTGGAAAGCTATAGATGCTTCGACTCCTGGTCTTACCATTACACGTACCTTCCATTGGTAACTGGTTGAGTATATTATTTTGATTTCATGTGCATTGTATATTATGTAAACTGTAAATAAAAGATAATGGAAGCAATTGTGTTTCCATGGGGAATTTACTTGAACAAGAATATCCTTCTATTGTTTCGACCCCATGTGCTTCTCATTGCTTAGATCTTTTGATTGAGGATGTGGGCAACATATTTTGGGTGCATGCAATCTTTGCCACAGCAAGAAGTATGTTCAGATTTGTGACCAAACGTCCAAAGATGTTGGCTATGTTTCGAGCTAACAGTCAGCTGGAGATCCTCAAGCCCGCCGTCACGAGGTTTGCTTACATGTTTGTGGTATTAGAGAGGCTTGTTCGTGTGCGAACAAATTTGATTCGCAAAATCAGCAGTGATGAGTGGATTGCTTGGGATAAAAGCACCACTCCAAAGTTCTTGCAGTTTAGACGCAATGTAATGAATGAGTCTTGGTGGGTTGAGGCAGAGGGTTTAGTTAAAACCCTAAACCCTATATACACAGTCCTACGCATCACCGACATGTGGGAAGTATGATGGGTCTTCTCTATGAGTATATGGACAGAATTGGAGAGGCCCTGAATAAAAACACATACTTATCTGCTGAGAAGTAAGTTTTTTCAATGTTTTATGTTTTCTTGTGTGAACAAACTTAGGACCATTGGGGCACTTTTTCCCTCTTTAGGAGTTTCCTCCCCCCTCTCCCCCCCCCCCCCCCCCGGTTGTATATACGCCTATAACCCTGACGGGTTACTTATCCTTGTACATTCACTTGGTAATACATTCAGTATTGTGTGTTTTCCTCCAAGCTTCTTCTTTTTCCTTGTGTTATTCACGTGCTTCCACAAACCCCAAACTCCAACAAATGTATCACTTATTATTAACACAAACAATATAAAAATTAATTTTAAAAACCCAAAATTAGGGTTTTCATGATTTTTGGAATTACGGTTTTTGAAAGTTACGGAACACTTCTTTTGACTGTTTAACACTTGAAAAAGCGTGAGTCTTTTCAACTTAGAGAGGTGGAGTTGTGTTACCTTCATCATCTACCTAGTGTGCAACAACTTGGAGCTTATCTATTTGGAGGAGCTCATCTTCAACTTTGGAGATTGTGAAGTTATGGACAGCTTGCATTTGTTGCAGATTCTTTATGCTATCTTGTAACTTCATGTATTTTATATTGGAATGTAGTGTTATATGTGGACACCATTGTGTGCTCACTGGAGAAGTCTAGCTTTTGCGACTCTTTCATGTCCTACATAATTAACAAGTTTGATAGTTCAACACTCTCTCAATCAATCCAAAGACCCCAAACTCCAACAAATGTATCACTTATTATTAACACAAACAATATAAAAAATAATTTTAAAAACCCAAAATTAGGGTTTTCATGATTTTTGGAATTACGGTTTTTGAAAGTTACGGAACACTTCATTTGACTTTTTTAACACTTGAAAAAGAGTGAGCCTTTTCAAATTAAAGAGGTGGAGTTGTGTTATCTTCATCATCTACTTGGAGCTTATCTATTTGGAGGAGCTCATCTTCAAATTTGGAGATTGTGAAGTTATGGACAGCTTGCATTTGTTGCAGATTCTTTATGCTATCTTGTAACTTCATGTATTTTATATTGGAATGTAGTGTTATATGTGGACACCATTGTGTGCTCACTAGAGAAGTCTAGCTTTTGTGGCTCTTTCATGTCCTACATAATTGATAGGTTTGATAGTTCAACACTCTCTCAATCAATCCAAAGGTCTCATTTTCTTAGTGCCTTCATGCCTCCAATGTATGTAAAGAATCTTCCTTATTTGTGCTGTATTTTAGTTATATTGATGCCTTTAATATAAATGAAACTTTAACGACATAGGACAAATTTCCTGGAGTTCAAGAGCTCATACTTTAGAAAGGAAAATTCAGATATGGAGATAAGTAAACA
>CM035408.1:68292247-68387247 GCA_020310875.1 Ceratopteris richardii
TCAAACTTCTTATACCATTGCCTTGGGGCCTATTTCAGCCCATATACGCTCCTCTTCAGCTTGCATACCAGATGCTCTTTTCCAAGTATTGCATATCCTTCTGGCTGTTTCATGTACAGCTCTTCATCTAGATCACCATGCAAAAAGGCTGTTTTAACAGCCATTCGGAATACTTCCAAATCCAAGGCCGTGCCTTGTACTTGGGTTTGCCATCAACAGTTTTGATTTTGTATACCCACTTGTTGGAAATGGCCTTCCTTCCTTTGGGTAACTCAACCAAATCCCAAGGATCATTTGCATGCAAGGCCTTTATCTCTTCCTGCATGGCTAACTCCCACTTCTTCTTGTGCTCTCATAGCTTTGCCTCTTTATAGGTGAGAGGCTCACCCTCATTTGATAACATAATTTAATGTAAAGAGGGGTCATATGTTGGAAATCAATGTCACATCAGTCCAAAATCCTATTAGGGCAGAAACCCTAATTTTGATACTAAGTCATTTTCGGCACAAAATTTGGGTAAAATTTTTATGATCCTATCTTGAAGAGCTTGATGAGAGTTTTCTAATGGTATAGGACATTCAGTCATCAGAGATCAGATTTGGGAGAAAACCTTAACCCTAATTTTGTGCTGATTTAAAGTTTTTACCTCATTTAAGAGCTCTCAGCTTTGTTGGAAGTCAATGTACATATGGTTCATATTCCAGCAATTTCTACATTTTTTGGACTTAGTATTTTTGTACAGTTTGGGTAAAACTTATTTAGGCTAGATAGATAGAGCTTGGCAAGAGTGATATGCTTCATTTCTTCATCAGAGATCAGAACAGGGAGAAAACACACACTCAGATTATAACAGCATAATCTGAATTTTGTATCATCATCTTCTTGGCTATTCTTCCATTAGTGAGTGCACCACATCATATGGTTGAGTAGTACTCCCATGTTGTGATTCGGACATCTATTTTTTAGTGAGTAAGCAAAAGAGTAAGCATTTTGCTTACGCTCTCTATCCTTGTCTCAAAGATCTCTTTCTTTCTATCTCTCACTTATCATCTTGATTAATTAAGTGTGTATGCTCAAAGGTTTTTAGTATTGGAATGATCGTGGGGCCCCAAATTCCAACACTTGGTATCAGCACATAATTAACATACACACTTAGTTAAGATGAGTGAGATTAGAATTGAGATTGAGGACAAGTTAGATGGATCTTCTAATTATCCCAAGTGGAGTTTCATGATGATGAATTTGTTAGTGACAAAGGATTTATGGAGTATCATCAATGGATCCTTAACAAGACCAAGACGAGAAGGCGAAGAAGAGGATACAACAACTTCAAGAGGTACTTGTGTTGCTATCACAGAACCAACTGAAGAAGAGGTAACCACTTCTCAATCCAGAGTCACAGGTAGATCCTTACCCAGAGTTCCTCCTACTGAAGATCAGGCAAGATGGGATGCTAGAGATGCTTTAGCACTCTCATTCATAGCAATGAGTGTCAAAAAGCATATTCTACCATAGATCAGATCTTTCAGAAGTTCTAGACAAGCTTGGTTGAAGCTTGAGATTTTTTTTTCATAGCAAAAATCCTGCTAGGAAAGCTCACTTGAGGAGACAACTAGAAAATACAAGGATGAAGGTTGGTGAGTCAATTCAAACCCACATTATGAGACTCGTTGACTTGAGGGATCAACTTCTAAATGTAGGAGTTGAGATATGTGATGAAGAAATCGTAAATACGCTGATTAATTCACTTCCTATCTCATATCGGTCTTTCATAACCACTCTTACCCTTACGACAAGAGATAGAGAGGTTACATTTGAAGAGTTAGAATTCTTGTTACTTCAAGATGAACATGAGTTGAAAGGGAATGGAAGAGAATGAAGAAGAAGGAGAAGAAGGAAAAGCAATCCAAGAAGGAAAATAAGTCCCTCTCACCTTTTACTTCAGATTCTGTTTCTACTACATCTAAAGAGAAGTCTTCTAAGAAGAAGGAAGCATTATGTCACTATTGCAAAAGACCTCGACCTTTTATAGCAGTATGTCAGAAAAGGATTGAAGCAGAAAAGAAAAGGGCATCGGGTAATGTTACAGAAAATGATAAAAAAAAGGATCTCAAGGTGATTCTTATGCCTGTATCACCATTGAGGAAGTAGCTTTTGATGAGGAAGCTTTACAAGTTCTTTCAGTAGATCCTTGGATATTTGACTCAGATGCTACAAAGCATATGACAGGTTGTAGAGATGTGTTTTCTTCTCTTTCCTATTCTACATGTGGAAGAGTTACTATTGCAGATGAAAATGACTTGGATGTTGCGGGAATAGGTACAATAACCCTAAAGTCAAGAGAAGATGGTAATTTTCAGATTTCAAATGTTCTATATGTACTTGAAATGAAGAAGAATCTGCTATCTATATCTGCATTTTTAGGTGATGGTTACAAAGTTGTATTTGAGAGAGATCTTTGTAAGATCTTATCACACAAAGAAGAGAAGTGTATTTTGCAAGGTGAGCATAGAGGAGGGATTTTTATTTTGTCAAAAATCAGTCAGGCATATGCGGTCAAATCTTCGTCACCGGTGGAAGATATGAAGCTATGGCATGAGAGATTTGGACATATTAGTTTTGGAGCTCTCAAGAATATCAAAGATAGAGGTATGGTTGAGAGTTTACCCTCATTCGAGCTACCAGGTGATTCAGATATATGTGAAGGTTGTCTTGAAGATAAGATGCATAAACTATCTTTCAAGAAACATGATCATATTACAACTACCATGAAATTGCAAATTATTCATTCAGATGTGAATGGATCTATGAGAGAAGACTCTATTCAAGGTTTTAGGTATTTTATTCTATTCGTTGATGATTTTACGACATACTCATGGATCTATGGTCTTAAGTTAAAGTCAGAAGTCTTTCCTATGTTCAAGAAATTTGTAGCTATGGTTGAAAATGAAAGTCAGGTAACTATCCAGATTCTCAGAAGTGATAGAGGTGGAGAATACTTGTCAAATGAGTTCCAGACATTTCTTGAAGAAAAAGGTATTACTCGATACCTTACTATTGCTTATACTCAACAGAATGGTGTTGCAGAAACAAAGAATAAAGTACTTGTTGAGATGATGCAGAGCATGATGGCGTCCAAGAAGCTTTCACCAAAATTCTGGTTTGATGCAGTACATAACGCTAATCACATTTTGAACAGGTCCTCTACAAAAGCTTTGAAAGTAATCACACCTTAGGAAGCTTACTATGGTAGAAAACCTAATGTGAGTTACTTCAGAGTATTCGGATCACTTTCTTATGTTCATGTTGAGAAAAAGGATCGAGGCAAACTAGATGTAAAGGCAAAAAAAGTTGTTTTCATTGGATATCTTGTTGAGAGCAAAGGGTGCAGGTTTTATGCTCCAGAAACAGGTGGAGTTATTCTTTCACGCAATGCTTATATTGCTGAAAATAAGATATATGATAAAGAAGCAGAGATTCCAGAGTTCATTAGTGAAAATGACTATGGATTTTTTAGAAGGAATTTGGATGTACATGTTCAACCATATCAGGAGGGGGTTAAAATTCCTAGGATTGAAGAGTTGAAGAAAGAGGAATTTCACAACCTTCTACAAAGTCAATTCCACATGAAACTTTAGTTCCAGAAATGGAAGAAAGTACTAGAGTTCCAAAAAGTCCTAGTACCTCAAAAGGACAAGTTCCAAAACCTGTGGAAGCTGAAGGGTCAGAAAGAGTTTCACCACTATTTAAGGATACACCTACTTGGTTATATCAGACTTGGAAAGATAGTGATATAAAGACTTTTACAGGAAGAACAAGGAGTCAGACTAGACAACAAAAACAAAAAGATCATGTAAGTTTTGTCGAAGACTTTGAGATTCATGATATTTTAGCACTTACGACAGTTGAAGATGAATCTGCATGTGTTAAAGATGCACTAAACATTCCTATTTGGAGAAAAGCTATGCAAGAAGAGATTGATTCTATTCATAAGAATCAAACTTGGCAGCTATGTGAGTTACCAAAGGGAAAGAAAGCTATAGGTGTAAAATGGATCTTCAAAATCAAAAGGAAAGTAGATGGTACTATTCACAAGTATAAGGCCAGATTAGTTGTCAAAGGATATGCACAACAAAAAAGTATTGATTCTGATGAGACATTCGCTCCTACGTCTAGGATGACTGTTATTAGGTCAATACTTGCTTTAGCAACACATTTTGGTTGGCATATAGATCAACTTGGCATAAAGACTGCTTTTCTAAATGGTAATTTACATGAAGATGTATATATTCAGCAGCCAGAAGGTTTTGAAGAATCAAGTAAAGAACACTTAGTGTGTAAGCTTATAAAAGCTTTGTATGGATTAAAACAAGCACCTAGAGCATGGTATGAAAAGATACATACATATATTTTATCCATTGGTTTCCATAACTCAAATGAAGCTCCAACTGTTTATATATATATATATATATATATATATATATATATAAGCAACCAAAGAAAGTAAGGAAGTCAAAAGAATAAATAAATAAAATATCCAACAACAATGACATTAGAAGAGAAACAACAACAAACAAAGCAACTAACACGCACACACACACACACACACAAACATTCGCACATTCACACAAAACACATAAACCTAAAATTAAGATAAAAATTAAAAAGATATGAGCAAAATAAAGTTTATCAAAAACAAAAATTAAGAAACAATAAAATTCAAAATAAAAATAAAATAAAATTCAAAATAAAAATAAAATAAAATTCGAAATAATAATAAAAATAAAATAAACACGAATACACATACACATTCATGTACACACTCAAATACATGCATATACACACTCACATACAAATACACATAAAAGTACATTCTCACGTCCACTAACTCAAACACCCGAACACAAATGTATGATAATATAGCTGTCGAGGTATGCACACCCTTAAAAGATATTCCCAATAAACACAAACAGTTGGTCACAAGTCCGATGAAAATGAATAGATTTGCATATCCTCTATGTGACTTTGATACATACCTTCATGACTCCAGAGTTATCCAAACTCACGAACCCAAGATAAAGAACACAAACACTAAGACATAAGAAAAAAACACAACCAGCAAAGCAAGAGATTACACAAAAAATAAGATCAATAAATGTCATGAAAAATGTGGCCATAGGCAAAGCTCAATTGCCAAATTCTCTCGATGATCTAGTTGATGATTTTGTTATGACTATGGTAGCAAATGTAGGAGAACCTTATTCTACTAATAAAACTTTACAAGATAAAAGATGGTATCATATTAAAAATAAAGTGAAATCTATTGATGATCAACCAACCATAGTTAAAAAAATTGTACAATTTTTAAAATATAAAAATCATAAAAATCGTAAATGCGATTTAAATCTTTTTAGCAATTTTTATTCAAAAAATCGTTCAAATGTGGGATTGTTTATGTTGTTGGCTGGTTGCTCCCCATTCTTGCACATGAGTATTTGAGTGTATTTTGAGCTTCGTTTTGCATTTTGCTTTGCATCTAAGCCTTGATAAGTTGATCTTGAGCTTGAGTCTTGAGGATTTAGAGAGAGAGAGAGAGACTTCAGCCTTGGAACATGGAGTAAAAAATAAATAAGAGATTTTTTATTCAACTACTAGCATGTGATCTTGGGCATGAGAGAGTAAAGTTTTGAGTATAATCCTAAGTTTTTGTTAAGCTTGTTCTCTTTAGTTTCTACATTACATTATATATCTTTGTATCCATGGCAATGAGTGCATTTGTTCCACCATGATATTATACAATCAAAAGAATAATCACTACAATTATGATAACAATTCTACCAAAAAGCTTTCAAAATCTACAAGGGCATCTATCTCAATGATAAAAGTCAAGGGTACTGTCTATTAATAAAACCTACATTGTCCGTATGACATTCAGATCTGCATCTTTTGAATTCCCCAAACAGACTTTTGGTTGCATACCTTATGTACAAGAAAAAATAAAAATCTGTCCTAATGAATAAAAACCTCGATTTTTATTTTTATTTTTAAAAACCTCTACGATTTAAATGATTTAAATCCCGATTTAAATCTGCGATTTAAATCTCTACTTTGTACTATGCAACCAACTCTCAATTTATGTGAGCTTTGTCAGACATTGGTCCAGAGGGATCATTCCATGTGTGTGTGGGACAAGGGCCAGCCATGGCCAAGGTCCCAAGGTCGGGGGATATCCTAAGGTATCCAGTACTAATGGGGATGAGTGTTGCATGTTGGCCACATTAGTACTTATCCCCATTAGTACTGGATACATGATCATGTGCTTTACATTTCACAAATTATATACTGTTTGGCTTCTAAGTCATGCAATTGAATACAAAGCAGTGCACTTTGTATATATTGGCTACATAGATATTAAATCAATGTTCATGTCCAGCACTTGTTCTTTAACTTGTTCCTTACAGTCTCACGAATAATTAATGTACTGTAACAATATTAAGAAAACAATCACATTGCATTGAATTTGTAATGAATGAGTTCTACCATGAAAGACGCTCCAGAAACTAGAACTACAAAAAGATTCAACATAAACGATGCAAAATAGAGCCCATTTGCTCTCTCGGTATTATATACCTCTTAGCAACGAACCTATATTACATTTTATAACTCCAACATATCATAGTCAAAGATGATGCAAAGGTTAACTTGCAGAAGTACAAAGCCATAAGTAATTCATGAACTTCACCTGAATCATTGGAAAAAAGAAGTCACACAGGCATGAATTGTCACCTATAATTCATGAAGCCCCTCTGCATGCCTCATGTTTACAATTCATATTTTTGGTAGCATATGATCAAATGTTTACAAGAGCTAAAAGTAGTAACATACTTGCATGAAATGCTCGAGCATAACTCCTAAAAATATAAGAACGGCTCCATATTGGAAGTTCCTGGAAAAAGCCAACCGTCAGGTACAAAAAGAGATTGCATAGAAAAGAGTTCTCGTAAAATACAAGATGCTATAAAAGCAACTTTCTTCCTTTTTCTTTGAGAATCTTTCAACCCTTACTGGCTATGCCAACACTGAGTTATCAAGAGAATGAAGCCACAAGAAAAAGAGTAAAGAATACTTACCACAGATGTCATGGTACCAAAGAGACGTGAGAAAAATCTTAGAGGGAGAATCTGTAGAAAAGCAGCCTGAAGCCAAAATATTGTCATCAAGTGCAAAACTGAGACAATCTTAAGAAAACGATACAGAAAGCTAAATTTGAAAAACCAAAAAAAAAAAAAGGATTTGTGACAGGTTTTGCTTGAAAGGACTTCAAATGATCTCATTGTAAAATTTTCCCAAGCAACATAATACCAAATAATATCACACCTTGAGATCTGGATGAAATTCAGGCTCAATACCTTGTTGCCTTGCTTGCTCACTCTAAGGTCGCCAAAAAAAGAAGGGTTAGGCCAGAAACACTGCTAAGATGAATAATCCTTGTTTGCCACGAAACTTACCTTTTTGTCATCATAAAGGCGCCTTGCATGCAATCCTCCCAACATAAGCAATGTTGCAATTGTGGCACCAGAAAGTAAGTATTTGTTTCCTGATGCAATTATGAATTCAGTATTTCATAACGGTTTAAGAAAATTGAGTTTTCATGAATACTTAAGCAAATTCTTACCAACATACAAAAAGAGTCCCAAATTGCATGGATAAACTGGAACCTTTATACATATAGAAATTCCCATCAAAGGGCCTACATATAGGCTGGAACTCACAATTTTCCTATACGGGAGAAGCAAAAAGGTCCCTAACATGCACAAAATCAATAGGAAACGGAATAGATTATTGGATGTGCAATGGAGTTGTAAGTAATGGAAGTACAGGTCTCAGTGCTTATGGTATTTTTCCCATATCCATCAAGCGACTCAAGTGGGTTATTGTACATCAAGGCATGTTGAGAGCAAAGAGAGCTTACAAGGCCAAGATTGGGGATATGAAATGTAAAAGATGTTCCCTGCGCCAAGTCTAAGGCTTTCATGGACAATGAGTTTAATATCTGTTAAGCTGAACATCCTCGTCCCTTTTCTCTTGAAGAAATCCACCATGGGAGTGCCACAAATTGGATGCTTGTCTGTGGAATCTCTGGACAACTGCATATCTTTGGTCCTGCTGGTGTCAGAGAAACCATTATATTTACCAAGATGTAAAGATTACTACTTTCAACTGATGTACAATCTCAAGTGCATTTCCATGTATGCTCCCCAATGTATGAGGGAGGCCCCTAATTGTAATCTGAAGGCATTCAGAAATCTAATAAGCCCCCCAATGGGAAGAGGACGTTGCTCTCTCTATTTACCTGAGAGACTTCAGATAATTTTTGCTTGTATTGGACATACAAACTCTATATCACAGAGCCTCTTTCCCCCCTCTTTTAAAGCCTTGTAATTCTTTTGCATCAGTCAACCCAAAAAAAAAATCATTATACGTTTATTCTTCTAAATTTTTTTTTTTTTTTTAATTAAATGCATTTGCCGATTTTAACCCAAATCTGAGCCCTACTAATCAAGTAAATACACGATCTTAATCATGGCTAGAGTAACTTGGAGAGCAAGACTTAGAGATTTTCTCTATGTTTCTCCATTTTGATTAAGGTCAGCCACTTTTGATGAAGATTTTCTCAGTTTTCTTTAATTCAGCCTCAGTCCCTATGATTGGTGGGAATTTGTCTCAGCTCTGCCTTATTTTTTTTTATTATGCTAAGCCAAAACTCAATTTTTGGAGACACAAATTTTGAGTTCAGTTCATAGTTGCATTCCGTTCGTCTGCAGCATTCACAACGCAATGGCATTGCATCGCAACATATGCAATGCATTGCATTGCAATCAAAAAAATCTTGTTCCTCCCCACAGGCTTGAATTGGGCTCACTGCACATTCCTCTCCTCAAATGATCCCACTGCCCACTTTAGAAGTCTAGTGAACACTCAGCAGCGAAGCCTTGCCAACACAGAGAGAGAGAGAGAGAGCATACTCGTGCCACTAGTGGTCCAATTATCTGTATGTTTAAACCAAAACAGAATTGTTGGAAGTACATGGCCAGTCAAGGCAACTTTGGGCCAGGTGGGAGTGAGATAAACAAATATAGTGGCTTAGGCATCGCAGCATGCAAGGAGCCTATGCCAAATGAAATCAAAGATGAGCTACTTGAGTGGGTAGCTCAAAGGGAATCAAAGAAGTATCCATAGAGTCAGACACACTCTCGACCAACCTCCACCTCTACAAGCTCATGTGATCCTCATCCACAAAACACATAATACTCCAGCAGTTCAGAGTCATAGAGGTTCCTTTAGTGCAGGAAATGATGAGCATAATACTATTCATATTGATGATGAGACTCGGCTACCAACAAAGTTGCCTCATGGGTCTCTTATTTCCGCATTTGTATGTGGAGGCTTCCAAAAGCAACGTGAGCTTGGGGCCAAACAAAGTATCATGAAGCTTTTCATACATTATGGCCTTTCTTTTAATGTCATGCGTAGACCCACATGGAAGGAAGCCATGGACCTAGTAAGCAAAGATACCGATGGCAAGGTCCTACATATGAGAAGTTGTGGATCACCGAGCTATGCAAAACAAAAGACATAAGTGGAGAAAAAAGTTAGAACCCATGAAAGGAACATGGAAGAAATATGGATACACACTATTATGTGATACGGATGAGCAGATATCAAAAAGAGGTGTGTGTAACATACTGGTGCATTGTTGCAAAGGCACTATTTTCCTTCATGCATTGTTGCAAAGGCACTATGTTCCTTCATGCCATTGATGCATAAACACCTAGACATGTAGTTACAGGTATGTATACTTGAAATTTCAAATTTCAATTTTAAAATTCACATTTGCTATGGCCCATTGCATTGAAAATTTCAATGTTAAGTTTTGTGTAATATATATGTAGACAGAAGTGTGTATGTAGTATCATGATTCATCGTCCATGTATACAATTTGCATGTAGTATCATGTATGTACTATGTATGCTATTCTCTGTATCTATGTAGTATGCATATAGTATGTACTACGTAACATATATGTATGTATAGTACTATGTTACATGTACTATGTAATATTATATATATATATAAATATTACAATATTATGTAATATATATAAATATTACAATATTATGTAATATGTATAAACTATATACTTTGTATGTAGTATGTACTTAGAAGTTAATACTTTCTACTATGTTATATGTATGTGTGTAATATGCACATTAATGATTGTATATAATATATATGTATTATGTATGTATTACCTAATTTGTAAAATTTAATGCACTACGCATGTATGTTCCATGTAGTATATATGTACTATGTACTATGTACTATGTTTGCATTATGTTATTGTGTAACATGGCAAACATAGTACATAAATACTACATGGTACATGCATACACATTGCTTACATATTACATATTACATAATGCATATATAACATATACAATCATCAATGTGCATATTACATACATACATCACATAATAATAAGTACTAACTTCTACGTACATACTACATACATAGAATAGAGTATATACATATCACATAATATTGTGATAAGTATACATATTGCATATTACATGTAACATAGTACTACATAGTACATGTAACATAATACATCATGATGGTATGATACATACATACTACATACATATTACATAATACATGAGTGACACATGCATCTATGTAGAATCAAATTTTAAATTTCAATTATGACTTTTTCCCCCTTAAAGTCTCATGCCTAGCATTTTGAATTTGGCGTAATTTCAATGTCTCACATGTGAATTCTTATAGTCTCATATCCATCAAGTTCTTTTGGATATTGGTCAGGAAAATGTTGTGAAGGTCATTACAGATAATGGGAGTACAAGCTATGGGTATTGTAGGTTTACCTCCCCTCCATTGTATGGACCCCATGTGTAGCACATAATATTGATCTTTTGATTGAGGATCTAGAAAATCTCATGAATTCATTTTATTTTTTCTAACTTCAACAAGGTGGCCTTTTTGTTCACAAAGAGACCAAAGCTATTATCTATTTTCAAATCATTTGGTGAGTTTGATTTGCTAAGGCCTACAAAGACCAAAATTGCTAACATGTGCATTGTGATGGAAAGACTACTTCGGATGAAGCACCCTATGATGTAGATTGTTATATCTAAACAATTGACTACCTTAGATGGACACACTACCACCAGTGAAGACTTTGTATGCATTACTTGCTTTTTCTTTTCTTTTTCTCCCCCCCCCCCTTTTTTCTTTTTTTTTTTTTTTTTTGTGTGTGTGTGTGTGTGTGTGTGTGTGTGTGTGTGTGTGTGTGTGTGTGTGTGTGTGTGTGTGTGTGTGGGGGGGGGGGGGGTGTAGAGGCTCTTGTGTGTGCCATACATCCATTATATTCGATTCTTCACATAGTTGATATGAAGGGCAAGACATTGGGACTCGTCTACAAGTTCATGGATCGACTTGGCTAATCCCTTTCACGATGCCCATACTTGACATTGGACAGGTACTTTGACATTTAAAGCTCTTAATGTAATCTTTCTTTTTATTTTTCAAGTGTAAAGCTTAAATATAGAGTAAATTTTTAAAATATGTATCCAGAGGATTGAGCGAATTAGAGCTATATGGGGAGAATTGGGATTGATCTCTTGATTCATGGGATGGCTCACTTGTTTCATTCCGTATGGAGATCCCAAAGATTGATTGTGGTTTGTGGATGAGTTATTGAATGCATGGAACATACATATAGATATAGGCTTTATCCCTCTCATATAGAGTTATGACATGACTTGGAGAGAGAGCTTTTTGTATTCCAAAGATGGTGACAGCCATTTTGAAAAGGATTCAGCTTGCTTGAGATCTGCTCAGTTGAAGTAGGTATCAAAGTGGGAGATGTATGGTGTTAGCGCTCCTCGGTTGATAAGTCTTAAATTTGTGTTAAATATGCACTAATTATTTTTTTTAATTTGTACGTAAGATGTGATATATAATATGCAAAGATAATTGACTATTATCATCCTTTCATCTACAATGCAATTGGAGAGGCGTGTTTATTACCGGTGTGGACATGGTGGTGTGGGACTCCATTTCCTTGAGATGGTGGCTCTCATGTAAGATTGCAAGCTCCCAAGCTCAAAAGTGTTTTGTTGTGGACTTTGTAGCATAGAAGATGTTAGATGTGTCTTGATATGAAATCGAGTATGCCTTGGGATACTTGAGTCTTGCCTAGAGCTCCTTGCCATGTATCAAGGGTGGTAGCCCGGTGAAGGGTGGCCCAACTTGGTGGTTACCCATGGAGGTTTCCAGAGATGAGTGGTCATTGGTTGCCTAATGAAAGGTGGTCACCCAGATGGATGTTTGGTCACATAGGACGAGTCACACAGCCTTGGGAAGTCAACAACAGAGAAGGACGAAGGGGCCAAAAGGAAAAGAAGGGTGGCTACCCAATGGGTGTCCTTGGGTGGTTGCCTTGTGAAATGTGGTCACCAAGGTGAGGGTGCAAGAAACAGGTGGTCTCCTGACGCTATCAACTTGTGGGTGGTCACCCAATCACATGGAGCCAATGAAGGGGGTCACCTAATCACCATGAAATGGCGATCGCCTAATCACCATGAAATGGGGTCTCCTAATCACCATGAAGTGGTGGTCTCCCAAGGAGCTTGCTATGGAAAGGTGTTCTAGTTGTTGACCCAAAGTGTGAGTGATCTCCAAGACTTGGCATAATGGGTGGCTACTTCACCTGGCAAAGTGGGTGGTCTACTATAATGCATGCAAAAAGGTTGGTCTCCTACTACACTTCACAAGGAATGGGTGGTCATTCAAGGGAATGCTAAACAAGCTTGTGGTTGCCCACTAGATGGTGCAAGAGTTGGTGGTCGCCCAAGGAAGGTACATGCAATAGAGTCCACCCAAGTACGGATGCCAATTAGAGGGTGGTCGCCCAAGGGGATAACGCACATAGGCTTGACGAAAGAAAAAGGCGAAGGCGGTTGCTTACCCTCTGGGAAAGCCGCCCATGGAGTCCCTTCCCTATCATGAAGGCCAGCACATATGTGGTATGCAAACCCATGGCAATGGAACTTTAGCCCTCCACCATCTAGGAGCTTCGTACGAGCAAAGCCACTCATGTGGCTACTCCACATCTATATAAGCATCGGTTGGCACCCATCTCCACATTATGTAAATTTGCATGGAAGGATCCCTTACTCTCTAGATAATCTATTGTTGGTCTCCATATGTTGTATTCTTATTGTATTTCTCAGTGTCGGGCTACTTAACCAAGTGTGTTGTTCTAGTTCTGAGACATGATGATGTCGTATTTCTAGCCAACTCTCTATAGAGTTTTGGAGTATTATTTGTAATGTGCTGGGCTAATTTCTAAAGTGTGTTGGACTGGTAATCGATGTATTAATCTCTCCTATAATAGATTCTTGCTTGAAGGAGTTTGCTTGGCTATTGTATTTTCCTAATGTGAATCTACCTTGTTCCCTTGTTGTACACCTAATTGTGAGTGTCTATTGGTTTGTTCATCTCCGTGTAAGTCGTAGTCTAAGTGGAGAATCGGATGGTAGTGTACCACAATCCATCGGTGCCCCTTGTAGAAGGTGTTGCCCTGCTAGTGTGTCTCATTAGGTAGCCGCTATTGGGATGGGCAAGTGGAACTCCGTAAGGTTCTTAGCTTAGCCTTATCCTTTGAGTGTCGATGCCCTATTCTTTGATAGTGTGTATTGAGTCCTAAACCTATTGGACCAAGTTTTGGGCTGTATTTTGTTTCCGCAAAGAGCCACCTCTATTTTCGTGCAATCAGCTACATATATCTCTTTACGAGCTAGCTACCTTTTGTTGAAGCACTCTTTGCATACTGTGGAGGGCTATATTTTCTTCAATTGTGTATATCTCAATTCCTTGTAATTTGTGAGTCCCATCTTGCATAGGAAATGTTACATAGTATACTTCTCCAAGGAGTTTGTCCCTAAAGTAGCCACCCTCACTAGCCACCCTCACTGACCCTATGGTTGGGAGGTGAGTCTAATGTTTGATTCCCTATGTTGGTGAATATGGGTCACGCTTTGTCTTGTGTCGCAAGATGGATCCTAGAGGGATCTAACACGAAGAGTCAACCTTACTCTTATCTTCTTGCAAGCAATAAAAGCTTGATTTACAGCATGCATATTGGACATTTTTTCCTTGGATTGACACTCTTGCATCAACACAAAAATGAGCTCTGCAAATGATATTGCATTGGGATTGCCTTTCATTATCAAGCAACGACTAGAAGCAAAATTCTAATAAGAATCAAGAATCCCATTAAGAAGAGCATGTTGAAGTGAACTCTCTAGCAAATTTCACATGACTATTTACTAAGAAAATTGAGCATAATTATCGTTTGAAGCTCCATTTAACATTACTTGTAGCAAACCTTGTTATCAAATAGAGAGTGAAGTCAATCTAAATTTACACACAAATTAAGTAAAAGAGAGAGGGAGAGAAAGAGAATGAAGACAAGAGAAAGGAACACTTACATACAGGCAAAGGAGTCCGAATTCTCCAACTAACTACTAAATTGAAGATACTTACAAAAAGCTCCAAGAGTGTCTTTACACCTAGAGCAAGTGTTTGCAAGTGATGATATAAGTTCTTATGTGCTTGCCTACTTATAGGCTATGTGTGCATAGACCAAACAACCCAAAATAAAGCTTAAAACAGTGCTTTCGCGATTTGTTGAGTCCTTGCACCAAAATCCCCTCCAATTTGATTCAAGCTTCTCCTTCACTTTTAATACACCCAAAATAAAGCTTAAAACAGTGCTTTCGCGATTTGTTGAGTCCTTGCACCAAAATCCCCTCCAATTTGATTCAAGCTTCTCCTTCACTTTTAATACATGTATTCATTACTCAAACTCATACCTATGGTGGACAAAGATTTTCTATATCTAGAAATAGCTTCTCCATCACGGCCTTGGGCCCCTCCTTGATTTGTTGGAGTTGTTTCCCCTCTTGCATGAAAACGAAAGAAACACTTTGAACTTGGGATCTATAAAATTCTTGTGCAGCTTTTGTGTGTAACCAAATACCTCCTTGTTCTAGGAGCTTTGCTTCAGCTTCAACCTCATCCCAAAGATTTGTGATCATGAGATGATATTGGAGACCAGTTTGCCATGTATGGAAATTTTCTTCCATTAAAGCGATCCGCTAACATCATATCGGAGGCTGTCATATTCTCTCAACAAGTGCTTAAGCAAGCACGATGCTCAGATAGCTCTCGTTAAGCTCTTCAAGAATATGCAAAAATATCTTTGACGGAAATCTCACCATTTTTAACCAATTTAACTAGACTTTGACCCACCATTTTCGTATAATTTGACATGCACATGAGCTACTCTAATGGAGGGTTGCTCAATTTTGACACATTTGCTAACAAACCTTTGAGCAAATGATGCATTGATGAGCGAAAAGTTGAACAAAAATTTACCCTAAAGGACAAAATGGTTAGTCTAAACACCAAATTTCATAAGAATACAAGACCATGGACAACATGTTGATTGCGCACCTTAGTATGCAACAATCTCCTCTTATATAAATTATTGGGATCTACAAAGTAGGGAGAGTGCAGAAACAACATGAAGGAGCTTAGAAGCACATCATGCAACGATATTACTAAGTAGCATGTTGAAGTTATAGACATATATACAAGCCAAAGGAAAGAAAACCTCTAGAAGAGGGAAAAAAGTGCCTCAACATACCTAAATGTGTTCGAACACATGACCACCAAAATGTGCTAACAAGGAGTTCCTTATAATCCTAATATTGTGAATTTATATCTATGGTCTCAAGTTACAAGATTTTGTCTAAATGATTCCTATTATCTATCCCTACAATCTTTGGGTGTGTAATCCTTTGTACCTATTTAGTGTATCAATATATCTTTTATTTTGATGTGAAACTATTGTGTGCTTTTGCAATCTTGTCATCAAAGATCTATGATAATCTTACTTCTCCCCTCTTAACATGAAGGATCTAGGCAATGTGAAACTCTTTCTTTACATGCAAATCATCCAAGATGAGCAACCATTGTGTTTGTTAATCTCAACAAGAGTACATCCCCAGGCTATTCCAATGGTTACCTATGGATGGGAAAAAAACCATTGTGCATGCCATTATCCTTTATGTGGAACTAAATAAGGATGATTTCCTTAAATTAGCTAAGGAAAAGGAATCAATGACCAAGATTTTGTGTGAGTATGCTGTTGAAAATTTGATGCATTTCATGGTGGCTATAAGAATACAGCTGCATTTGCAATTTGTGTGGTCACCAAAAATATGTCGAATCTTGACAAGAAACATTGAAAGATAATCAAAATGATAATGAGGTATTTAAGTGGAGCAAAAGATGTATGCTTATGTTCAAACAAAGGTGATGCATCAATTATGAGTTACATAGATTCTAACTACGTTGGATGTCCAAAAAAGTTAAAGTCTATGTCCAAGTACATTTTTCACTTCATCAAAGGCATCATGCCTTAGAGATCAAGACAAAACTTCAATCTAAACTTCAAAAGCCATTACATTGTGGCAAATGAAGCATACAAGAAAGCATTGTAACTTCCTCATTTGGTTCTAGATATAGGAATCCTTCTACACATACCAAGGTGAATTGAAAACACTCATAGCACAATTGTGTTGGCTAACAATAAGGTCTATTATGTGAAGTCAAAGCACATCAAATGCACTACCACCCGGGACTCCGAATAGGTTGTCTAGTCAAAAGAGGTACTCTTGAGAATGTCCATACTCAAGAGAATGCAACAAATCATTGTCAAAGCCTCTCATGTCATAATGGTTTGATCATTGTCTTTGATTGATGGGCCTACTTGATTATGGCTTTCATATAGTACTAATATTGCATGAAACAAAACACACGATCTCGACACCACTAAAAAGAAAACACAAAATGATCATGAGAAATGTGGCCATAGTACATACCCAAAGACATCTGATTTTTTGGCTTAGGTCTATAGTGAGTACCTTACATACAAAACGAGGAAGGAACTCTGAACAAGTGTGAAAAAGGGCCACTAAATGTTTCCTTCTTTGTCTTTGTTTCTCTATATCTTGAGAACGAAGACCTGCAAGTTTCTTCAATTTCTCCAAGTATTGAGATGCAAGCATCATTGATGACATCCAAACACAAAAAAAACGAGTAGAATTTCCTTTTGAATTTTTTTGGCATCATAGTTTACCTGAAACGGCGTTTCCGAGGTTCAGATACGGTTCGCCGTTTCCTCCGACTGTTTCCAAATGGAAATGCCATTTCTAGCCTACTTTTTTTATGCTTGTTTTAAGATCAATTTTGCCCGTGTTTCGAGTTTTAGTCTTGCAATTTTGGTTCTTACTCCATGTGTTTTGTGGTCACTTGTGCATAGACTACATTCGATGCATGATGCATCTATGACATATGTGCATTGTGCACTCGTGGTAAGATTTAAGAGACAGGTGATGAAAGTTGAAACTAGACTAAAGAACTGAGAGTGTTGTGTAATTAGTAATTAGTAATGTGTGCATATCACATAATGTTTATCCTTGTGATGTGCTTCTGTATGTTTCATGTGTTGCTTTGTGTTTCACATGTAGTGCTTCTTGCATCATGCATGTATACATACTATATAGACGATAAATGCATATTATATAGATCATAAATTATAATGAATTCATGTGCATGAGTGTATGTGTATGGCATTCTATGTGTTGCATCGTGCATGTGCATGTGCATGTACACATGTCAAATGTGTGTATATTGTGTACTCATGTATGATGTAATCATGTCACATAATGTTTATCCATCATCCATGCAATATGCATATGTGTGTTTCATATCTGTGCTTTATCAAACGGAGGAGGCTCATTCTCATCACAGAGACTAGAGGCAGCCATAGTATAGCAATCTGATGCAAAAGAGGCACTATGAGAGCCTCAATGACTACGGTATGTCAGAGGTGCATCTAATTTGTTGTCACGCAAAGTTTGCACCGACCATTTTGGCATAGTTTTTGCCTCCTCAATATCAGCTCTCTCATCAACAAGTGCATCATGTAAATCTGCATCAAAAATGGCTTTATCATCCAATTTCTTCCGATGTTGTTCAGGCACTAATGCATATGCGAGTTAAACCAAAAACTGGCAAGTGAGCAACAAATGGCTTACAACCATGCCAAGCCTCATATGGAGTGATAGACTGCAATGCTTTAGTGGGACATTTGTTAAGTACATATGTTGCACACATAACGGCCTCAGCCAGAAACAATGTGGTAAAGCCTGACTCTTGACCATACACCTCGCCATCTCCATGTGTGACCTATCCTTCCAATCAGCAACTCCATTTTGTTGAGGTGTATACGGCACTGTACACTGATGTTTTATCCCACGTTTAGCCAAAAATGCATTAAAGTCAAAAGACATATATTCCCCCCCTCGATCAGAACGAAGGGTACCCATTTTACATATGACAGATTTTCAACCAAAACCAGAAACTGTTTGAAGCACATAAACACTTCGGACTTTACTTTCAATGGATATACCCATGCATGCCTGGAAAAATCATCGATGAAAGTCACGAAGTAAAGATAGTTTCCAAAAGGAGGTGTCTGCATAAGACCACAGACATCACTATGTATAAGCTGCAATTTCTGAGTAGCTCGAACTGAACCATCTTTTGGGAAGGATGAACGCTGCATTTTGCCCAAAATATAGCCTTCACATACATCTTCACGTGCCTCAAGTTTGGGCAAAGAGGACACCATTTCATATTTCTGCAGGCATAGCAAACTAGCAAAATTCAAATGACCAAAGCATGCATGCCAAAGCTTTGCATCTAAAATAGTCTGAGAATCATGTACTTCACATGCTAAGTCATTCACAAATTTTTCATAGTCTATGAACTTATAGAGCCTACGACATAAAATGCAAAAAGCAATAATAACATCGCCATTTGACAAATCATGAACTGTACATCTGTCATCAACAAATTTCACAACCAAGCCAATCTTGGCTAATGCAGAAACTGATAACAGATTTTTCTTGATCCCTGGCACAAATAAAGCATCTGACAATGTAAAAGAACTGCCATCAGCAGTATTCAGAATGATCTTACCAACTCCCATGAAAGGATAAGAGGAGTTGCTTGCACATGTGACAGTATTCCCTGTAGGGGCAAGCTCAAGTGAAGTGAAGAAATTGTGCTACGAGGTAATATGTTTGTTTGCCCCACTTTCAAGTACCAAACATTTGAGTCTACTGCAGACATGCATTGCTCATGAGAAGATGGATCAAAATTGCAAACAGTAGTAAACGCTCATTCTTCATTTTGCAAAAGATTAGAAGACTCTGTTTTCAATGTAGAAGCCTCTGCAACAACCATTCTGGCCTCTTTTTTCTTTGCCTCTTTAGCAACTAGTTTTGGACAGCTCTTAATGACATGATCATTTGCTTTACAGTATTTGCAAAACAGTTTCTACTTTTTTTAATTCCTCTCATCTTTGTCTTCCTTCTTCGAATGTGGAGCATTTGCAAATTTCTTCTTACTAGTAGATAAGCTCCATTTACCTTTGCCCTTCTAACTAGCCAAGAAAGCTTGATATGCAACACACATAATAGACCTTTTCTGCCTAGACTGATCTTCCTGCAACATAACAGAAACTAACTCTTCAAATGTTAAGGCATTTGGATTGCATTTCATCATCAACCGAAGAGTAGAAGCAAAACTCTGATATGAGTCGGGAAGACCATTCAGAGCGGTCTACACAAGTGAACTGTAAGGAAGACTTCATCAACATAAATCAACTCTTCCTTCAAATCCTTGATCTTTGTCAGAAAACTGTCCATAGAATCACCTTCATTCATATGCTCACTCTCCAACTGTTTTCGGAGGGAAGCAACATGAGCCTCATTCCTAGCCTGGTAAAATGTGGTAAGTGTATCCCAAGAATCCTTAGTTGTCCTGCAAGAGCGAATGTGAGAAATAATGGAACATTTGACAAACAAGGCTATCAATGGATGTGCCTAAGCATATCTTCCATCCCAACGAATTTGCTATGTAGTAGGTGCAACAGGAATCGAAGCACGAACAGGAATCTGCATAATATCACCATCTTCGATGGCAGCTGCATCAACTTCTTTACCTGTATTTGCAGGTGTAATAGGACATTTTTCAACACCCTGCACAATATTCCACATTCCTTTTGCAACAAATACATGACCCATCATATAAGCCCACAATGGATAATTGGTACCATCCTAATCCAACTTATCCTCAAAAACCAACATATGGAATACATCATTGCTTTCAGCCATGGGCACTCACTAAAATACCTTGATGCAAATGGGCACTGACTAAAATACCTTGATGCAAAAAAATGATTGTATCTGAAAAAGTTGAACAGAACTACCCAAATGAGTTCAATTAGACCTGTAGCAAACTTCGAGACTCTTCTACTAGCAAACCGAAACATGTATATATCTTTGGCACAAAAAGACGAAATTGCCTCTGCAAGCACTCCAATAATGCGTTCAAAGGCCGAAACAAGCTCATATCACGATTTCGTGCGATTCTGAGACTGTGACCGAAGGGGTGTCGACAATGCCCTAGACGATGCGACGACCTACTCTGATACCAATTGTTTGAGCTAGACGTGTGCGAAAGCATGCAACGGCACAAGGAAGAAGGAGAAGCTTGGAGCACAACACACAATATTGAATGTATTACCACTAGGATGTACAAAGATAAATAATCTGTTAGGGAAGTAGGCGTATATACAAGCCATGGAAAAAAACCTCCTAAAGAGAGAAAAAAGTTCAACACACACACATATATAAATATATATATATATATATATATTTTTTTTTTTAATTTATTTATTTATTTATTTATTTATTTATTTATTTATTTACATGTATATATATATATATATGTATATATATATATAATACATATATATATATATATATATATATATATATATATATATATATATATATATATATATATATATATATATATTTATTTATTTATTTATTTATTTACATGTATATATATATATATATATATGTGTGTGTGTATATGTGTGTGTATATAGTATTGTTTCTCGTTTCTTATCATTTCCAAATTTTTGGAAACTCGAAAACTCTGTTTCCAACAGGTCCGAAATGAATGTTTCCAACCGTGCTGGTAACTATGTTTGACGTTCAGTTTCACATTCAATGTTGCAGAAGTTCCTTTCTAACAGAAGCAATATATTTCAACAGCAAAGACTGCTAGGAAAGTAATTTGATTCATCTTACTTTACCAAACCATTCAATTACTTTTTGTTAAAAATGCACTTAAGGAAGAACCTCCCCAATATCCAACCTCATTGGTTAAGGCATGCCATCATAAAAGTGGAGGAACAATCATATCAACTTATGTGGCAACCAATTTAGGGATATATCGACAATCGAAGGCTAGAATCTTGCATGCAAAGACCACTGCCAACATCGTGTTCACTTCTAGAATGGCAGATATGACTTGGCAAACCATAAACTGGAACAACCAGTCTTACCATGTCTCACGCACACACAAAGCATATTAATGTGCGATATCATTTCATGCACTCTCCGGTAGATGATCTTATTACGAACATGAAAATAGTTCTAAAGGCCGTAATGTTTTCGTTCCCAGAATGCCAACTGGACTAGCAGCACCTGAGGACAAAAAGCACATGCTTGTTCTATGAGGAACCTAAAACCCGCGTAAAGCTATCTGGAAGCACGACGCAGGTGTAGGGAGTTGGAAGTTACCTTGGCTGCTGCTGCTTTGGCCCGAGTTCTGGTCTCCACTTGTGTTGGCTGCAACAGAGGCATGGCTGGCGCCGTCCCTCCGCAAGCTGAAAACCATTCGTCTGGATTGGGGATGCGCGCCATATACATTGCAGAACAAAGTTCCCCTCATCTTCCATCCTGCCACCACTCCCCTCTCCAACAGCCCTTGCATTTGTGCTGGAGAAAGCAGACAGTGAGTTGCTTCCCAAATGCTTTTCGAGCCAGGAAAGCAAAAACGATTGACTGCCCAAGAGCTGACCGAGAAGCCTTTGCAACAAACATGCGTCTATGAAATGTGAAAAAGTTACATATGTTATGAACGAGTTACAAGGAAATGGTTCCAAAGCTTGAGGAAGAAAACCTCATCTCCTCTACTCTAGTGTGGGAACCATTTTATCCATTTCGCAAGATCTAGAAAAAATTCTAAAAGCGAGCTATGAGAACAATTAAAAGGAAGATATAATTTTAAGGTCTTTCTTTTTTTTTGAGAGTACAATGAATTGAAAACACACTCACCCACCTGATCCAACCTTGTAAGGTAGAGGCACCCATTTTTGAGGAACTCATAAATATGCCCATCCAAGACCTGAATTCAAGACTTCCTCCGAGAGACTCAAAGCATCAAATCACTAGGCTACACAGGCTTGGACTAAGGTTTTCTTTTTTGAGCGAGCCAAGAGTTTTTTTAATGACTAGTAGTATAGGGCTTTTCCAAAAATTGGCAACATAAATTTGTATTCAAATCTTCGAGAGCACCTCTCCAATGATTGCATTGCAAAGTGGCTTTTGATTGCATTGCAAAGTGACTTTGATCATCTAATGTTTTCTTCTTGAAAATTTTGTTGCCAAGAAATATCTTTATGGAATCCTAGGTTATGTGTTAGGCATTCCCTAGTATTTGTACTTTCTTATCAAGAAAATGAGAAATGGTCCCATTGCAATATTTATGAATTTTGAATTTACATTATATGAGAATTTCTTAGAAGAGATAGAACTCTTGAATGAATATGAAATACAGCCATTGGAAAGATAGCAGTTTACCAAATAGAACCAACAAACATACTCATCCACGTCTATGAAAATTACCCTTTGCCAATTACAAATCATTTGTTGGAGAGAATTGTAAGAAAATAAATTATATCTTTCTTGATGGATTTTTTAGGTTATAATAAAGTTGAAATCACAGAAGAAGGACAACATAAAATGTAATTTACAATAGTATGGAAAATATATGCATCTACATTTATGCCCTATTGCTTGACAAATGAACTTGCAAAACCTCAAAATCTAACATGTCATTTTTTTTAATAATTCCTTGAAAAGAGTTTGGAATTTTATTTCAATGACCTTTTTTATTATGTAGCTCAAAAGTATCAACATATCCAAGAATTTTTTTTTAATGATAAGTGTAAGGCGTATCTAATTATTTAATACTCCAAAAAGTGTGTATTTATTGTAAGATAGGATAAATCTTAGGATACATTGTTTCAAATAATGGAATATCCATAAATGAAGAAGAAAATGGATTAACCTTGGGTATTTTTAGGCGATGAATGTAAAGGGAATTCAAGCATTTTTGGGGGCATTTTGGATATTAAGAGAGATTCATCCAAACCTATGTTTCTATAGAAAATCCCTATATGACCTAATACCTAATTTTGAGTGAAATGATGATTGCAAGAACTCAGTATTGCACCTATCCTTAAGGTGCTTTATTGGAATAAAATTTTGCATGTACATTTAGATGCTTCATAGGATATATATATATATATATATATATATATATAAGTCCAACCAACAAACTAGAGTAAACAAAATTTTTCATTGCTTTTGCAAAAAAATAGCTCAATTGTGCTTAAAGGAATTACACCACAACTTATTTAGAAGGATTGGGAATGCTCTATGTCGAAAATAAATCAGTCACTACTTATTGGCCAATGAGTTTAGCTTTTTTGTTGATTGTTAAGCATTGTTGTACTAGGTCAAAAAAATCATATAATAGAAGAAGGTTGGTTAAATGTTTACTATTGTTGTTCGAATTCGGCTTCAAAGTAATGGTTAAGAAAATAATTACACACATTTCAATTGATAGTTTGTACATAATGAAAAATGATGAATTTTCTCAAGGAGTAGTGTATGAATTAACTTATACATCTTTGTCAAGTTTGGAAGTTATTTTCAAATAGGAAAGAATCTTGTTCCTATATTGACATATGGACTCAATTTTAGATACCTTCCAAGATGCTCTAGGTCAATGTTAAAATAAGGAACATTGGTGTAAATAGTAAATATCACACAGATAATAATTGAGTATCCTCTTGTTTCATAGAAGATCAAGAAAGAAGCAAATTGTTCTAGAGATCCCATAGATTTTGATATGATATCATTGTCCAAAGACTACAGACTCTAGAGAATAGTAGTATACTCTCTTTAAAAATATAAAATCATGTATGTGAATATTCAATTTTGTGTGAAACTTACAAAATCGGGGCATTAATAGAACACACAACATGGAATGAAGTAATGGTTGCCCCTAATGGAGTCAGCAAATATTTTATTCTTCAAAGAATAAGAAATTTCTAAAAGAAACTATTTGTATGAGGAAGAAAGATCCATAAAAAGCATGTAAGAAGTATGTGCTTGTAGGGTGTAAACTTTGTAAGAAAGGTAGAAAAGTTCTCCAGACTATGTATTTATGATGGTTCATGCTAGAGTAGTGGAATAGCATTTCTCCCCTATCAAGAATCCTAAAATGTTTTTGTTTGTATAAATACAATAGCCTATCCTCCACATGGGTGCATACATATTTATGATAACATATCACATTTGTGAATAAATTAGGTACTCATTTAGAAGAGATGAAATTCCAATGAGATGGATGATGGAAGGAAGAGCATTTTTTGAGTAGGGCATAGGTTTCATTAGATCTATAGACTCACATACCAAAAAATATCATGGAAACTAAGTAATACTCATGCTATATTATCTCATAAAACGAGCAAAATCTAGAGCAACACGAAACAATGATACACAAACCATTTCCAATACTTGATTTGAAGTTATCAGTTGAAATAGTAAGTTGGGAAAAAATCATATATAGGATGAGTTTTTGGGTAGGAATGATGTAATAAAGTGATAGGAAGGAGATGGTTGAACCACAACCTTGAAAGATAGGAGATGGTTGAACTACACCCTAAGATGGAGGATTAGGAAGTAATCCTCAACCATTGATTTTGGGCAAGTGGTTAGCCCATCACATTCCTAACCAAGAGGTTGTGAGTTCAATTCCTTACAAACGACCAGACAACAAGAACCCAAGCAAGATAGAAAGTCAAAAATAACATGTTGAGAACCCAAACAATGGAAAATATCCTAATCAAATTCTTGAAGTAGGACAACCCACCTAGCCAAACGATAAACCAAATTCTACTAGTTCACCAAATATAACAAGGTTCAATGACCATTGTGAAAGAAAAACTTGCAACCTAAGAGGTAGTGGTGAAACTTTTTGGTAGAATAAATGAGTCATAAACATTCACATTCAATGATGGAGAAATTATGTTGAGAGGGACATTATGGAAATGGCATCTTACACTTCCCCATTGCTCAACTCATAAATAAAGAATAGATTTGAGAATCAAGGGCACCAAACTCCTTAGGTTATGCACACAAAATCATTCATATAAAAGACAAACAACACCATCAAGGCAACAGTGGTCCACACCACCTTGTTATACAAACACAATGGCACTCTTAGGGTAGGGGTGATCCACACCACCCGCCTAATAAACTTAAACACAAACAACACAAATGCATTCTTAAGTTAGGGATGATCCATTCTGCCCTCTTAGTACAAATACATAAACAACATAAGCATACTCTTAAGGTAGGCATGATTCGCATCGTGTCCTTATATCCAATGCACAAAAACACTAACACTCACAAGCAAGTGATTATTATTGACACAAGGAGCCAAGTACTTCCACAATACTCAAGGTGTTGGATTGATGTAAAAGAAATAAGAAAGATGGAAGAGATAGGTGATGAGATTAAAAGAAGAGAGGGTAGAGAGGATAGAATAAGGGAAGGTTAAGGGTAATAGAGATAGACATAATGGTGGAGATTGTTGAAAGTTTTTCAAACTCAAGAGTGTGGGAACATGCCCCAAATTGAACCTTCCACATCATCCACAATCAAAGGAGGCTGATTTCCACGAGTTGGAGGCATCCAATTATGCCCATAATGGAAAGAAGTTGATTAGAGAAGATTTAGCTCACCTCTTGATGTGATTGGACCTCACTTTTGACATGTATATGCTTTTGATTGGTTAAAGAGGTTAGTATGTGGCCTTTAAAACCTCTAATGAGTTGTATTATGACTTAGAGTCGTGGAAATACGTGCCCAAGCTTCCCCCTTGCTTAAGCACACCCCCTACTAGCTATTCTCTGCATATTTTGCAGAAATTTCACTTTTACACACTCTATCTATCTAGATGTTTTTGGCAGACCCCCCGGTTTTGTAATTGTTGTTTCTCTTTCATCCGGAATTCATTTGCAATGATTTTTGTCTTGTTGGAAAGCTTATAAGTTCTACTTTGTCTGGTATAAGTCTCAGGTTCAGTGCCTGCACATGTGCAGAGAAATGTCCAGAATAGTGTCTGTCTAGTTAGCTCATACTCTGTGAAGATATCAAGTTATCTGTTTTGTTGCAGCTAGTTGAGGCATCATCCAGTATCCAAATGGAGTGATTTTACTCTCATTTGAAAGCTCTTAAAGTCTAGTTTATGCCTGCAAAATTTCATTTTCAGTCTCTGCATATACTCAGAGAAACTCAGAAAATACAGAGCCTATGTCTGAAAAATTTCAGGATCCTAGGAGGGTTCATTTGCTTTTGTTGTGCACATAGGAGTGTTTATCCTCCAACAGAGATGAACTCAATTGAAATAGAAATGTGACAAAATCATAAGGACTAAAAAACTAGTAAATTTACATAGCTCTCTGAAAAATGTGACATAGGGTAAACTCCCACTCTTAGCTTTACAAAGCTCACTACACGTGCAACATCTACCTACATATAACTCTTTTTGCCTTTAGGGGGCATCCCAAGGGTCCTTTTATAGGCCTTTGGAGAGATATTTGAAGATGATATTTTGAGATGAATATTCTACATATTTTACATTTATGGTGGAAAATAATTTTCTTAGAAAGACTTAGAAGATTCTAGGCTCGAGGGTGTGATATTTAGCCTATTTTTACATATTTCTTGGATATTTTGGAATATTGTTACAAAAATATGACACATTGTCCATTAAATGTGTGCCATGGATCCTCACCATAGAATTTTGACTTTTGGACATGATTCATGTTTGGCACCTAAAAGCATAAGAAATATGCATAAACAAAAAAGTCTCCTTTGTTAAAAATTCAAAAAGGTGTGGTGGGCCTATGGGATCTTTGAAAAGAGTTTTGTTTCATTATAAAAGGCTGGGCAAGGTTTATAGAATTGAATAACCTTAATTTTCAATCTCTCTCTTGTATTTCTCCTTTATATTCACCATTTTGCTTTTATTTACAGAAGAGCTAGTCACCTCTTCAGTGGTGGGATCCACTCTAGTTCTAACTTTCACATTTATTTTAATAGATATCTTTATCTTATGAAAATAAAATAAATACCATAATACATGCATATAATAAGATTTATTGTTATAATAGTTATAAAAAATATACCCATCATCATTAGCCCTCCCCTAAGGCTAGCAGTGTTCATGTCTATAGCTTTTGAATATTGTGTTCATGTTCTAAGGCAAGTCATGTTCCTATACAATCATTGATATTTTGTTCCCCTTGATTGCCCTTGCTAGTCTCTGATGCCTTTTATCCTTTGCCATTACTTCTTTAGCCTCCATCCATTGACCTTTGTTTTTTGTGTCTTCCCTAATAGATCCATAAGTTGGTACTTACCATTCTTGAACTTTGTTTTGATTAGAAAAGATCCTTCCAGTCGTGGTTGGAAATTTGTATCATGCTTGTTATCAAAAAAATTATTATACCTTAGAACAAGGGTTCCTTCCATTAACCCTTTATCCTTTAGTTGTTTGTTAAATTCTTGCCTCCTTTCTCTACTTGATTGATGTAATGCTCCATTGCAAGCTGTCTTTTCATTCTCAATTTGTTGTAGGTCTATAGGCCTCTTTTGGATTATCCCTTGCTCACTTTCCCCACTTTTCTTTAGTAGTACTTAGAGACTTGGAATTTCCTTTTCTAGTATTGGCAACAAGGCATCTTGTATCTATAGTAAGTGAAATGAGGTGAACCCTAAGGATGCCTTGAAGGATGTGCGATATGCCCATAAGGTTGTGATGAGTTCTCTATCCCATTCCTTAAGATGCTTCTTTACTTTTCTTACTAATGATTTTACAAAGAATTCCATTGGTCTTTTCAACAAGACCATTACATTTAGGATAATAGGGTGTGGAGTATCTATGCCTTATATCTATTCTGCTTAATGGATCATTCAAAAAAATTGATCTAAAGTCTGGCCCATGATAAAACATTATCTTTAAGGTAGTTTGAATATACAACAAATGCAATAAATAAGTGAATTTCCCAATGTTGATACTATAGATCCTTCTTCGCTAGTCTATGCCTCTATACCTTGTTTAGGTGCTTGGATGGTTCTCCATTTTCAAGGAATTCAATAATCTCATCAAGCCCTTCCTTGCAAATAAATTGTTGATCTTGTTTCTTAAATGTTGCCACAAGAATTTAAAATTGCTCATTTGCTAAGGCATCTACTTCCCTATTTTGGCTCCTTGATATGTGACATATATGAATTCCTTAAAAATGATGTAATAAATTCTTTACCTTTTTCAAGCATTCCAATATATTTTCACCTTCACAACATCAATTACCTTGCAATTGCTTTATAAAATGAAATCTCCTTTGAAAATTAGTTTCTTAACACAATGATTGACACATTCTTATAATGCCTCATACATGCTATATATTTTGCAGACAGGGGAAAAAAACCTCCTAAAGAGGGAAAAAAGTGTTGCAACAATCCTAAATGTGTTCACACAGATCATTACTGAAATATATCGACAAAACCCCCTAGGACTGATGTAGTGAATAAGGAGTTGGCACTCATGTATAAGGGACTGCCAAGCTATGTGGAAAGAGATCAATCCACAAAAGGGAGTAAGCCTAGAGCTTTGTAAAAATCTTCAAACTTTTCCCTAGGCAGAGCCTTTGTGAAAAGCTCTACAAAATCATCTTGTGTGGGCACATATGCCAAATTGATCTCGCCAGCAGAGAACCTCTCCCTCACATAATGATAATGCACCTCATTGTGCTTTGTGCGAGCATAGAACATAGGGTTCCTTGCAACTGCCAATGCGCTACAAGTGTCAATGAAGATGGTGGTGGTAGAAGATTGACCAACACCCAAATCAGTGAAAAGGCATTTGAGCCACACACACTCAACAATCACTCTGAAAGCTACCCTATAGTAAGCCTCACAATTAGAAGTAGACACAATAGGCTACTTCTTGCTCAACCAAGATATGCATGAGCTACCAAGAATGAAGTGAAAACCACTATCGGACACACGAATGTCATAGAAACCAACTCAGTCTGAGTCAGAAAAAGCATGTAAATCTAGTGGTAGTGATTTCCCCCTTTAGATAAAACAATCCAAGTGGTCGTGCAAGTAGAGAAATATGTTATTAACCGCCTGCCAATGCTTGACATTTGGACAATGCATAAACTTGCTCATTTGATAGGCACCAAATTGAATATCATGCTGACTTATGCATAAGTAAATCAAGCATTCAACAACTTGCTACTAGAGAACAACATCAAATGCATCTTTGGCATCTTGAAGACTCAATTGTAAACATGTTTCCATAGGAGTGGCAATAGGTTTGCAATCTTCAAGGCTGAAAGGCTCCATTAATGTGTCAAGATATTTTGTTTGACACAAATCTATTCCTCCATCAACTTGCATAAATTGAATGCCCAAATAATGATGTGAATGCCCCAAAGTTGACATCTCAAAAGAGGCATATAAATCAATCTTAAATTTAGCAATGTGCTTCGCATTAGGACGAATGATCAACATGTCATCAACAAAGACAACAATGATTAGAAATACATCATTTGCACGCTTAGCAAAGAAGGTACTCTCAATTGGATTGTTCTCAAAACCATGTGCAATCAAATTGGCATGTATCTTTTCATAAAAGCCAAGTGGTGCTTGCTTCAAACCATATAATGCCTTTTTCAACTTGCACACTTTGTTTTCATGCCTTTGTGCACAAACCCATAGGGTTGAAATACATACACTTCTTCATGTAAATCACCATTCAAAAATGTAGTTTTAATGTCCATGTGATGTACATTTCAACCAGGTTTAGCATAACCTTTTGCAACAAGCTTAGCCTTATACCTATCAACTATTTCAATAGGCTTATGCTTCAACTTGTATAACAATTTAGTGCCAATGGCCTTCTTTCTTGGAGCCAAATCACATAAAGACAAGGTACCATTCTTCATAATAGCATTATATCCTCATTGCATAGCAATTATCCAATTTTCTAAAATTTGTGCTTCATTAAAAGAAACATGATCATTCTCATCACAAAGACGAGGTAGCCATAGCATAACAATCTGATGCAAAGGAAGCACTATGAGAGTTTGAACGAGTATGCCATGATAGAGGTGCATCTAATTTGTTATCTCTCAAAGTCTATACCAACCATTTAGGCATAGTTTTTGCCTCTTCTATATCAACCCTCTCATCAACAAGTGCATAATCTAAACCTACATCAAAAATCGAATGATCATCATCATTTAGAACTTGTAAAGGTTGAGAAATTGCCTCATTTGGACCAAAACTTGACTATCCACCTATAAAAAGAGGAAGCAAAGTGTCATACACATCTTTGGAGCTAATTGATGTCTCCTTAGTACATGAAAGTAATGACTGAATTGCATCTTCCACAAAAACAACATCACATCTAACCAAAATGTGTTTAATTTGTGGATGATACAAATGATAGCCTTTGCTTTTAGAATTGCACCCAACAAAAATACATTTCACTACTTTATCATCAAATTTCTTGCATTGTTGTTTAGGTACTAATGCATATGCCATACAACCAAAGGCATGCAAATGAGAAACAGATGGCTTGCGACCATGTCAAGCCTCATATGGAGTGATTGATTGTAGTGCTTTGGTGGACACTTGTCAAATACATATGTTGCACACATGATAGAATCAAGCTAGAAGCTATGTGGTAAAGCTTGACTTTTGATCATACACCTCGCCATGTCCATGAGAGGCATATTCTTTCTTTGAGAAAATCCTTTTTGTTGAGGTGTATACGGCACTGTACACTAACATTTTATCCCACACTCAACCAAAAACGCATTAAAATCAAAATGCATGTATTCCCCCCTCGATCAAAATGGAGGGTGCCCAATTTGCATGCTAACAAATTTTCAGCGATCACAAGAAACTGTTTGAAGCACATAAACGCTTTGACGTGCTGAGTACACTCATCAATTTTTGTACAATTTTGAGACTGTGATCGCAGGGGTTTCCCTAGACAAAGTGACAACTTGCTCTGATACCAATTGTTGGAGTTTGAGGCCTATGGAAGCATGCAAAAAAAAACAAGGAAGAAGAAGAAGAAGAAGTAGAAGAAGCTTGGAGCAAAACACAACACTGAATGAATTACCAAGTGAATGTACAAAGATAAGTAACCTGTTAGGGTTATAGGCATATATACAAGCCGGGGGGAAAAATCTCCTAAAGAGGGAAAAAAGTGCCTCAATAGTCCTAAGTGTGTTCACACACATCACTACTGAAATATATCAACGCCACATGTGGTATGCTTTTACATCTTTTTGCATCAAAACCAATCCTACTAATTCTTGTCATGCACTTGGACATACATCAAAGGCATCTTCCATGATTGGAGGCATTAAAGTAGGTAGGGTGTTAAGTACCCTTCTCACTTCTTCAAAACATTGTTGATGAATGTCATCCCAGACAAAGATACTACACAATGCAAGCTTGTGCGAAGGATAAATTATCCTTGATAGAAGGTAAATGAAGCATGATATATAGCAGAACTTGTTCTTCTTGAAGATCATAACTTAAACAAATGTTCCCAAGATATATCTCTAGGGTTATGATCCTAGTAGGGTATATAAGAGAATAATAGAAATTTCACCAACTCTTGAGAGTACTAAAGGGTCCCCTAGGAGGTTATAAACATTGTAAACGCATCCATGTAACTTTTATGATTAACTAATATAGTTTATTTGTTCACATTTTGTGTAATGTTTTTATCCTTTATATCAGGTTATTTGTATAAATTTGGAAAATGTTATGACTATGTTGGCACAATCTTAAATCACTAGCATATTTGGGCCTTTCAAATGGATACAAGTCCACAAGAACTATGCACTAGCCCTTGTGTGGAAACTTTTCATTGATGGATATTTCAAATACATCGATGAGAAATTGATGTATCTTAAATTTCATCATGGCTGACATAAATTGAACATGATTTTCTTTCATATTGAAGTGTCAAATCATATTGGAGATTCATCATATTGAAATTTTGAATCATGCCATTGAATCATATCCTTCTATTCCTTGAGAATGAAGACATGGCCTTTCAGGTTCTACAAGTTGGCTCATTGTAGGTCTTGTGCACAACAATGTGCCTCTTCAAGTGGCTCCTAGAGTTTACTCTTAATAAATCAACACCACTAGATATCCTGTATGGGTGGAGATTCCCAATCTACCCTTCTTTCCCTATGGTTTCATTGGGGAAATGGTGCCCCACTTGGGACAACATGAAACCCTATTGGTCCTTTGATAATGATTGATAGTGGGCTACTAACATAAAACTAAATGACTCTATTTGGATCTCCATCTTTGGTATAAGGAGGGTGGAGAAGGAGAACCTCGAGAGATACAAGAGGCTCTGGATCAAAGCACTTAATATGCCGAAGTACCTTTAGAACCAAGATAGAAGACATTGGATCAAGTTTTAAAAAATTGATCCGAATCGTGGATTTTCCCTCAAAGATTGATGACAAAGAATAGGATGCTTTGCAAACCTGCCTCCTTGGTTTAGAAATCCCCCACTTGAAGGATCATTAGTGTCAAATGGGAAAAAAATGGATGACATTTCAAGAATTCTAAGAAATTTGGGCTTTTATCACGTGATTAACAAGAAGTGATATCTTAGATAGGAGTTCAAACTCAAGCAATTATGGAACCCAAAATTATTGAGAATAAGAAATCAATCCTCATGTGGCTGATTCTCCACAAGGTTTCTAGACGAATGTTAAAGCTAATAAATTTTGCAATGCTCCTTTGTGGTACAAACAAATACTTTGGTGTAAGGGATGATTTAAGTAACCTCTTCTTTTCCTACCCCTAGAGAATCATCACTTGGAAAGGTCTCAATAGACGTCTTTTGTTGGCTCAACTCGTAGATTGGAAGCAAGCCTTTCTTCGTGAAGTTATCTCTTGCTCATTTTCTGTGTGGAACTCCATTAGGAGTGAAGATCTCTAGAAGATTTTGAAGGAATGTTGTGCAGTCAACTTTGGCAAGCAACCCAAAGACTGATTGATCTGGTATCATCAACTTGAGCTATTCCTCTAGAATAGCCCAAGCCATTTACTTCCTTCTCCTAATTTATTTCTTTTTTTTCTCTAAGTTCTTATTCAAGTGTGAATTTCCAACATCCTCAAGTCCTTTGGGAATACATGTTCATCTCCTATGGACCTCAATGAATCCATTTAAGTTGGGCTCTCTATTTTGGGTCTCCATGAGCTTCTTCATTTCAAACAAGGGATTTTTGTTGCCAAGATCACCATTTTCCAAGACATCAGGCTATGTCACTCATCTAGGTCCACTTTTCTTTCTTTTTAGGGCCTTGTATCTCATAGGACAATCATTGATTCCGTGATCCTACATGGGGAAGTGAGAGTAAGAATTAGGGAGATATTATTTAATGTCTACTTGGCACAAATTTTAGGGTTTTCTTTTGCATTCAATAAGTAGGTAGTGCCTTCATAACTCAGTCCACTAATGTCTTCCATATTTGCAAGCAAGCATGCAAGTGGGGCCACCATTTCCCTTATGAAACTGGGAAACAAGGGTAGATTGGGAAGCTCCACCCATAGCAGACATCTAGGTGGTGTTTGTTTACTAAGGATTAACTTCTAGCAACCACTTGAAGAGGCACATGGTTGTGTGCAAGACCTACCATGTGCCAAATTGGAGAGCCTGAAAGGCCATATCTTCATTGTGAAAGAATAGAAGGATGATTTATTGACCTGACTTGACATGTCAATATGATTAATCCATGTGCTAACTATTCCTTATGAAGCCAATATCTAAATGTCTCAAGTGGTGATCAAAAACCAAAAAGTTGGCTGATTAAGCAAATATTATTGAACTCATCTTGTTTATACATTTTAATGGAAAGCTTGAAACAAGTCAATGTCCAAAACCAATGACGCCTATGCATTGGTATAAAAAATAGACAGATGGATATCTGATAGATCCAAAATCAGAACTCTTTAGTGATGATGAAGATAATGAGAATGTGAAGAGAGGTAAAGGAAAATTGGCACTCGTAGAGAATATATCAATATGGTATTCTGTAGAGTATTGGAAAGAGTTAAAAGTATATCATCATCTTGATCCTATGCATATTTTCAAGAATATTGGTTATTCATTATGGCAGCATCTTCTTGGATTAAAAGACATCATAGCATCAAGGAATGATTTGAAGGACCAAAACTCAAAACCAAAGTTATGGCTAGTTTTTGATAGACATCATCAAGAAACGACTTATGCACCTGCTTCTTGGGTACTTATGACAAAAGAGATACAGACTATCAACAATAGGATTCAATTGATTTGGAATCCTACAGGATATGGACCATCTTTCCAGAACATGTTTAATATGGATGATAAGAGCTTATCTAGGTTAAAGACCCATGATTAGCATAACTTTTTGAAGCACATTCTATCTTTGGTTATTGATGGATGTACAATGAAAGGAGTACGAGATGTGATCTATCGTCTTGGATCACTTATAAGGTAATTATGATACTTTTATATTTAATATATATGAATATTTGATATCTTTTATTTTTGAATTAATTTCTTTATACTTTTTTTATGATGTGTATAGATGGATTACATCAAAAGAGATTGACGAAAATCGATTCCACAAAAGAAATGTGAATGCAAAGAGCTACTATGTTTGATTGAGAAAGAGCTTCCTACTTCATTTTTGACATTCAAGTTCATTTGTTAGTCCATCTTGTAGATGAAATAAAGATTGCAGGTGTTGTCAACACTCGATGGATGTTTTGGGTCTATTGATTTATGGAATTTTAAAAGGTTATGTGCGGCAAAGAGTGAAACCAGAAGGATCCATGGCAAAGGGTTGAATGCTTGAGGAGTGCATGTACTATGTTAGTGAGTACCTTGAAAGAGTTCATGAAGAAGCTCCACGTGCATGGACCAACGAGTCTTCTTCAAAAATAATAGACAAGGTATTATCAAGTAAGGGAGTTCCATTTTTATTTACATTTCAAGAAAAAAATGATGTTTCTACTTTTATAGCATATAATAGTGAATGCATGCAAGCATTCATTAGCGAGTATGAACAAGAACTTCAAAATCTCCAAAGTAAAAGATGTTGGAGACCTCTAAATCTCCAAAGGTTTGATCTATATTGATTTAAGATCACCTCTATATCAGTTATGGACCAAAATTTACACAAATGTTATCTTCATTTACCAAAACTTTCAACTATCACTTCTCTGAGTGAAAATCTTCATTCTTCAATAGTTTGCTTCACTGATTGACTTCATTACCTACACATATCTTCAGATTTCTTCAAACCAATGATGCACATATCTCCACACTACCTTTTCACAATCATATCAACCATTAGTCCTTCATAATCATTAAAACTTTAATTTGATCCTTAAGATCAAAAGTATGTCAGAAACTGTCTTCCTGAATAAGCGACTTTGACATAGGTAACTTCTAAGGTTGATTTCTCACAACACAGATCCCGTTTTGCTAAATGCTTTTAGCCATAGCTTCCTTACCTTCTAACTTAAATTTTGAATGCTCATTCATAAAAAACTTTACACTGAGCACCGAGATCTAAGAAAAACATTGACACAAAAAAATGTGCGACTCTGAGAGGTCTACCTATAGACTTTACATACACATGTTCCTATTGATCATACTCACAACATGAAAGGAATTAGACCATGAAACTTTGAACATAGCTTCATTAGCTTCTAGATTAGATGTGTACAAAAGGATTTCTGATCCACATGATCAGACTGAGAGAAATCTACGAAGTACTCGTTGCTATTTTCTGAAGATGACTCTCTTCACATCTATCTCTATGACACTTGTCTTCTAATGACTCTCACATGTATTTCTTTACATCATTGACTTATGTACATATGATTCTAGACTTATCCCGCGTCTATTACATTACTCCTTATTATCCTAAGGATTACCTATATTCATAGTAAAAGAATTTCCACCTGTAATGTACATATGTATACAAGCTATCATTATGAAATCTCTTCACTTTCTCAAATGACTTCTTGAACTTCAACCTGATCATTGACTTGCTTCAAGCTCTTTGTAATCATCAATTTGTGATTGCTTTGTTCCAACAACTCCCCCTCAATCACTAATTGTGATTATTCCATTCTTCTTTACTCCTGCCATCTCTTTAAATCTCTGTAACTTAGGTCCATCCAAACTTTTTGTTAACATATCTGCAACTTGTTCTTTTGTTGGAGTATACAACACTTCAATCTTTTGATCAAGTACCTTTCCCTCAAGAAATGATACTGAATCTCTATATGCTTAGTTCTGGCATGAAAAACAGGGTTAGTTGCCAAATATAATGAACTCATATTGTCTCCAAAAATAATTGGAGTACTTTGATCAGTTCCAAAACTCTTCAACAAAGTCTTTAACCATATCACTTATTTTGCAGCCTCTACCATTCCTTAAACTCAGCTTCTGTAGATGACAAAGCAACTGTATGTTGCTTCTTTGAGCACCAAGAAACTAATTTATCTCCAATATAACAGAGATACCCCTAGACCTTCTATCATCTGAATCACCTGCCCAATCTGCATCACTAAGTACTTTGATTCTTGTATCAGAAGTAAATCCATAATACAAACCTTCACTTAGGGTTCCTTTGATATATCTGAGTACCCTTTGAGCTGCAATCCAATGAGTCTTCTTTGGACAATGCATAAATTGTGATAACACACCTACTGCATATGATAGATCTGGCCTTGTCAAGGTAGCATAGATTAGACTACCTACCAAACTCTGATATTTCTTCATATCATTAAATTCTTCACCTCCATATCTGCTCAACTTATGATTTACCTCCAATGATGTAGTTGAAGACTTGCAATCTTCCATGTTGAACTTGACCAGAAGATTCTTCAAGTATCTCTCTTGTGTAACATATACTCCATATTGAGTATACACAATCTGCATTCCTAAGAAATAAGATAAGTTTCCCAAATCACTTATCTTAAACTCCTTCTCTATTTGTTTCTTAATCTCCTTGATTCCTTGGGCATCTGTACCTATGAAAATAATATCATCAACATAAATACACATGTACATGTGTCCATTTTCACTTGCCTTCACTAGCAAGCTACTATCTGCCTTTGATGCTTGAAATCCATATTCATTCAAGAACTTAACAAGCCTGTAATTCCATGCTCTTGGGGCCTGCTTCAAACCATACAAAGCTCTCTTGAGCTTACACACATAATCTGATCCATTTGAATGCATGAAGCCTTCTGGTTGCTCCATGTACACTTCATCTGCAATGTATCCATTCAGGAATACATTCTTCACATCTAATTGTGATAACTTCCATCCTTTACAAGTAGCAATAGCAATCAATGATCTAATTGTAGACATCTTAGCAACAGGACTAAAGGTTTCATCATAATCTACCCCATAAGTTTGGGCATAACCTTTAAGCACAAGTCTAGCCTTGTATCTAGACACTTTTCCATCTGCAAACCTTTTTGTTTTATATACCCACTTACATCCAATGACCTTCTGATTCTTTGGTCTTGGCACCAACTCCCATGTTTCATTTTCAAATAGAGCATCATACTCTTCTTGCATTGCCTTCTCCCAACACTGTTTACCTTTAGCTTCTTCATATGTGATTGGATCCTCTTCTGTCTTCACAATGTAAGCATAAGCTTTTGTTGTTAGGAAAGATGTATCATAGCTATACCTGATAGGTTCTTTTCTATCTCTCAAGGATCTTCTGACCTCTGCACTTCTTGAAGTCTCAGCCACATTTGATTCTGGATCAAATCTTGGCCCATCTTCAACATTGTCTTGCAATTTACTTTTATAATCAACATCATCAATATCTTCTTCATGCACACTTACTTTTGTCTTCCCTTTCCTTTGTATTTCGTTTTTCTTTAACATCTGTCATTTGTTGACCCTGTATACCATGTACTTTGCTCATCAAATGTAACATCTTTGGTAACAAGAAATTGCTTTGTGGATCGACTCCACAATCTATAACCCATCTGTCTATCATCATACCCAATAAACACATACTTCTCTGCTTTGGGTTCTAGCTTATGTCTCAATTGTGAAGGAACATAAGCATATGCTAAACATCCAAATACCTTACAATGATCAAGAGTAGGTCTCTTACCCCACCATGCTTCATAAGGTGTTCTTCCATCCAAAGCTTTACAAGGTAACCTATTCACAAGGTATGTTGCAGTGTTGATAGCTTCTGCCCATAAGTAATTTGGACAATTCTTTTCTTTCATCATTGCTCTTGCAAACTCTACAAGAGTTCTATTTCTTCTTTTTGCAACTCATTTTGTTGAGGGGAGTACCTGCAAGTTACTCCTCTTTTTATACCTGCATTCCACAAATAATAATCAAACTCTTTAGAGAAATACTCTCCCCCTCCATCTGATCTGAACCTCTTGAGCTTTTGTCCTGTAATCCTTTCTACATAAGCATGATAATGCTTGAATGTCTTGAACACTTCTGATTTGTCCTTGATTACATATAAAGTAATCCATCTGGTTGCATAATCAACAAACAACACATAATATCTGGATCCATTTATGCTATAGTCCCTTGAAGGACCCCACACATCTGTATGAACCAATTCAAGCATATTTGAATACTTGTACCTTGATTTATTGTATGAACTTTTGTGTGCTTTACCTAATTGACAAGCTTCACACTTGTACACCATGTGTTGCCCTTCAACATTTGGCAAAGTAAGCACCCCATCATTCTTTGACATTTCCTTTATGGCTCTCTCATTGAAATGACCTATCCTTTTATGCCATAGGTCTAATTCAGACATCTTTTGACTTCCATAAGTCAATAAAGCATGTCCCACATTACCTTGGACTTTGAGAGTAAACAGCCTTCCTTCCTTTTTACCTGCAATGATATTTCTATATCTCTGATTTGGATCTTGCACACAAACACCATCATTTGTGAATCTGACCTCATATCCCTTCTCCACAATTTGCCCTACACTTATCAAGATTTTAGGAATAGTAGGAACATAAAGTACCCTGCTCAAGAGTGTACTTCCACTCTTTGTCTTTACTGATCCAATGCTCTCCACTTTATGCTTGGTGTTGTCACCTGTTTGAACTATATGTCCATTCACCTTTACTTCCATATCAGTCATCAATGATATATTGCCACTCAGATGATTGCTACATCCTGAGTCAATATAGAACACCCTTTGATCTTCTCCTACTGCTTCATGAGTTGCATTCAAGATAAGAGTCATTTCATCCTTCTGATCTGATGCATAATTATAATAATTATTGTTGTAGGACTGAGGTTGATAACTTCTTCCACCTCCTCTAGCATATGATGTCCTACCACCTCTTCCTCTGAAGTTGCCTCTTTGTTTTCTGCGTCCTCTACCTCTGTGATTGAAGCTCTCGTTATTACTTCCACCATTTTGATTGTTATACCAACAATCATTTGCCAAATGATTGGTTCTGCCACAAATCCAACAAGCTTTAGTATTGTCTTTGTTATTACCTCCTCTTCCTTTACCTCTGAAGTTCATCTTTCCTTTTGTAAAGTTAGCTTGACTTGAAGTTCCTTCATCATCAGTTGACTGCTTCCCTTTGCCATTCTTTTTCTTGACCTTGGATTACATAGCTTGACTTGCACTCCTATCATTGTCTCCCTTAATGTCCTGCTCAAAAGTTAGCATGTGTCCTAGCAATTGATTAAGATCAAGAGTAAAGTGATCTAGTGACAATTCTATGGACAATATGAAAGGCTTCCACTTCTCATCTCCTCTCAGACCTATAAGTATTTGCCTTACCAACTTATCCTCTTCAATGTCTTCATCTACTGCTCCCAAGCTATTTGCAATATCCTTCATCCTTGCCACATAATCAGAAATTGATTGTGAACTCTTCTTCTTGAAAGTTGTGAATTCTGCCCATAATGAGGACTTCCTTGACTTGGTTGTGTTTTGGAAATGCTCTTTCAAAAGCATTCCACACATCTGTTGCACTTTCTAATCCTTTGATGTGGGGTAGAAGATAATCATTTACAGCCATGTAAATGATGCTCCTAGCTTGAGCATCCTTTCTCATCCAATTCTTCAAACCTGCAAGTTCCTCCCTAGTTAGAACACTAGGATCTTCAAACTCAAGCTTTTCTTCTTCTCCTGTAATGAATGCCATCAAATCTTTGCTCATGAGGTGTGCCTCCATCCTCATGGACCAAGCTGGATAGTTCTCCCTATCTAGCTTAACAATCTGCAAGCTTTCTCCCATCTTTGATCTTTTGTGTCTGTAATTACTATGATTTATGATAATAGAGTGTACCTTGATATGAAGCTTTAATCCTTCTTGATCCTTTGAACTCATACTTTACACTTCTTCAGGTTGTTTGCAAGAATTTGACCTTGTCCACCTTCAATTAGAAGGAACTTCAATATCTGCAACAGTCGGGACTTCCAATGCCTTTACTTCACTTGTATTGCACCTTCAGCTCTGATACCACTGTTGGAGACCTTTGAATCTCCAAAGGTTTGATCTATATTGATTTAAGATCACCTCTATATCAGTTATGGACCAAACTTTACACAAATGTTATCTTCATTTACCAAAACTTTCAACTATCACTTCTATGAGTGAAAATCTTCATTCTTCAATAGTCTGGTTCATTGATTGACTCCATTACCTGCACATATCTTCAGATTTCTTCAAACCAATGATGCACATATCTCCACACTACCTTTTTGCAATCATATCAACCATTAGTCCTTTAGAAAAATCATTAAAAATTTAATTTGATCCTTAAGATCAAAAGTATGTCAGAAAGTGTCTTCCTGAATAAGCGACTTTGACATAGGTAACTTCTAAGATTGATTTCTCACAGCATAGATCCCCTTTTGCTAAATTCTTTTAGCCATAGCTTCCTTACCTTCTAACTTAAATTTTGAATGCTCAATCATCAAAAACTTTACACTAAGCACTGAGGTCAGCAAAACATTGACACAAAAAAATGCATGACTCTGAGAGGCCTACTTGTAGACTTTACATACACATGTTCCTATTGATCATACTCACAACATGAAAGGAATTAGACCATGAAACTTTGAACATAGCTTCATTAGCTTCTAGATTAGATGTGTACAAAAGGATTTCTGATCCACATGATCAGACTGAGAGAAATCTACAAAATACTCGTTGCTATTTTCTGAAGATGACTCTCTTCACATCTATCTCTATGACACTTGTCTTCTAATGACTCTCACATGTATTTCTTTACATCATTGACTTATATACATATGATTATAGACTTATCCCACGTCTATTACATTACTCCTTATCATCCTAAGGATTACCTATATTCATAGTACAAGAATTTCCACTTGTACTGTACATATGTATACAAGCTATCATTCTGAAATCTCTTCACTTTCTCAAATGACTTCTTGAACTTCAACCTGATCATTGACTTGCTTCAAGCTCTTTGTAATGATCAATTTGTGATTGCTTTGTTCCAACAAAAGATAGAGAAACAAAAGATATAGACGTAATCTTGATAATAATGAGATTACAAATATATCTTCTTTCACAGATTGGCTATATACTTGTTTGCAATGATCCAATGCAAATAATGAAGATATGTGTATTAGTTTCTCTTTACTAATTTAATTTCTTTTGCAAGCTCGAATGTTCACTAATATGTGGGCTTTTGAATAGCATATTAGAATCAAAGCTATTGATTATTTACGTAAAACAAAGGATTCTAGCATTGTTGCTTCTTTCAAGTAACTATCACATGCTAGCTCAAAAGACGCAAACTTTATAGATGGTGAACTTGGTTCCATGGGAACTGTTGTTGGTGTCTGCGAAATATCGTTTCGTACATTCAAACATGTGGAAAAAAGTTTATATTTTTTATGATAGAGTTTTTTATTTTTTTAAGCACCTAATAATGGTTTTTTGTTTTTATATATTTTAATAGGTCATTTTGAAGGTTGACTGGTTTTGAGCCAAGTATAAAGGTAGTAATTCCACATAGAGAAAGGAATTATCTGGGTTTTGGCAATTGATTCTTCCAAGGTAATGTGATCTACTAGAGAATCATATATTCTTCCTAGGCATATTGAACAAGCATTTTTTAATAAAAACCCTGATGCTCATCCTTGGTGGCAAGTCATTCATGTTCAACCTAGAGGCAGGTCATTGTTTGAACATTTTATTGTTACAAAGATTGAAGAAATTCCTCTTGATGATTCACCATTAGATACTGATACATCAACATCTGAAAGAGAAATTAGAATCATTGTACATGACAATGCTACTAATCTTCTTGATGAAGAGGATGATACTCTACATGCTGATTCTACTGATGATGAAGAGGAATTACCAAAAATTGATATTAGTCCATCAATAGATGATGTCATTCATGAGAACATAGATTTAACAATAGAAGAAACAAATGAAATAAAAAAGGATAATGAAGATGAGACTATATTGATGTCTTACCAAAATGATTGCAATAATGAAAACATATGAGTAGATTAGATAGTAAATCCTACTCTAGTTATCGATCAATCACTTGAATCATTTGAATGGATATCAGATAATATATTCTTCTTTATTCAACTAGAATATCGGTGAATCCCATAGAGAGATGAAATCACGTTCTCTTAAGTTAGAACATGAAGCTCGGGGGTATGCCTAAAATTTTATATATAGCTTTATTTTCGAGGAGCAAATTTTTGTCATGTATGTATGCATATGTGTGTATTCATGTGTATTATATGTATACATGTGTTAGTATGCACATATGTGTGTTTCATGTATATGTATGTGTGTTGCATGTGTGATATATGTATACATGTGTTAGTATGCACACGTGTATGTATGCATATGCATTTGTGTAATATATGCAAGTGTGTTTATAATTGTGTATGCATGTATAAGTATACATGTGTGCATGTAGGCATGTATATGTGATGTGTATATATGTATATGTGTAAATGTGTACATGTAAATATGTATGCATGTATATGTATACATGTGTGCATATAGGCATGTATGTGTGATGCATATGTATTTACTCCATCATTTTTATTTATATATGTGTATCTACATAATGCGTATGTATCTTTATATATATTATGATCCTCCTTGATTCAAATAGCTATATATAGAGGCATAAGGTTGGGAGGAGAGACATCTCTCTAGTAGGTGGTGGGAGGAATAGATGCAATGTGTACATATACTTCAACCATATGGCTAAAAGGTTGAATTAGGGTTTCTAAATTAGAATTTGTAAAACCCTAATATCAAAATTAGTGTTTCCAAATTAGGGTTTTTGAAATAGGTTTTCTGAATTAGGATACACACACACATGCATACATACATATATATATATATACATACATACATACATACACACACACACACACACACACACACACACATATATATATATATATATATATATATATATATATATATATATATATATATATATATATATATATATATATATATATATATATATATATATATATATGTGTGTGTGTGTGTGTGTAGGTGTGTGTATATATATATATATATATATCTATATATATATATATATATATATATATATATATATATATATATATATATATATATATATATATATATATATATATATATATATATATATATATATATATATATATATATATATATAGGCATGTTCTACCTAAGCTCCTCAAGCTCAACGACTCCTTGTCTTGCACAAAACGGAGTGTTGATGATAAAAGTGGATGATTCTATATTAGAATGGTTAGTGATTAAGATCAATATTGATGTTTCTATCAATGTTTTGATCATTATAAATCAATTAGGATTGGGAAATTAATGAATGGGCCCCCTCTGATATCCTTGGTTTGCTTCTCACGTGCTTCCTCTGCATCAATGCCTTTAACTACTTCCAATAGGTACACACTTTGTTAATGAACTCATTGAATCTATCATGAACGAGTTCTTGATTCATAAAAAGTTTGCACCCTATCATCCACAAGCCAATGGACACACAGAGAGTTCAATCAAGGTATTATGCACTATCTTACTAAGATATTCAATAGTGGTAGATCATATTGGGTTAAACAATTGCATCATGCGATTTGGGCTTTTAGAGTGGCATATAAAAGAGCCATTGGAACTACAATTCTTAATCCCTACTTTTCAAGTAGCCAAAAGGTATGAGTGGACATGGCAAGAGTTCTCCAAAATATTGGATCAAATAGAGAAGTTACATGAAACTATGTTACATGCAGTAACAAGTATCTATGTGCCAAAGGGAGATGAAATATCTATTATGAAGGGCATATTAAAGACAAAGGCCTCTATGTTGGAGATTTAGTCTTAGTATACATTTTGAAGCAACATTCAAAGAAACTCCAATAGAGGTGGAGTTTATTAAAGTGGAGCTATTAACTGGACAAAGATGTTCTATCGAATTACATAAGCAGATGGTGAATAAAGAGATATATTGAACCTCTCACTGAACATATGTTTGCTAGAATCTTAGGAGCTCAAAACCGTAAGGAGGAAGATAGAATTCCAGAGGAATATAGAAAAAAATCCCTAGAGAGAATAAGCAAATGAAAGGAATGGATTCAAGGACAAGATGATGTTGATATATTTAGGTAGTGATGTGTGCGAACACGCTAGGACCGCCCGGATACTTTTTCCCTCTTTAGGAGGTTTTCTTCCCTTGGATTATATATATGCCTATAACCCTAAGGGGTCATTTATCTTTGTACATTCTCTTGATAATACATTCAATATTGTGTGTTGTGCTCCAAGCTTCTTCTTCTTCCTTTTGTTGTTCATGTGCTTCTGCAGACCTCAAACTCCAACAATCGGTATCAGACCAGGTTATCGCTTCATCTAGAGCATTGTGAACAACCCTTTGGTCACAATCCGAGAATCGCATGAAATTTGGTGAGCATACTCAAGGTGATTAGGAGTTCAAAATAACTTTGTTGTGTGGTGTCAAAATTGCATTCTGAGCTCATTTCGGCCTCCTGATGCACTATCACAATGCCAGTGCAGGCAATTTCATCTTTTTGTGTCAAAGATATATATAGGTTTTGGTTTACTACTATAAGCATCTTGAAGTCTGCTACAAGTTTAGCAAAACTTATCAAGGTAGTTATGTTCAACTTTTGAGATATAGTTCCAAAAGGACTATGGAATATTGTGCAAGTATTGAAAAATGTCCTATTACACCTTCAAACACAGTTACTGAAGGTGATGCAGATGGCATTGAAGATGGTGATATTCTTCAGGTTCCTGTTCGTGCTACGATTTCCGCTGCACCTACTATAGAGCAAATTTGTTGGGATGGTAGAGATGCTTAGGCACATGCATTGATAGCCTTGTCTATCAAACATGTCATTATTCATCACATTCACTCCTACAAAACAACAAAGGATGCTTGGGATACACTTACCACTTTATACTAGGCAAGGAATGAGGCTCGTGTTTCTTAGCTCTGAAAATAGTTGGAGAGTGAGCACATGAATGAAGGAGATTCCATGGATAATTTTTTGACAAAGATCAAAGATTTGGAGGAGTAATTGATTTCTATTGATGAAATCTTGCCTGACAGTTCACTTGTGTAGCCTGTTCTAGATTCATATCAGAGTTTTGCTTATACTCTTTGATTGATGATGAAAGGAAATCCAAATGCCCCAACATTCAAGGATTTAGTCTCTCTTCTATTGTAGGAAGATTAGTCTAGGGAGAACAGGTCCATTATGTGTGTTGCAGATCAAGCTTTCTTGGCTAGTCAGAAGGGCAAAGAAAAATGGAGCTCGTCTACTAGTAAGAAAAAATATTCTAATTCTGCACAATCAAAGAAGGATGATAGAGATGAGAAGAAAATAGAAAGGGAGAAATTGTTTTGCAAATACTATAAAGGAAATGATCATGTCATAAAGAGTTGTCCAAAACTGGCTACAAAAGAGGCAAAGAAGAAAGAGATTGGAATGGTTGTAGCAGAGGCCTCTACACCCAAAATAGAGTCTACTAATCTTGTGCAGAATGAAGAATGGGCATTTACTATTGTTTGCAATTATGAACCATCATCTCATGAATAGTGTATGTCTGTAGTAGACTCAGATGTTTAGTACTTTGATAGTGGGCCAACTAAACATATTACCTCGCAGCATAGTTTCTTCACTTCACTTGAGCCTGCCCCTAGAGGGAATACTATCACATGTGCCAACAACTCCTCTTATCCTATCATGGGAGTTGGGAAGATCATTTTGAGTACTGTTGATGGTAGTTCTTTTACATTTTCACATGCTTTATTTGTGTTAAGGATAAAAAAAAATATGTTATTAGTTTCAGCATTAGCCAAGATCGACTTGGTTGTGAAATTTGTTGATGACACGTACAATTCATGATCTTGCAATTGGTGAGGTGATTATTACTTCTGACATTTTATGTTGGGCATTGTATAAGCTCATAGATTATGCAAAATTTGTGGATTCCTGAGCAACATGTGAAGTTCAAGATTCTGAGGCTATGTCAAATGTAAAGCTTTGGCATGCACGCTTTGGTCATCTGAATTTTGGTAGTTTGTTATCCCGACAAAAATATGAAATGGTGTCGTCTCTACCCAAACTTGAGGCACATGGTAAACATGTCTGTGAAGACTGTATTTTGGGCAAAATGCAACATTTTTCCTTCCCAAAAGATGGTTCAGTTTGAGGTACTCAAAATTTATAGCTTGTTCATAGTGATGTCTGTGGTCCTATGCAAACACCTTCTTTTGGGAACTATCTTTACTTCATGACTTTCATTAATGATTTTTTCATGCATGCATGGATATATCCATTGAAAGCAAAGTCTGAAGTGTCTATGTGCTTCAAATAGTTTTTTGGTTTTGGATGAAAATCTATGAGCATGTAAAATGGGCACCTTCTGTTCTGATCGAGGGGGAAGATACATCTTTTTACTTTGGTGCATTTCTAGTTGAACGTGGGATAAAACATCAGTTTATAGTGCCATATACACCTCAACAAAATGGAGTTGTGAAAGGGAAGAACATGTCACTCTTGGAGATGGCAAGGTGTATGTCAAGAGTCAGGCTTTACCATCAATGATATACCTATATGATTTTCCACATATGCTAGGTACTTCTTGAAGCACTCAAAGACTTCATTCTTTTTTTTATAAAGTACAAAATGTTCCATCTAGTATGATAACAACAAAGAAAACATAATACCTTGAGCATGACAATGAAGTTTCTCAAATTGGTTCCCACACATCAGTGTGTATTAAGTCCAAAGGTTGTTGTGGATGTAGCCTTTGTTGTCGAATGGTTGTCTTTGTGCCTTTCCAATTTGACAAGCATCACATCTATTGATCATGTGTTGCTTTGATATGTTTCGTAGCCCTAGAATGCTTTGATGCCTGCATAAATCCTTCATGGTTCTTTTATTCACATGAGCAAGTCTCTTATGCCACACTTCAAGCTCACTTAGGGTTTGAGACCCAAAGTTTGAATAGAGATATGTTTTTGGCTTCTCCTACTTCAAAAGTAGAGAGCCTACCATGCTTCTCACCTCGGTCTATCTTCTTCAAGCCTTGACATGGGTCTTCCACAAAAGATCCATCTTGAGTGAACCTAACTTGCAAGCCTTTTTCAACTATTTGGCCTACACTTATTAGGTTTTTAGTGATAACGGGTACATAGAGAACCTTACTTAAAATGTTTGTTGTGCCATTAGAAGCTTTGACATAACCAATCTTCTCCACATTGTGCTTGGTTTCATCCCCTATTTGTACTTCATGTCTATGCTTTGGACTTTCCAAGTTAGATAAGAGAGCAATATTGCCTACAACATGATTTGAACATCCTGAATCTTTAGAACAAATGATCATCTTCTTTACCTCCTTTGTGGCTAAGAATCATTAGATGCAATTCGTCTTCATGTGGTTGATCTTTTGAATAATTGTTGAAGTCCCTTATATTATGACTTCTATTGTTATTGTTGAAGTTATGTCCACCTTTGTCTCTAGTGTTTCCAAATCTACCTCTTCCACTTTCTTTGTGAGTCCTTCAATTGAACTTGAAATTTTGAGTGGTGTTGTTGGTCTTTTTACAGATGGCATGAGGTTTAACATCTTGACTTTTTGATCTTTCATGCTTTGGTCCTTTCTTCTTCCTTTTCCAATTGATCTTGCTTGCATAGTTGGCTTCAAAAATCTCTTCTTCATTATCTTCCTTCTTCTTACATTTGTGCTTCTTGTCTTTCTTATCTACATAAATAGCACTTGTTGTATTGGCTTGATAAGAGTTATCTTCCTTCATATTATTGTTGTCGGCTTGGTTGAAGAGTTTTCCAAGGAGTCTATTGAAATATGGGGTTTGTAAATCCATGATGAGATCATAAGCTGTGGTGGAGGATTCCCATTGCTTATCACTTCAGATTCCATTTAGAATCAACCTCATGATGGCATCTTATTCAATCAGCTCTCTAATGGATGTTTACTAATGTGCAACCTCCTTGACCTTGGTAACACTCTATGATGGTTTGTTTTGGTGTCTTCTACATTTGGTTGAACTCATTCCACAGATGGTTCTTTCTTACTTTAGTACTCGTAGAAAAGAAGGTCTGAAGTGCATCCCATGTCTATTGAGATGTTTTGCATAATCTAATATGTGGCAAAAAAAATTTTGAGATAGAGTTTAGTATGTATGACCTTGCTTGAGCATCCCTTGCAAACCACAGTGTGAGTCTATCTATCTCCTCTTGTGTAGGTTCTCCTTTGCACCTTGGAATAGGCATGGCTTCATCACCTGCTACAATCCCATAGAGATTTCTCACTTGCAAATAGGCATCCATTTTGATATTGTTGGAGTTCAAGATCTACAGAAGTACACGAACAACAGAAGGATGAAGAAGAAGCTTGGAGCACAACACACAATATTGAATGTATTACCACTATAATGTACAAATATAAGTAACTTGTTAGAGCTATAGGCATATATACAAGCTGGGGGGGGGGGGGGGGAACCTCCTAAAGACGAAAAAAAATGCCCTGGTGGTCCTAGTGTGTTCACACACATCATTACCTAAATATATCAATGAATCCCCTTGGGAGTGATGCGGTGAACAAGGAGCTTGCACTCATGTATAAGGAAGTGCCAAGCTATATGGAATCAATCCATAAAAGGAAGTAAGCCCAAAGCTTTGCGGAAAGCTTCAAATTTCTCCCTAGGCAGAGCCTTCATGAAAAGGTCTGCAATGTTCTCGTGCATGGGCACATATGCCAAGCTAATCTCTCTAGCAAAGAACCTCTCCCAGACATAATGATAATGCACCTCAATGTGCTTCGTGCGATCATGGAAAAGAGGGTTCCTCACAGCTCTCAATGCACTCTGACTGTCAATGAAGATGGTGGTGGTAGAAGACTGACCAACACCAAAATCAGCCATAAGGCGTCTAAACCACACACACTCAAAAGTCGTTGTGAAAGCTGCCCTATACTCAAGCTCACAACTGGAAGTGGCCACAGTAGGCTACTTCTTGCTCAATCAAGATATACATGAGCTACCAAGCATGAAGCAAGAACCACTAGTGGACACATGAGTGTCATAGCAACCAACCCAATCAGAGTTAGAAAAAGCATGTAAATCTGGTGGTAGTGATCCCCCCTTGGGATAAAACAATCTAAGTAGTCGGGTACCACTCAAGTAGCAAAAGATGTGCTTAACCGACTGCTAATGCTTGACACCTGGGCAATGCATAAACCTGCTCATATGTGAGATAACAAATTGAATATCTAACTGAGTAATGCATAAGTAAATCAAGCATCCAACAACCTGCTGATAGAGAACATCATCAAATGCATCTCCAACATCATGAAGACTCAATCGTAAACCTATCTTCATAGGAGTGGCAATGGTTTTACAATCTTCAAGGCCGAAACACTACAATAATGTGTCAATATATTTCATTTGACACAAAGCTATTCTGCCATCAACTTGCATAAAGTGAATGCCCAAATAATGATGCAAATGTCGAAAATCAGACATTTCAAATGAGGCATGCAAATCAGCCTTGAAATCAACAATATGCTTCTCATTAGGAGCAGTGAGCAGCATGTCATCAACATACACAACAATGATAAGAATCACATCATTGGCATGCTTAACATATAAGGTGCTGTCAGTTGGACTGTTCTCAAAACCATGTGCAATCAGATAGGCATGTATCTTTTCATACCAAGCACGTGGTGCTTGCTTTAAACTATATAATTCCTTTTTTAACCTACACACCTGGTTTTCATGCCCTTTTTGCACAAAGCCACGGGTTGAAAAACATACACTTTTTCATGCAAGTCACCATTCAAAAATGTAGTTTTAATGTCCAACTAATGTACATTCCAACCATGATGAGCTGCAAGTGCATAGATGCTATGAACAATAGCCATTCAGCATGTAGGTGCAAAGGTCTCATCAATATCAATGCCTCTTTCTTGCACATAACCCTTTGCAACAAGCCTAGCCTTACACCTGTCAACTGTTCCATCATGCTTACACTTCAACTTGTACACCCATTTAGTGCCAATGGCCTTCTTGCTAGGAGGCAAGTCACATAAAGACCAGGTACCATTTTTCATGATAGAATCATACTTTGATAGCAGCCATCCAAATTTTAAACTTTTGTGCATCATCAAATGAAACAAGCTCATTCTCACCATAGAGACTAGAGGCATCCATAACATAACAATCTGATGCGTTTAGTCTATGGATGATATAGACGATAGCCTTTGCTTTCAGAACTGTACCCAACAAAAATACATTTCACTACTTTATCATCCAATTTTCTACGTTGTTGTTCAGGCACTAATGCATATGCCAAACAACCAAAAACATGGAGATGAGCAACAGATGGCTTGCAACCATGCCAAGCCTCATATGGAGTGATAGATTGTAGCACTTTAGTGGGACACCTGTTAAGAACATATGCTACACACATAACAACCTTAAGCCAGAAAGTATGTGGTAAAGCCTAACTCTTAACCATACACCTTGCCATCTCCATGAGTGACCTGTTCTTCCATTCAGCAAATCCATTCTTTGAGGTGTATACGGCACTGTACACTGATGTTTTATCCCATGTTCATCCAAAATTGCATTGAATTTAGAAGAGATATATTGCTCCCCTTGATCAAAATGGAGGGTGCCCATTTTACAAGCTGATAGATTTTTAGCCAAAACAAAAAACTATTTGAAGTGTATAAACTCTTCGGAATTTGCTTTGAGTGGATATACCCATGCATACCTAGAAAAATCATCGATGAAAGTCACGAAGTAAAGATAGTTCCCAAAAGAAGGTGTCTGCATAGGATCATAGACATGACTATGAACAAGCTACAATTTCTGAGTGGCTCGAACTGAACCATCTTTTGGGAAGGAGGAATGCTACATTTTGCCCAAAATACAACCTTCACATACATGTTTACTAGTTGCCTCAAGTTTGGGCAAAGAGGACACCATTTCAGATTTCTGTAGGCGTAGCAAACTAGCAAAATTCAAATGACCAAAGCGTGCATGCCAAAGCTTTGCATCTGACATAGCCTGAGAATCATGTACTACACATGCTGAATCATTCATAGTTTTTTCATAGTTTATGAGCTTATACAACCCATGACATAAAATGTCAGAAGCAATAATCATATCACCAGTTGACAGATCATGAACTGTACATATGTCATAAAAAAATTTCACAACCAAGCCAATCTTGGCTAATGTAGAGACTGATAACAATTTTTTCTTGATCCTTGGCACAAATAAAGCATCTGAAAATGTAAAAGAAATACCATAAGTAGTAGTCAGAATGCTCTTACCAACTCCCATAACACGATAAGAGGAGTTGTTGGTGCATGTGACAGTGTTCCCTGCAGGAGAAGGCTCAAGTGAAGTGAAGAAACTGCACTGCGAGGTAATATGTTTGGTTGCCCCACTATCAAAGTACCACACATATGAGTCTACTGCAGACATACACTACTCATGAGAAGATGGGTCAAAATTTCAAACAATAGTAAACACCCATTCTTCATTCTGCACTAGCTTAGCATACTCTATTTTTGGTGTAGAGGCCTCTGCAACAACCATTCTAGCATCTTTTTTCTTTGCCTCTTTTGCAACTAGTTTTGGACATTTCTTTATGACATGATCATTTGCTTTACAGTACTTACAAAACAATTTTTGCTTTTCTGGTTTCTTCTCATCTTTGTCTTCCTTCTTTGAATGTGCAATATTTGCAGATTTTTGCTTACTAGTAGATGAGCTCCATTTACCTTTGCCCTTTTGACTAGTCAAGAAAGCTTGATTTGCAACACATAGTGGACATGTTATGCCTAGACTGATCTTCCTACAATAGAATAGAGACTAAATCTTCAAACATTAAGGCATTTGGATTGCCTTTCATTCATCAAATGAAGAGTAGAAGAAAAACTCTAGTATGCATCAGGAAGACCATTCAAAACAGTCTACACAAGTGAATTGTCAGGCAAGACTTCATCAGCAGAAATTAATTGTTCCTTTAAGTGTTTGATCTTTGTTAGAAAAGTTTCCATAGAATCACCTTCATTCATATGCTCACTCTCCAACTATTTTCGGAGGTAAGCAACACGAGCCTCATTCCTAGCCTAGTACAATGTGGTAAGTGTATCCCAAGCATCCATAGCTGTTCTACAAGAGCGAATATGAGGAATAATTGCACGTTTGATAGACTAGGCTATCAGTGCATGTGCCTTAGCATCTCTGCCATCCCAACAAATTTTCTCTATAGTAGGTGCAACAGGAACTGCAACACAAATAGGAACATGAAGAATATCATCATCTTCAATGCCATCTCCATCACCTTCAGCAACTATGTTTGTAGGTGTAATAGGACGTTTTTCAACACTCTGCACAATATTCCACAGTCCTTTTGCAACCAATAGATGATGCATCATATAAGCCCACAATGGGTAATTGGTACCATCCAACTTATCCTCAACAACCAACATACGGAATACATCACTGCTTTCAACCATGGCCACTGACTAAAATACCTTGATGTAGAAAATTGACTGTATCTCAAAAAGTTGAGCAGAACTACCTTGTTGAGTTCTATTAAACTTGTAGCAGACTTGGATATACTGGAGAACCAAAACCTGTATATATCTTTGGCACAAAAAGACAAAATAGCCTACACAAGCACTGCAATAGTGCATTCGGAGGCCAAAACGAGCTCAGATTGCAATTTCGACACCACAATGTGAAGCTATTTTAATTTCTTAATCACCTTGAGTATGCTCACCAAATTTCATGCGATTCTGAGACTGTGACAAGGGGTGTCGACGGTGCCCTAGATGAAGAGATGACCTGTTATGATACCAAGGTCTGTAGAAGCATGCAAACAACACAAGGACAAAGAAGAAGCTTGGAGCACAACACACAATACTGAATGCATTACCACTAGAATGTACAAATATAAGTAACCCATTAGGGCTATAGGCATATATAAAAGCCAAGGGAAAAAACCTCCTAAAGAGGGAAAAAAGTTCTCAGGTGGTCCTAGTGTGTTTACACACATCACTACCTAAATATATCAACAGATATTCCAAGTAGCATAGTTGTTGCTATCAAGTTTCTCAATCATTTTTGGAAAGCCAACACCCATCTTGATCTAGCTTTGATACCACTCAGAGAAACTTGAGAAGCTAGAAAAGTGAGTTGCCAAGTGATAAAGTTCCATCCATCCAATCAACACAAGGCCAGCCCTTGAGCTTTGGAGAGTCTAATATACCTTATGGGCTTTCAATTAGTGCAATAAAATCCACTATGTACTTTGGAGCATCATGTTGGAATTTGGGGCCCAAAGATCGTTCATATACTAAAACCTTTTGAGCATATAGACTTAATTAATTAAGATGATAACTGAGAGATAGAAAGAAAGAGCTCTTGAGACAAGGATAGAGAACGTAAGCTTGATGCTTACTCACTAAAAAATAGATGTCCAAATTACAACATGGGAGTACTACTCAACCATATAAAGTGGTGCACTCACTAATGGAAGAATATCCAAGAAGATGATGATACAAAATTTAGATTATGTTGAAATAATCTAAGTGTGTGTGAAGTGAATGAGCAATGAAGCTAACCTTATTCTCACAAAATAGTGTAACAAAATTTTAAATTAACCAACCCTAATTTTGATATTAGGGTAGAGAAACCCTAAAAACAAAATATAAGGTTAACTCACAAAAGATAGTTACCACCACCTTGTAGAAGACTTCCTGCTTCAAGAGAGTAGCCTCTCCTTCACCAAATCTTCACCTCCAAAGTTTCAAAATCTTCAAACTCTAGCTTGAGATCTTTGAGTGATAATACATAATGAGCATGTCCCTTCTTTATATAGTAGTTTGTGTATCTCTAAAAGCAAGCTTAATTAAGCATAAAGCTATAATGGAATACGTAGCTAAATATACGATCGCTCGCTTATCTCAAAAGCTAGCTCCGTTGAAATGAAAAGCATAATTGTATCCAAAAGCAAAAGCAATTCTGCAATCTACGCCTAACGGGATTCAAACCTGGGTCAATAATTTGAGAGCACCACAATCTATCCACGCTGCCATGTGCTTTTTCTTGTACAATGTATATAAAGAATGTACACTATAACTATTTTCCAAGAGTTTTGGACCATTGTTGGACATTGCTTCCAACAATCCCTCCTTCAATGTCACAATGGTACAAGGTTCAATGACCTGTAAATCTTCTCATGACTATCTCTAGCCAATGCTTTGGTAAATATATCTGCAACATTCTCACTAGAAGGAACATAAACCAGCTTAATGTGCTTCTTAGCTATCTGCTCTCGAATATAGTGGTAGTGTACCTCAATATGCTTTGTCCTTGCATGATGCACTAGATTCTTTGCTCTAGCTATAGCATTTGGCTCTCTCAAAAAATCTGAATGGGTTCATGTACTAGATAACTGAAAATCTTTTGCAACCATACTGACTCTAGGGTAGTTATAAATGTTGCATGACATTCAGCTTCACACGATGAAGTGGCAATAATGGGTTGTCTCTTTGAAAGCCATGAGATAAGATAATCTCCAAGATAAAAACAAAATCCACTAGTACTTCTTCTTGCATCTCTATCACCTACCCAATCAAAATCTGAAAATTCTTTTAGTAACAAATGTGTAGATGAAAATACCATAGCATAATTTGAAGTTCCTTTAAATATTGAAAGATCCTCTTTATTGCTTTCCAATGTAACACTGTTGGATTCTACATGTACCTTGGTACTTGAGAAACTGCAAATTGTATATCAGGACGTGTATTACAAAGATATATTAAGCATCCAACTGCTTGACTATATAAATTAGCATCAAATGAATCTGCATCTGCTACCATCTGTAAAGATGTGTTCTGATCCATAGGTGTTTGCATAGGTTTAGAATCACTCATCTGAACCCTTTGAAAAAGTTTCTCAATGTACTTCTGTTGTGTCATATAGATACACTCATCTCGAAACAGAAACTGAATCCCAAGATAATAATTCAAAATGCCTAAATCATTCACATCAAATGTTTGCTTCAATTGTTCTTTGAACATTTGCAAATCTTCATCTCTTGGACATGTGACTATAATATCATCCACATAAATGATTGCTATAATCATCATACCTGGTTCAGCTTTGACATAAAGAGTTGGAGCTACATCTGAGTTATGGAAATCAATGGACAAAAGATATGTATGTTCTTTTCATACCATGCTGTAGGTGCCTGCTTCAATCCATATAAAGCTTTTATAAGCTTACACACTAAGTGTTCTTTACCTGTCTCTTCAAAACCTTCTGGTTGCTGAATATACACATCCTCATGTAAATCACCATTTAGAAAAGCAGTCTTAATGTCAAGTTGATATATATGCCAACCAAAATGTGCTGCTAGAGCAAGTATTGACCTAATAACAGTCATCCTAGACGTAGGAGCAAATGTCTCATCATAATTAATACATTCTTGTTGTGCATATCCTTTGACAACTAACCTGGCCTTGTATCCATCAATAGTACCATCTGCTTTCCTTTTGCTTTTGAAGATCCATTTTACACCTATAGCCTTCTTTCCCTCTGGTAACTCACATAGCTACCAAGTTTGATTCTTATGAATAGAATCAATCTCTTCTTGCATAGCTTTTCTCTAAATAGGAATGTTAAGTGCATCTTTAACACATGCAGGTTCATCTTGAACTGTCGTAAGTGCCAAAATATCATGAATCTCAAAGTCTTCAGCAAAACTTACATGATCTCTTAGTTGTTGCTGTCTAGTCTGACTTCTCGTTTTTATATGATCTTGTTGTTGTTGTCTAGTCTGACTCCTTGTTCTTCCAGTAAAAGTCTTTATACCACTATCTTTCCAAGTCTCATATAACCACGTAGGTGTATCCTTAAATAGTGGTGAAACTCTTTCTGTCCCTTCAGCTTCCACAGGTTCTGGAACTTGTCGTGCCGAGGTACTAGGACTTTCTCAAACTTTAACTTCTTCGATTTTTGGAACCAAAGTCTCATGTGGAACTAATTCTGTAGAAGGTTGTGAAATTCCTCTTTCTTCAACTCTTTCTTGAATCCTAAGAATTTTAGCTCCCTCCTGATATGGTTGAACATGTACATCCAGAATCTTTCTAAAAGATCCATAGTCATTTTCACTAATGAACTCTGGAATTTTTGCTTCTTTATCATAAACTTTATTTTCAACTTTTCTCAATATGTACATAAGAAAGTGATTCAAACACTCTGAAGTAACTCACATTAGGTTTTCTACCATAATAAGCTTCATAAGGTATGATTACCTTTAAAGCTTTTGTAGATGACCTGTTTAAAATGTGCCTTCACATATATCTGAATCATTTGGTAGCTTGAATGACGGTAAACTCTCAACCATACCTCTCTCTTTGATACTTTTGAGAGCTCCAAAACTAATATGTCCAAATCTTTTATGGCATAGCTTCATATCTTCCACGGGTGATGAAGATTTGACCGCATATGCCTGACTGATTTTTGACAAAACAAAGATCCCTCCTCTATGCTCACCTTGCAAAATACACTTGTCTTCTTTCTGTGATAAGATCTTACAAAGATCTCTCTCAAATACAACTTCAAAACCATCATCTAAAAATGCAGATATAGATAGCATATTCTTCTTCATTTCAAGCACATAAAGAACATCTGAAATCTGAAAATTACCACCTTCTCTTGACTTTTGGGTTACTGTACCTATTCTCACAACATCCAAATCATTGCCATCTGCAATAGTAACTCTTCTACCTAAAGAATAGGAAAGAGAAGAAAACACATCTCTGCAACCTATCATATGCTTTGTAGCACCTGAGTCAAATATCCAAGGACTTGCTGAAAGAACTTGTAAAGCTGCCTGATCAAAAGCTACTTCCTCAATGGTGATACAGGCATAAGAATCACCTTGAGATTTCCCTTTTTTATCATCTTCTGCAACATTACTTGATGCCTTTTTCTTTTTTGCTACAATCCTTTTATAACATACTACTTTGAAATGTCCGGGTTTCTTGTAGTAAAAACATATTACTTCCTTCTTCTTAGAAGACTTCTCTTTAGATGTAGCAGAAACAGAATCTGAAGTAGAAGGTGAGAGGGACCTACTTTCCTTCTTGGATTGCTTTTCGTTCTTATCCTTCTTCTTCTTTTTACCCTTTGTTGAAGATGAAAGTGCTTCTTCATTCTCTTCCATTCCCTTCAACTGATCTTCATCTTGAAGTAACCAGAACTCTAGCTCTTCAAATGTAACCTCTCTATCTCTTGTGGTAAGGGTAAGAGTGGTTATAAAAGATCGATATGAAATAGGAAGTGAATTAATCAATGTATTTACCATTTCTTCATCTGATATCTCAACTCCTACATTTAGAAGTTGATCTCTCAAGTCAACGAGTCTCGTAATGTGGGTTCGAATTGACTCACCAGCTTTCATCCTTGTATTTTCTAGTTGTCTCCTCAAGTGAGCTTTCCTAGCAAGATTTTTGCTCTAAAAAAGATTCTCAAGCTTCAACCAAGCTTGTCTCAAACTTTTGCAAGATCTGATTGGTGGTAGAATATGCTTTTTAACACTCATTGCTATGAATGAGAGTGATAAAGCATCTCTAGCATCCCACCTTGCCTGATCTTCAGTAGGAGGAACTGTAGGTAAAGACCTACTTGTGACTCTCGATGTCGAAGTGGTTACCTCTTCTTCAGTTGGTTCTGTAATAGTAATTCCAGTACCTCTTGAAGCTGCTATAGCTCCTTCTCCTTCTCATCTGGGTCTTGTTAAGGATCCATTGACGATACTCCATAAATCCTTTGTCACCAAAATATTCATCATCATGAAACTCCACATGGGATAATTAGAAGATCCATCCAACTTATCTTCAATCTCAATTCTAATCTCACTCATCTTAACTAAGTGTGCAAGTCAATTATGCTTTGATACCAAGTGTTGGAATTTGGGGCCCTAGGATCGTTCCAATACTAAAACCTTTTGAGCATACACAATTAATTAATTAAGATGATAAGTGAGAGATATAAAGAAAGAGATCTTGAGACAAGGATAGAGAATGTAAGTTGGATGCTTACTCACTAAAAAATAGATGTCCAAATTACCACATGGTTGTACTACTCAACCATATAAAGTGGTGCACTCACTAATGGAAGAATATCCAAGAAGATGATGATACAAAATTTAGATTATGTTGAAATAATCTAAGTGTGCGTGAAGTGAATGAGCAATGAAGCTAACCTTATTCTCACAAAATAGTGTAACAAAATTTTAAATCAACCAACCCTAATTTTGAGATTAGGGTAGAGAAACCCTAAAAACAAAATATAAGGTTAACTCACAAAAGATAGTTACCACCACCTTGTAGAAGACTTCTTGCTTCAAGAGAGTAGCCTCTCCTTCACCAAATCTTCACCTCCAAAGCTTCAGAATCTTCAAACTCTAGCTTGAGATCTTTGAGTGATAATACATAATGAGCATGTCCCTTCTTTATATAGTAGTTTGTGTATCTCTAAAAGCAAGCTTAATAAAGCATAAAGATACGATGGAATACGTAGCTAAATATGTGATCGCTCGCTTATCTCAAAGGCTATCTTTGTTGAAATCAAAGGCATAATTGTATCCAAAAGCAAAAGCGATTCCGTGTTTTGCGCCTGACGGGATTCAAACCTGGGTCAATAATTTGAGAGCACCACAATCTATCCACGCTGCCACATGCTTTTTCTTGTACAATGTATATAACGAATATATACTATAACTATTTTCTAACAGTTTTGGACCATTGTTGGACAATGTTTCCAACACATCAATGAGAAAGAGTTGGTACAAAATAGATAAGTTTGCACTTTGACTAGCTCAACTCTTTCCTTCTCATTTTGATCATCATCAGATTCACTTCTTAGATCTTTTCACTTCTATATCATGCTTGCCACCTAATGGATGGAAATTAGAATCAAGATCATAAGGTAAGTTTACCTTATCTTTTTCTTCGTCATACCATAACGTGTTCTTCAAACACAACATCCTTGCTAGTGGTGTATTGCTTGGTGGAAGGATTACAAAACTTGTAGCCCATCTGAGTTGAATCATAGCCAATGAATAGTGCCTTGGGTACTCTTTCATCAAGGTTACCTATGATTTGTGAAGGTACATGTACAAAAGCTAAACAAACAAATTCCTTGCGATGCCCTAGACTTGGTTTTCTACCATTCCATGCTTCATAAGGAGTCATACCTTGAAGTGATTTGGATGGAATTTTGTTCACAAGATATACATTTGTTGAGATTGCTTCTGCCCATAAATAGTGTGACAACTTCTTTTCTTCAAGCATTGTTCTAGTTGATCCAACTAGGATCTTGTTTCTTCTCTCTACAATACCATTCAATTGAGGAGAATATTGTTGATGACATGATTGCTCCTGCATCATTTTGTATCTGCATGGGTCCATCTCCATTTTTTATCCAAGAGGCACTCTTCCCACTTTATTTCCATTTTATATTGTATTTCTTTTGTATTTGGGTACCTTGACATTTGCTTCTATCTCTGTATTCATTCTCCTTCAAGGAGAATTATCCCACATTTGATGTACTTTGGAGAGCCCCCTCCAAGTCTATATAAGGAGGGTCTCTCCCCCAATTCATACTTGATTAAAAGCTTGAGAAGCCTACCCCATGCTCTTGGCAAGCTCACTATAATTCATGTAAGTTTTCCTAGTTCATGGTCTACTCACTTTTGAGTCTCGCACTCTTTCATTTTGAGAGTACACTCCTCTTTTCATTTTGCTTCCGCACGTGTACTCCCTACATGGTATCAGAGCGCTAGGTGGAGGTCTTGGTGGATTGTTTGGTAGTCGTTTTAGTGGCAGTGATGCTTGAGTTTGGTCGTGTTGTTCTCTTCTTATTTGGTAATAAGAAGAAGAATGAAGGTATGTCATTTCAGTGACTAGAAATTTCTGTAGAAGCAAAGTTTTCAGTTTAAGCAATCTTTTCTCAAAGTTTGGAGAAGCATTGAGTTAATGGTGACCATAGAGGTGTTCTAGTGTCACATTAATTCATTTCTTGTGATGTTTCACGCATCAACAAGTGGTATCAGAGCAGAGAACAGAAGGCGGCAAAGGTACGAGAAGTTTTTGAAAATTTTTCATTAAAGTTTGAAAGCTAAAGCATTGGAAGACTAAAGGCATCAAAAGGTTACTTCAAAAGTATCTTCATACACAAAGAACTTCAAAAGGTATTATCCTTTATCCCTTAAGCTCATAGGTTGCAGCAGAAGGAAAGGAGTATGGTAGATCATATCTCCATCGACAAACTGGACAGAGATAATTACCCCACATGGGTAATGAGAATGGAAGCCTTACTTATGAGTAAGGATCTCATGCTATATGTAACAGGTGAAGAAGAGAAGCCAATATTTGAAGATGAACGCCGACCAAAGAAAGAAGAACTTGATGCTTTAAAGCATTGGCAGAAGAAGGATGCAAGTGCAAAGGCATACATTTACGACACAATCTCAGATCATTTGCTACCACACATCAGAGGATTGGAATCATCTGAAGATATATGGAATGCATTGGAGTATCATTTCCAAAGCACTACTAAAGCACGAAAAACAAGTCTTTGGTCAGAGTTTACAACATTCAAGAAGCCGAGTCAAACCATTAGTGATTATGTCACTAAGATGAAGGATCTAGCAGATAGTCTTGGATCCATAGATGAAGATATTGAGGATCACAGGTTGATTGCTCAATTACTTACATGTTTGAGAGGGGATGAAAGGTGGAAACCTTTTGTCTTATCAACAGAACTTTCATTAAATCATTATGTTCCAAATTTGAACCAGTTGCTTGGTTTGATGCTCACATTTGAGCAAGACTTAAAGGGAGATGGAGAGAAAGGACAAAGTTCTACAATGTACATGAAGAACAAAAAGAAAGGAGATAAAGGTAAAACAAAGGATGAAGAGGAATTGAGTTCTCAACTTTATTATGCTAGAGGTAAAGGCACTAGCAGAGGAAGAGCAAGAGGTTTTGGAAGAGGAAGAGGTTATCAAAATAACAATAAGAAGGTTTGCTGGATCTGTGGATTGAGTAATCATTTGGCTCATGACTGTTGGCACAATTAGCAAGGATCAAATCAAAATCAAAATAACAATAGCATAGGTAGAGGTGGAAGATATCAAAGTTACTCTCAGAGAGGTAGACAAAGTCAAAGAGGAGGCTATGGTAGAGGTGGAGGAAGAAGTTGGGGACATAATCAATCCTACAACACCACCTACTACAATTATACGAATGACACACAGAATGAAGGTCATACATCATTAATGATGAACTCAATCAGCACATCAGATAAAGAAGATCTAAACGTATTTTACATTGACTATGGATGTTCTAATCATTTGTCAAGAAACATAGAATTGATGTCAGAATTGGAAAAAGGTATTTCTAGTCATACAGTTCAAACAGGTGATAATACAAGACATAGTGTACATTCAATTGGAAAAGTGAAATGCAAGAGTGGAGCAGATTTGCTAACCAATGTTTTGTATGTTCCCACAATTCCTAACAACTTGATTAGTGTGGGACAGATAGTTGAAAAAGGTTTTCAAGTCATGTTTACAAATGAGGGAGTATTTGTTGAAGATCCAGAGAATGAATATAATAAGATTGTATGTGGTAAGAAAGAAGGTAGAATCTTTACTTTAAGAGTGCAAGGGAACATTGGTCAAGTTTTGCTCATACATGGTGAAGGAATGATTATAGAACTTGATCTCTGGCATAAGAGATTAGGTCATTTCAATGAAAGAGGAATTAAATCTATGCTTGCTAATCAATCTATAATAGGATTACCAAATGTGCAGAGTCAACATATGATTTATAATTTGAGGCATGTCAGATGGGAAAAGCACACAGGTTACCATTTCAGAAGAAAGGATTCAAACATGATGGATTACTAGAGCTCATTCATACAGATGTATGGGGACCAACAAAAGAAGGATCTATCAGTGGCTCAAGGTATTATGTTCTTTTCATTGATGATGCTACAAGATGGATAACTTTATATGTCTTGAAGGAAAGATCAGAAGTGTTTGGAGCTTTCAAGCATTTTCATGCATATGCAGAGAGAGTCACATGTCAAAAGCTTAAAAGACTAAGGTCTGATGGAGGGGGAGAATACTTCTCCCAAGAGTTCAATGATTATCTTTGGAATGCAGGTATTAAGAGAGAAATAACTTGCAGGTATACACCACAACAAAATGGTGTAGTAGAAAGAAGAAACAAGACTTTGGTTGAGTTTGCTAGAGCTATGCTGAAGGAGAAGAATTGTCCAAATTATCGTTGGGCTGAGGCTATAAATATAGCTACATATCTTGTTTTATCACCACTAAGGTGAAGACAGGAAATAATAATTGGATTGGAGGCATGTGTTTCTACATGTGGGTGAGATGAAGGGACTAATATGAGAGACATATTTTCACACTATTTAGGCCTCCATTTATATATGATCCAGGGTTGAGCAATACAAGGGTTTTGTATGTTAGGTAACATTGGTTTGCATCATATCTAACTATAAGAATTTTTCCTAGGTTTCTCTAACGAGGAGGAATGTGTATGCTTGAATGAAGCTTTGGCACCCATATGTGAGAAATATTGGGTTGCACTTTTAAAAGTTGCTTGGGTATCCAAATCTCTCGGATTGCTTGCTCATGTTTTGCATCATAGTTGGTCATTTGTTGGTTGTTCAACCACGTTGGTTGAGATTTTGGAGTTGGGTCAGGGGGTCTTTCTCCTTTGTTAACCCAAACTTGCTTCAGATCTAGAAATACTTTTCTTGCATGGTGGGTTGATATTCAATCATTGTTCAACACGTGATTTATGTTTCTTTGTTGTGTTTGGCTTGAAGAAGTTGGTTTTTAGTTGGTGAAAGAAACACATTCTTTTGGAAAAGAGGGGAGCTTCAACACGCGCATGGCTTGCCTAGATGGGATTGAATCATGAAGATCTATAGGTGTGGGGGCACATGGCATGTTGGAATAAGAAGATTCATGACCATCTATTCGATTTTGAGGCACTATTTGTTGATCCAAACTTGTAGAGGTCATTTCCTAAGGTTCAAATCTACTATATGGTCGTAGAAACCAATCTTGGCCCAACACTAGAGATTCGGTTATATCATCACCCATGGCACACTAGGAACCTGATTGTTAGGGGAACCTCATGTAGAAGAATAGGCACTTAAGCCTCTCCTAAACATGAAGTATCTAACCTCCTAATCCTACAATATATGCCTCAATTTGGTTTACTTGTAAGCCCATGTTTAGACAAGAAGAGTGTGTAATGGCACATGTGGCCTAATTTAATCATAATTCTGATTATCTTGGTTGTAGTGCCCTGTTCTAGCTCTACTAAGATGAATGGTCTTCTATCTATAATGCTAGGATTGGCTTGTGTTTATTTCATTCTTTTAATATGTTCTCAAACCTCTCCCTATGCTTCTTCTCTAATTCATCGTTCTTCTTCTTTACGTCTCTTACCTCCATTCAACCCTGTGAGCATTTCCTCCATGAGGGATTCTTGATAGATTTTCATTCAGAAACCTCTAATGTAATTGGGCAATACTTCTCCTTCTAACATTGCTAATTGCACTATACCACTCATAAATTTTTTTTTCATAATTATTGGTTTGTAACCACATTTTCCCAACTTATGGCATGTTGATTTAGTGTGTAAACCAACACCAAGTAACCAACTTTTAAGCCTTTATCTTTTACAAAGCTTCTGTTTCTTAGGCTTCTAGTCTTTTCTCCTCTTCTTTAGCTACTTTGCACATCCGCAGTTATCAGATATACTCAATACTCCACCCTCAAGTGACCATAAATGATCCATGATGCTCTACATTGTAAGGCCCCCATTATGAGGAGAATCCATTGTGAGGGTATAGACTTTTGGGCCATTCGGTTGCCATTCAAGGTGAAAATGAAGGCCTTGTGGTTCCATGTGATTTTCCCCATAGAACCTTAATGGGAGGAGTGTTGAGCCAGTTGGACTTCCAATCATGGAGATATTGTCAGATTATATATTTTGTTGATTATTTTGTCTCTCCCAACTACATTTAACTATGAAAACTCCCATTGTAAAATCTATGTAAGCATGGTCATGTATAGCTCTACATAGAATTGCCCACTAGTAAGCCCTTCATCTAAAATCTATCTAGATTGCCATCTTAGCTCCATATTGGGAGTGCACGCTTGCAAAGCAACCATCTTTGTAGCCCCATTAATCTTGGTAATTTGAGAATTTGAGTTCTCTATCTCTAAGTTTGCATCCCTCTTTGTCTACATTTTTTCTCAACTTTGTCTACTAGTCTATTCCATTGTGCTATTATTTCTTACATGGTATCAGAGCTCAAGAGGCTCTGTGTGGTGCAAAAATAGAAATACAAAAGTTGTAGAGGCTTTAATGGCAAAAGAGAGAATATTTCAAGTGGTGCATCATCATCTACGACTCAGAATCAAGGTGGTTCGTCAACAAGAGTAGGTGGAGCACAAGTAGTACAATGATGTCGGTCATCCCAATGTTGTGGATATGACCACAAACCTTCATAGAAGGCAAGCTTGATGGTACAAATTACAGTTCTATCCTTGATTCATATGAGCTTCTCAAGATTGTTCTTGGGATTGATCATGAGTCCCAAGAAACACTTGATTCAAAAAGTCCTCATCGAATGATTGCTCCTAATGATAATTTCTTATATGCTTAGAAGTGTTGAAACATGGATGCACTAGCTACATTCACAACAAATGACAAAGGAGGCAAAGAACACTCTTCAAAAGATCGAGACAAGAACGAAAAAAAGAAGTTCAAGGGAGTGTTTTGCTACGAGAAGAATGGCGATAGAATTTGAGACTATCACATCAAGAAGGCAGAAGAAAAGAATGGCTCTTCGAAAGGTGGCAAGGGTAAGGATTCTGCCAACATTGCAGAAATAGAGCTTGAGCTATTTGTTACGATAGAGGAGGTATGGTCCTCAGCTACTCATGCATGTTGGACAATGGTGCCTCACATGACATGACAAGCGAGAAAGGCCTTTATAGTTCCTCACAATCCCTAAAGCAGCTAGTCATAATAAAGGTAGGTAATAATGCAAGATGTTTTGTAGAGGGCAAACCTATGCTTTCTTTCATTAATTCAAATGGGGATATCAGAAAGCTTTCAAATGTGTTGTATGTTCCACAAATGAAATCAAATCAACTTTCACTAGGTTCTATAACTGATCAAGGTCATGAAGTATCTTTTAGTAAAACATGAGCTAAGATTAAGGCTAGTGACAACAACACCCTTGGGACTTGCATCAGGAGGTATGAGATGTCTGCTCTTACAGTGGCTACAAGTGTGGGCAAAAATAATCTATGGCATGAGAGATTATGCCATGTTGGATACCCTTTTCTAAAGGAGATGTATCACAAGGGTATGGCTCAACACCTGTCATTGATTGCAAACATGAAGGAAGCATGTGAATGTTGCATGATGGGAAAGCAATAGAGAAAGGTGTTTCCTAAAAAAAGCAAGAACATAGCAAGATATCCTCTAGAGTCAGAAAAATGCCTATACAAGCCTTAGGCAAAATTTCCTACTTCATCTTACTCCACGACGTCTATACCAAGAATATGTGGGTGTACTTTGTTCGTGATAAGTCTCTTTTGGTAAGGTTAAAGAATGGATTCAGCTTGTTGATACTCAAACAGGGAAGAAGGTGAAGAAATTCAAGAGAGATAGTGGTGGTGAGCTTACATCAATAGAGTTTGAAGATTACTGCAAGAATAAAGGAATCATGCATAACCTGAATGGCACATAGCCCTCAACAAAGTGGTGTTGCACAACATTGGAATCACTTCTTTGCAAAAGAGGATCATCAAGAGAAGGGGAAATCCGCTATGAACCTAGCCCAAAAGCTATCCCTTCTACATAAGAGAAAGAAGCATCATCTTCAGATGATGAGTCTAAAAGTCACTATCTGTCGTCACTAAAGCGGAAAAGTCATTGCCATGTTGGGTGAGGCATCTCTATGATTATGAAAACTATATCCCATAGTCATTAGAACAAGTTGCAAATGGATCAAGGAACAAAGGCAGGCAAGCATCCATGTTGTAAATATAGACTTAATGGATAAGCTCATTCTAGAACAAGCAAAGGATCCAACCAATGTATAAGAGGCACTTCACAATCTAAATTGGAGGGTTGCCATGCAAACAGAGTATGATAGTATCATGAAGAATGGAACTTGGCAGCTAGTGAATCAATCCCCTAAGTGAGAAGTCATTAGCACCAAGTAGGTATGGAAGCTAAAGTATAAGGCAAATGGTACTTTCAAAAAGTACAAAGCAAGGCACATGGCTATGCACAAGTTGAATGGATGGACTTTTGTGAATCATTTTCCTCAAATGCAAGGATGCCTACTATCCGAGTAGTACTAGTTATGGATGTACATAAACAATGGCCAATCTATCACATGGATGTCAAATCAGCATTCTTGAATGGAGACCTCAAGAGGAGATATATGTGTCTTAACCACTAGGATTTTAGGTTCCTCATTTAGATAATAAAGTATATAAGGTGAAGAAGGAATTATATGGGCTGAAACAACCCCCTATATTCTGGTACGAGCTGAATCTAGGTTTTAAAAGATGTGTGTCTGGTGCTTACTTGTACCTTCTAAAGAGAGGATGGAAGACAATTGTGATTGTACTCTATGTAGATGATGTGATTACAAGTAATGATGATGCTCTTCTTCAACAAATGAAAGATACTCTAAGTTTAGATTTTGAAATTATAGACTGGGGATTAATGCATTATTGCTTAGGCCTCAAAGTACGGTGGGAACTAGGGAAGATTTTCATCTCTCAACAAAATTATGTAAGACAAATTTTGAAGGCATTCATTCGATGGAGGATTGCAAGGACATTCCCACACGTGTGGGAGTCAACAAGAAATTATCTATTGGAGATGCTTTACCTCCATTGGATATTGATAAAGGAAATTAATTAGAAGTCTCATCTACATGTGCAATAGTAGACTAGATATCTCCTATATTGTTGGAGTAGTAAGCATGTTCTCTAATAAGCCTTGCCAAACTCATTGGAAGGCAATCATGCAGATACTTAGGTATGTGAAAGGAACCATTGATACCAAAAGTATAGTTTCTGGATATTGCTCTTCTTTAGGATTTGCGATTTTCTCTTAGATCCATAAGAAGCAGCCAACTATATCATTATATTCTAATGAAGCAACCGACTATAGCATTATCTTCTACTGAAGCAACCGACTATAGCATATTGAAGAAGATAATGTCAATGAAGAAGGATCATTTCTGGTTGGATATCGTGATTTAAATTGGTCAAGAGATATTGATACCAGAAAAATAGTTTTTGGATATTGCTTTTCTTTTATGGTTTTCTCTTGGATTAACAAGAAGCAATTGACTAAGGCATATACAAATACAAGGATAAGAGACTACAATGTTAAAGTGTGAAAACCAAAGATGCATGGACATTGCTAAGAATGGCTTTTTTCCATGCACCTACCAAGCACATAGAAATTTAGTATCACTATGTGCATGAGTTGATCGAGGTCAGGGTCATGGAGATAAATTATTGTCCAATTGAAGAAAATGGATCACACATCTTCACCAAGGCACTTGGGAGGGAGCAGCTTCATCGAAACCTTCTAAAGCTTGGCATTGGACCAAGGAGGTAGTTCACTGTAGGGTGGACATTGAGCGGGTGTGGGTGTTAGATATACTCAATACTCCAACCTCAAGTGACCTCAAATGATCCATGGTGCTCTAAGTTGTAATGCCCTCATTACGAGGAGAAGCCATTGTGAGAGCCCAGAGATTTGTGGAACCCTAACTTCCAACTTAGATGAGGCCATTGGTTTTCCATTCAAGCCACAAATAAAGTCCTTGTCATGCTGTGGGATTTCCCATAGAACCTCATATGGAGGAGTGCAAATGGGATCTTGCTCCCTTCTAGAGGGACGGGGGTTCCTATCCACCTAGCCCAAAGGGCTGAGAGAGTAGGACGTGGTCGTGGAGATATTGTCAGATTATATATTTTGATGACTGTTTTGTCTCTCCTGACTATGTCTATCTATACCAACTCCCATTGTAAAATCTATATAAGCATGACCCATGTATAACTCTACATGGCATTGCACACTAGTAAGCCCTTCATTGAGAGTCTATCTAGATCATCATCTATGCTCCATATTGGGAGTGCACGGGTGGACAACACCATTTTTGTAGCTACATTGCTCTTGAAAATTCAACAATTTGATTTCTCTATCTCTTAATCTACGTCTCTCTTTATCTACTCTATCTACTACTCTATCCTGATGTGCTATTATTTCTTACAGTATCTTCATGCATCAAATGTGGATCAAAAGAGCTCATTGTTTACAAAGATAGAATCCTTTTGTGTCTTGTAGATAGAATTCCATTATAGGGGTGGGGTATTTCTAAATGTAGTCTTTGATAATTACTTATTTCATTTCCCCTAAGTGTTATAAGTACAAAGATTTGGTGCCCCAATCTTGCACTATTCGCAATTATCCCATGAAGGGTCTACCTAATATCATTTCATACATGTGCTTCTTTCCGAATTTGCATATAACAAATGTGTGTTTGAGTTCTACAACACTAGTGAGAGTGATACCTTCCAACAATCCTAATGGTCATCATCCATGTGTGTTCATTTAGTATGGCCATTAGCCATTCGAAGTTTCATTCTTGTTGGTCTCAAGACTAGTTGGTCGGTCGCAATGGCAAAACCTACACTTGAATCTAAGATCCCCTTGGTGGTGTGACCCTAGTAGGAAATGGGAAGATAGATGTAATCAAGTTCTAGGACTTTACTACATATTTTTTCCACAATTTTGGTTCCACTTTCAGAAGCTCTTCTAAAGTGAGGTGACACTACACTTTAGTGTTCTTCATGGCCTTTGTAGTCCTAGGTATGATTGAAACTTTATTTCTTACTAGTAGTATGAAGATTGTCAATTGAAGTGATTTCGATTCCCATGGGCCCGTGAAATGAGGTGATTCTTGAACTGAGTTGGATTCAAATTTTAATCCTTGTTCTAATTGAGATTCTACCTAGTCTCTCTATAGGGATGGCATATCTTGGTTAAATTGATTATGTAGATCATCCATCTCTTGAATTGGAGGGGGGTTATCTCGTTCATTGGCCCACCTCTCTTCTTGAATTTCTTGTAAGAACTCTTGAGAGTACTTGATAATGTAATGGAAGGGGTATTCCACATTGGTGGTTTTGAAACATAATCTTCTCTCTGGAAGAAACTTCATTTCCCACTTCCAATGGAAAGAGGCTTTTGTGAATTCAAAGCCTCCACCTTGGTTGCCCTTTGCTCTAAGCATTCTAGTAATCCTTGAAAGTGCAATTTTGGTTTAATTGCATTAATCTAATTGAAGAGTTCTTGAATGGATGGATTTATGAGGAAGTGTATATGGCACAACCTCCTGGATATGAGGATGCACATCACCCTAAATATGTACGCAAACTAAAGAAAGCTTTGTATGGATTGAAGCAAGCTCCAAGAGCTTGGAATCTCAGATTGGCGACTTATTTGCAGGACCAAGGATTCAAATCTAGCAAGGCGGATACCTCTTTGTTCATAAAGAGGAATGTATCTGAAGTGATCTATTTATGTGTGTATGCTGATGATATTATTATCACAGGCAATGATCTTGAAGGAATCAAACAGGTAAAGAGTCAAATGAAGGAGGAGTTCAAAATAAGTGACCTCGGACCCCTCACTTATTTTCTTGGATTGGAGTTGATCTACACAGGTTCAGGTACACCTATGGAGCAAAATCATAAGCTTAGTGCTTATGAAGGAGAGCCAATTGAAGACATCACAAGCTATCAAAGCTTGGTTGGAAGTTTGAATTATGCAACTCTCAAAAGGGTGGATATATGCTATAGTGTTAGCATATTGAGTCAGTTTATGCATAAGCCGAGAAGACCACATATGGAAGCGGCCAAGAGAGTCCTCAAGTACCTAAAGGGGACCATGAATGAAGGTTTGTTCTATTCATATACTTCAGATATTGAGCTAAAGGTCTACTCAGATGCAGATTGGGTAGGATCTAGAGATGATAGAAGAAGCACATCCGGCTATATATCGTTTGCAGGTTCAAAAATCATTTCTTGGTCATCGAAGAAGCAACCAACCATGGCATTATCTTCTACCGAAGCCGAATATAGAGATTTGGCTAATGCAACTCAAGAAATCATGTGGTTAAAGTCTTTGTACACAGATCTTGGACTTCATTCTTCAACACCTCACATTTTTGGTGACAACACAAGCTCACTACATCTAGCAGCTAATCCGGTATACCATGCTAGAACCAACTCAAGAAATCATGTGGTTAAAGTCTTTGTACACAGATCTTGGACTTCATTCTTCAACACCTCACATTTTTGGTGACAACACAAGCTCACTACATCTACCATGCTAATCCGGTATACCATGCTCACTACATCTAGCAGCTAATCCGGTATACCATGCTAGAAGTCCACTACCATTATGTAAGGGAGAAGCTTATGAGCAAGGATATTCAACTATCCTATGTCTCTACAGATATGCAATGTGCCGACATGTTGACTAAAGCTCTTGATGGTACAAAGTTAAGTAGATTCAAGTTGATGATTGGCTTGCAGGAAATCAATGACAATTGAAGACTTATTTGGAGGCCAAGCATGTTAGGCTTGAGGGGGAGCTGTTGGTGCATTTTACCCAAGCCTACATGCTTGATATGCTTGATATTATGATCATTTGTAAGTCACATGTGTAGTCATGTGAACACCTCTTGTAAGAGAGTTCATTTTTATCTCTTGTAATTGAAAAAGGAAAAGGAAAAAGATGGCTTACCTCATCCATGATGTAAAAGCAAATTCATGGGTCTAACTACCTAAAACCATGAATTTTTGAGCTGAGGGAATATCTCCTAACTTTGGGGATCACTTTTAGGTGGAGCCATTCGAATTCGAATTCAAAATTCCCTCCAAGAATAGCTATAAAAAGAGCAAGAAGGAAGAGGCAATTACCAAGCCTTGTACGTGAACACTTCATGTCATTTTGTAGATATTGAAGAGCTTACTCCATAGCTCTATCATTCTACTCCCATTGTGCAAAGATTCATTGCCAATGTGGTTGTAATCATATGTGAATCTATACATTTGTCATTATCTACTTCTCTGTTTTGTTCTCTGCTATACTCACTCAGAGTAGCAACTTCAGAAGGTCATATCTCGAGTTCTACGCAACCTTTTTCCGTGTTTTAACATGCATTGGAGCTGTCTAGTTTTTGATATAGATTTTCATGTTCATTGGATTTACAGTTTTGGAGATATCTGCATTTTACTACTCACTGGTCTATTTCTGTAGAGCCCCAAGAATGGTGGGCATGTTCCAGAAATTGATGAATCTTGTTCTCAGTGCTCAGTACATCATTTGAAGTGTTTTAACTTGGATTGGGAAGCTTGCTAAGTCTATTTGCTATGCGCAGAAGGAATTTATCTAATTCTTACCAGGTTGAGAGCACTATTCAGTTTTTCTAGCAGGTGTATGTCCAAAAATAGCAAGTTTTGGGAGCTAGTCATTTCGCAACTAGTCTGTCTTGACTTAAACTTTTGGGATACATGTTCCAAAGTACTTGGCTGATATTTTGGTGGATTTAGGAAGATCAAAGGGTCTTCTAATCAGCTCTGAACTCTCAGTTGGCTAGTGTGAAGCTGGTTGTAGCAGCATCTACTCATCTTTGGATTGCATCCACCATCTCTCTTCATAGTACTAGCAAAGTATTATGAACCCTTGTAGAGCTTTGAGATTTCGAACCCTTCTCCTAGATTTTCCTCAATGTACATACACATTCTCACACATTGGTCTAGGTTGTTTGGCTCTTTCAAGTAGACATATAATCTAAGCTTTCCACTCAAGAGGCCATCAAGAACCAAAGGCACTTCCTTCGCTCTCTACTTATTGTTTAAATCTACGCCTACTAGCCTCATAGTCTTTTGGGGAATCTGCTTGAAGTTGTGGATTAGGGAAGATGTGTTATGTCTAATTCCACTTTGTGAGAACTCAGTGTTGAATGCATCCATCAATTGTGAGATCTATCAATATTTGCCTTGATTTAATGGCTAGAACCATGCAAGGCTTGTATCTTTCAAGGTTAACCCAAATTCCTTGTATTCAGTGAACAATTCTTCTACATGTTCTGCCCTTAATACTTGCTTGAATCCAGATACTGATCATAAGAATCCCCTATGTCATCAAAGTAATTCTTCATGGTTTTCACTAACTAGGAGGGTCTCAATGTTCTAGAATGTCCTATATTTTTCCTATGTAGGGGAAAGTTTTCATCTTCTCTATGTGCTCTATGTCCTCTTGTTTGCTCTCTTTTTTGCGCATTGGTTCCTCGTTCTAATCTACCCCATCCTAGATTGTGCACAAAACTTACCTCTAGGGCTTCTCTTGATTTCTCTTTCTGCGCACCTAGCATGCTAGATGGACCTACAGTCGTTTGTTTGTGATATACCATAGGTTTGTGTAAGGGAAAGACTTTTTGACTCTACCAAAGATGGGTTTGTCTACTATAATCCTAAACTATATACATCCTTTCATATTCATGACCTTGATAAGTTGTTTGTCCAAGGTCATCTAGGTGTTTAGACTCATACACTAGACACTCATCCTTAGTGTGAGGTTTAGTTAAGCTAAACTTTCAGAACGCTTCTTTTGTAGCCTCATTCGCGTATATCTCTATGATGGCATTGCCTTGAGGTATTTTGGGTGTTGCAATGATTATCATTAGCACAAATTTTCCTCTAGGCAACTTGTTCCCTTGTCAGGATCATCTTCCATGAGTTCTTACACCTTTAACTTACAAAGAATTATCCCAAAGTCATCGGTCTTATAGGGAAACTAGTAACTACATACATGGTTCCTTGTTTATCTATGTATGATCTATTCTCGAATTTGACCACTCGATGATCTATTCCATTAAGGTTTCTTAGTTGGACCACCGATCTTCTCGAATCATCCTCAGATATGCAAATGCCTAATGAGTTGGTCCAAATGTACTCTAATTTTGTCTGTTATGGTCCTTCTAGAACTTCCAAAAAGGTTATCCTTGTGCTAGTGGTTGATATATCCATACTATAGGAGCTATCTGACTCGCTACTTTTTGAACTCATGTTTGAGTTATGGCTACCTAATTTTTTTACCATCACTTGGCAATGTGATTGACACTAGCTTCCGAAGACCTTAAGCTTTGAGGATCCACTTTGTCAAGATACTTGCATGATCTCAAGTTCATTAAACTTTATACCGTTATCCCCTAGATTGCATCTCTCACATGAATAGTTCTTTTGACTCTCAATCACTTGTCCTTAATTTAATTGATATTTTTTGGTTCTTGTCTTTATTTGTTGTCTTCAAGGATAACTTGGGTGTCTCAAACTTACTGTCTTTTCATTTGTTCATGTTCTTTCCTTTTGGTTTTTTGTGGTCGTAGTTATATTTATCAAGCTTGAGCTTAATGTTCCTTTAATATGTCTTGAGATTTGAAGTTCCTATCACAACCCTAAAAATCTAATCCTAGGGCTATGTGCTTAGCCTAGGTTAGAATTGACCAAGGGGTTTTAGTATTCATTGAGCTTAAATCACATGCTCTACTAATTGCTTCCATGCTCAAGATGACATCCCAAGCTTCCTTCAATACACAAACACCGCAAAATAAGGCCCTAGAGACCCTTGACCGCCTTGAATATAAGTTAGACCATGAAAAACTACAAAAAAAGACCATTAAATTTGGCCTAAAAATCAATTTTTATCTTTTATAAATTCTCATATCTGTCTGTTTGTTGCAATAGATTGGTTTTGTCGTAACAAAGGGGTTATGTCACAATAGAAGGGTCTATTGTGATATAGGGGATCTATTGACTTTGGGCTATCACGACAGACAGGATTTGTCATGATAGACTAGGCCCTCTCTATCGAAATAGACTAGGTCTATCGTAACTCCGTTATGATGTGATAGTGGTCTATTGTGATAGATAGTGCGGTTTATCATGTTTTTTGGTCGATGATGATAGATGGGGCCTATCGTGGGTGTTTAGTCAAGATACAGTAGTATGTCATGATAGAGGAATCTATTGTGATAGAGTGGTTTGTCGCGATATACCAAGGCATGTCACCATAGATGTGGATCTATCATGATAGAGTGGTATGTCATGAAAAAAGGGATTTGTCGCAATGGACGAGTGCTCCACTAGGTTGGTCTATCCCAATACAGACTTCTTGTCATGTCAAACAAGGCTTGCTGCGATAAACGGCCTCTATCGAAGGTCTCAGTTTATCACGATAGATGGGTATACCACGATAAAGGGTCCTTGTGATGGGATTGATCTATCCTGAAGACCGAGGTCCTCATGATAGATGGTTCTATCACCATAAACGAGGTCTATTACAATAGAGCATGTGTGTCATGGTTTTGGTTCGTTGTAACAAGGCCTAAAACTCAGAATTTTTCAACTTTGTGTATGTCATCGGGATGATGTTGAGGACCCCTATCGTCCTATGTAAATACATTTCCAAAAATGCACAGTTTTCAGTCTGTGGCAAGAGGCTAAGGGTGTCACCTCGAGACTTGTACAATGATCTGTCATACTTGTGCAAGCTATTGGAGCTCATGATGGACTTGAATTTGCACAAAAACTGTACAAAACACACAAAAGAGTAATGCACTTTCACTCTCTCTCTTTTTCGCTCACAAGCAAACGGAGCAAGTGAGAAGAGGGTGGGTATATGGTCAGGAAAGTGAAAATTCACCAAAGATGGAGATGGTGTAGGAGAATGAGAAGGGATTAATAAAGGTGATGGAAGTGAAAATCAAGATGAAAATGATTAAGAAAATGAAAAAAAAAACTTGCAAAACTCTAATTATACTCCAACTTCTCTACTCTACTCTTTACCATCAAAAGCTCGCCTTGGAGTAGTGCTCCCGGCAACGGAACCAAATTTGGTGTCACTCATAGAACAAGGATGAATGTCAACATCAATGGAGATCCACCTTGTAATTATCAATCTGTGGAGACCTGAAGGTGATATGAAGATCATGAGCAAGTGATGTGTGCATATGTGAAGGTGAGGAGCACACAAGATGCATACATACACAAGGTAGAGAGGACAGAGAGGAATAATGGAGGAATCTATTTATCTCATGCTCATACAAATTTTGTCTTACAAAACAATTTGGAGAATTGAACTAAGTGAAGAAACCCACAAAAATGAGCTCTGTATCTCCTTTTATAGCTTTTAGATTATTTTTTGCCGACTTCAAACCTAGTGCTTGGCATAGTTAAAAATTAAGTCATAATGCTAATTTTAAGGCCCAAACAAGCTCCAAAAATTACGAAATTTGAAACCTCATTTCTACCTAAGTTCCTCAATCTTGGGTAATCTTTGTCTTGCAAAAAACGAAGCATATATTTACAAATGTGGGACGTTTATATGATGGGTTAGTGATAAAAATCAATTTTTTTAACTGAAAAGTATATGTTTATGTCAAGACTCAAATGCGGGGCATGCCTTATGAACCTATCTCCTCCTATGGATGCTTGACCCTTCTCCTCCACCTATTGCTCTTCCATTTTGACCTTGGCCATCAAAAAGTTCATAAAGTACAATAAATTCTTATGATATGTGTACATAATAACTATATGGGATGCTCCATCTAGATGATGATGCCAAGTGTCAAATGCATACACTACAGCAAAAAATTAATTATCATGGATTTCATAATTCATTTCTCGAGCTGAGAACTTCCTGGAATGGTATGCAACTCCCAAGGCAAAGTCTCATGCATCTCTCTCCAAGAAAAAGGGATTGATATGATTGGGGTGAACTAGAATCGAACCAATGATGAATGCTAATTTTAGGTTCTAAAAAACTTTTTCTGCTTCTTAGATCCACAAATTTTTTTTTTTTATGTAAGCTTTATAAAAGATGTTACTATATTAAAGCAATATTTGATAAATACAGTGTAAAGATTAGGAAATTCTAAGAAGCATTATACATCTTGAACACATGAAGGTGTTTATCAATCAAGGATTGTCGAGATCTTCTTACGCTTCATGAAGATTTCTTTTTTTGAGACATTGTATCCTAAGAATTCCACATCTAACTTATGCAAAGAGAACTTCTCCAATTTGGCATACAATCATTTTTCTCTTAGTTTATCTAGAACCATCTTTACATGACATTCATGCTCCCCAAGATCTTTGGACAATATCCCAATATCATCTATGTATATTACCACAAAACCATCTAAATATTCTCAAAAGATAGCATTCATCATATGTTGAAAGACAAAGAGCATTTGTGAGACCGAATGGCATAACTACATATTCAAAATGCCCATACCTTGTACAAAATATTCTCTTCCACTCATCTCCTTCTTGTTGGAGATAGACATCTGCGGAAGCACGCAAACAACACAAGGAAGGAGAAGAAGCTTGGAGCACAACACACAATACCGAATGTATTACTAGAGAATGTACAAAGATAAGTAGCCCATTAGGGTAATAGGCATATATACAAGCCGGTGGAAAAAAACCTCCTAAAGAGGGAAAAAAGTGCCCTAGCGGTCCTAGTGTGTTCACACACATCACTACATAAATATATCAACAAATCCCCCTGGGAGTGATGTGATGAACAAGGAGCTGGAACTCATATATAAGGAGGTGCCAAGCTATGTGGAAATCACTCCACAAAAGGAAGTAAGCCCAAAGCTTTGCGAAAAGCTTCAAACTTCTCCCTGGGCAGAGCCTTTGTGAAAAAGTCCGCAATGTTCTCCTATGTGGGCACATATGCCAAGCTGATCTCCCCAGCAGAGAACCTCTCCTTGACATAGTGATAATGCACCTCAATGTGCTTAGTGTGAGCATGCAACACAGGGTTCCTCACAACTGCCAATGCACTCTAATTGTCAGTGAAGATGGTGGTGGTAGAAGACTAACCAACACCCAAATCAACCATATTAAGGCGTCTGAGCCACTCACACTCAACAATCGCTGTGAAAGTTGCCCTATACTCAGCCTCACAACTGGAAGTGGCCACAATAGGCTACTTCTTGCTCAACAAAGATATATATGGGCTACCAAGCATGAAGCAAAAGCCACTAGTGGACATACAAATGTCATAGCAACCAGCCCAATCAGAGTCAAAAAAAGCATGCAAATTTGACGGTAGTGATCCCCCCTTGGGATAAAGCAACCCAAGTAGCCGAGTACCACTCAAGTAGCGAAAGATGCATTTAACTGCCTGCCAATGCTTGACTCCTGGGCAATGCATAAACCTGCTCATTTGTGAGACAGCAAGCTGAATATTTGGTCGAGTAATGCATGAGTAAATCAAGCACCCAACAGCCTGCTGATAGACAACACCATCAAATGCATCTCCAGCATCATGAAGACTCAATCATAAACCTATCTCCATAGGAGTGGCAATAGGCTTACAGTCTTCAAGGCCAAAACGCTGTAATAATGTGTCAATATATTTCGTTTGACACAAAGCCATTCCACCATCAACTTGCATAAACTGAATGCCCAAATAGTGATGCAAATGCCCCAAATCAGACATCTCAAATGAGGCATGCAAATCAGCCTTAAAATCAGCAATATGCTTCTCAATAGGACCAATGAGCTGCATGTCGTCAACATAGACAACAATGATCACAAGCACATCATTAGCACGCTTAACATATAAGGTGCTTTCAGTTGGACTGTTCTCAAAACCATGTGCAATCAGATAGGCATGTATCTTCTCATACCAAGCACGTGGTGCTTGCTTTAAACCATATAATGCCTTCTTTAACCTGCACACCTAGTTTTCATGCCTTTTTGCACAAAGCTATGGGGCTAAAAAACATACACTTCTTCATGCAAGTCACCATTCAGAAATGTTGTTTTAATGTCAAACAGATGTACATTCCATCCATGATGAGCTACAAGTGCACATATGCTACGAACTATAGTCATTCGGCAAGTAGGTACAAAGGTCTCATCAAAATCAATGCCTCTTTCCTATACATAACCCTTTGCAATAAGTCTAGCCTTATACCTGTCAACTGTACCATCAGGCTTACGCTTCAACTTGTATACCCACTTAGTGCCAATGGCCTTCTTGCCACGAGGCAAGTCACATAAAGACCAAGTACAATTCTTCATTATAGCATCATATTCAGATTGCATAGCGGCCATCCAATTTTTTGAATTTTATGCTTCATCAAACGAAAGAGGCTCATTCTCATCACAGAGACTAGATGGAGCCATACCATAGCAATCTGATGCAAAAGAGGCATTATGAGAGCCTGAACGAGTACGATATGACAGAGGTGCATCTAATTTGTTGTCACGCAAAGTCTGCACCAGCCATTTTGGCATACTTTTTGCCTGCTCAATATCAACTCTCTCATCAACTAGTGCATCATGTAAATCTGCATAAGAAATGGAATGATCTTAATCATAACATGAAACCTGCAAAGGCTGAGAAGTTGCCTCATTGGGACCAACACTAGACTGTCCATCTGTAAAAAGAGGCAACAAAGTATCATACATGTCTTTGGAGCTAGCAGATGTCTCCTTAGTACATCAAAGCAATGGATGAATAGCATCTTCCACAAAAACAACATCACGGCTAACCACAATGAGTTTAGTCTATGGACGATATAGGCGATAGCCTTTACTTTCAGAATTGTACCCAACAAAAATACATTTTACTGCTTTATGATCCAATTTTCTACGATGTTGTTTAGTAAAATCAGAAGACATATATTCCCTCCCTCGATCTGAACGGAGGGTGCCCATTTTACATGCTGACAGATTTTCAGCCAAAACCAAAAACCTTTTGAAGCACATGAACACTTCGGACTTTGACTTCAATGGATATACCTATGCGTGCCTGGAAAAATCATCAATGAAAGTCATGAAGTAAAGATAATTTCCAAAAGAAGATGCCTGCATAGGACCACAGACATCACTATGTACAAGCTGCAATTTCTGACTAGCCCGATCTGAATCGTCTTTTGGAAATGAGGAACACTGCATTTTGCCCAAAATACAGCCTTCACAAACATGTTTTTCAGGTGCCTCAAGTTTGGGCAAAGAGGACACCATTTCAGATTTCTGTAGGCGTAGCAAATTAGCAAAATTCAGATGACCAAAGTGTGCATGCCAAAGCTTTGGATCTGACATAGCCTGAGAATCATGCACTGCACATGCCGAATCATTGAGAGATCTTTCATAGTCTATGAGCTTATATAGCCCTTGACCTAAAATGCCAGAAGCAATAATCACATCGCCATTTGACAGATCATGAACTGTACACCTGTCATCAATAAATTTCACAACCAAGCCAATCTTGGCTAATGGAGAAACTGATAACAGGTTCCTCTTGATCCCTGGCACAAATAAAGCATCTGACAAAGTGAAAGAACTACCATCAGTAGTAGTCAAAATGATCCTACCAACTCCCATAACAGGATAAGAGGAGTTGTTGGGGCATGTAATAGTATTCCTTGTAGAGGCAGGCTCGAGTGAAGAGAAGAAACTGCACTGCGAGATAATATGTTTGGTCGCCCCACTGTCAAAATACCAAACATCTGAGTCTACTACACACATGCACTGCTCATGAGAAGATGGGTCAAACTGCAGACAATAGTAAACACCCATTCTTTCTGCACAAGATTAGCAGACTCAATTTTTGGTGTAGAGGCCTTTGCAACAACCATTCCAACCTCTTTCTTCTTTGCCTCTTTAGCAGCCAGTTTTGGACAGTTCCTTATTATATGAGCATTCCCTTTACAGTACTTGCAAAACAATTTATGCTTTTCTGATTTCTTCTCATCTTTATCTTCCTTCTTCGAATGTGCAACATTTGTAGATTTCTGCTTACTAATTGAAGAGCTCCATTTTCCTTTGCCCTTCTGACTAGCCAGGAAAGCTTGATATGCAATATGCATAATGGACCTGTTCAGCCTGGACTGATCTTCTTGCAACAGAACAGAGACTAACTCCTCAAATGACAAGGCATTTGGATTGCCTTTCTTCATTAACCAAAGAGTAGAAGCAAAACTCTGATATGAATCAGGAAGACCATTCAGAATGGCCTGCACAAGTGAGCTATCTGGTATAACCTCATCAGCAGAAATCAACTGTTCCTTCAAGTCTTTGATCTTTGTTAGAAAAATTTCCATAGAATCACCTTCATTCATGTGCTCACTCTCCAACTGTTTTCGAAGGTAAGCAACACGAGCCTCATTCCTAGCTTGATACAATGTAGTAAGTGTATCCCAAGCATCCTTATCTATTCTGCAAGAGCAAATGTGAGGAATAATGGTATGTTTGACAGACAAAGCTATCAATGCATGTGCCTGGGCATCTCTGCCATCCCAACAAATTTCTCTACATTAGGTGCAGCAGAAACCGCAGCATGAATAGGAATATGGAAAATATCATCATCTTCGACACCTTCTGCCTCAGCTTATGTACTTGCAGTTGTAACAGTTGCAGATCTGATAGGACGTTTTTCAACACCCTGCACAATGTTCCACAGTCCTTTTGCAAAACAATACATGTCACATCATATAAGCCCATAACGGGTAGTTGGTACCATCCAACTTATCCTCAACAGCCAACATACGGAATACATCACTACTTTCAGCCATGGCCGGTGACCAAAATACCTTGATGCAAAAAATTGACTATATCTCAAAAAGTTGAACAAAACTGCCCAGTAGAATTCCACTAGACCTATAGCAGACTTCGAGACATTTATATTGGCGAACATAAATTGGTATATATCTTTGGCACAAAAAGACGAAATAGCCTGCATAAGCACTATGATAGTGTGTTCGGAGGCCGAAACGAGCTCAGATCACGATTTCATCACCAGAGAACGAAGCAGTTTTGATCTCGAAAACACGCTGAGTATGCTCACCAAAATTCGTGCGATTTTGAGACTACAACCGGAGGAGTGTCGACAGTGCCCTAGTTGAAGCGACGACCTGCTCTAATACCAATTGTAGGAGATAGACGTCTACGGAAGCATGCGAACAGCACAAGGAAGGAGAAGAAGCTTGGAGCACTACACACAATACTGAATGTATTACTAGAGAATGTACAAAGATAAGTAGCCCATTAAGGCAATAGGTGTATATACAAGCCGAGGGCAAAAAACCTCCTAAAGAGGGAAAAAAGTGCCCCAGCGGTCCTAGTGTGTTCACACACATCACTACCTAAATATATCAACACTTCTTTGATCTTGACAAGGTTGTACACTTCTCAAAGGTTGGTTTTTGTGAAGAAATTTTCCTTTTCCAAGTTGTTTTAAGAGCTGTGATACACATGGTAGAGGATGTTTATTTTATGTAGTGATTTTATTTAGTCCATTATAGTCTACACACATTTGAAGGTTCCCATACTTCTTCTTTACAAATACAGTAGGGGCTTCTCCAACCGATTTTGAGTGTCTAATAAACCACATGGATCGATTCTCATCAATTTTCTTGCATAATTTTGTAAGTTCCTCTTGGGATAGTATGAAGATTGGTCTAAAAGGTGGTTGCACTCCCTCTTGGAGTTATATGGTGCAATCATGAGGTCTATGCTCTAGGAGGATATTTATATTCTTCTTTTGTTGATTCTTTCTTTCATGCATGCATAAAGGTTTTGGCTCTTATATATGTTGGGTTCTTTTGGATGTCTCATCAAGTGATCATATTGCTTTACCAATAAATTTTTGGACTATGTTTCTTGAGCCAGTGCTTTCTAATGATAAATGGATTTATCTTCCTTGATGTTACATTCGAACATATGTAGGAATCATGATCGACAACATTTACTCTTAATCTAGTTTGCTTGGTAATATTCCCAAATGCTAGAAGCCATCCATCTACTACTTCAATTACTACTAGTTTGTTCTTATGGAGTATTGGAATTCTATATTTCTTAATCAATCATTCATCGATGAAACATGATATTAAGGCTCTAAGGCTTTACGAGAAAGGGTCTTCCTAGGCATGAACAACTTGACAAGGATAAGGCATGTTTCTATGGGTGTTGCTGGAATTATGAGACATTTTCTTATATCATGGTTTGATTGTATCATCTCCTTTATAACTAGACTTCCTCATTCCCATGCTCTATAAGGTTGATTGCAACTCTCGAGGTTGTTCTCTTGTTGGACAATTTTGCTTCAATATGGCTAACATTTTGACAATAGAGGCATCATTTGTTCTCTCTCCTTCTTTGTTTCTATTGTGGGGTTAGAAGTTGGAAGCTTGTTACATCTATTTGCATTAGTTCAAGAATACGTTCTTTAGGGATAGGATTAAACGGTTTCATTGGCAGTATATTCCCTCTATTGTCTTTCACGATTCCTTTCAAAAAGATGGTTATCATATTAGATGGATTAAATGATGTATTCATTCAATATCTTGGCCTCTAGGATCATGAGTAGAAGGTCCTTCATAGCAACACCTAAACCTCATCTAAATTGGCTTATGAAAAAGTCATCATGCCAAGTGAGATCACAAATCAACTGCCTAAATTTGGATGCATAAGTAAAGACAAGTCGGTTATCATGGCAATGAGCTCTGAAAGAAACCCTTCATAATCATGAAGAATCTCCATGTTCTTTTATGAGATTGGAGTAAACCATAAGAGTGCTTGACCACAGACCAAGGTTCCAATAAAACCAACCTTGGTTGTGTCACATAAGTATTTATCAAGCTGCATGCAAACATACAATTTTATTTGCAACAAGAATCCTTGAAACTTTTCTCAATGACCATCGAATTTTTCTTGCATATAAATCTTTGGCTTCTTCATGAAACATGAAATAGGACGTTGATTTGCTTGATTACTTTCTTGATTTGTTTGAAGATTATCAATTCATTCTTGTAACTCTTGGATTAGTGTGCATAGATCAAGGGATGTCCCATATTGACTTGTATTTGATGATGGGTTAGATCCCTGACTTTTGTTGTTGGATGTTTTGAAGTGATGCCATAATCGGTTCAACTATATTCTCCATGGAGTCTGATCTTCTTTAGAAGATCGTCTTGCCAAAATATCAAGGGAGCACTAGATTGTGCTCTTCTACTAGAGTAGACAAGATTTCTGAAATATACTTCTAAATACAAGATCATCCGCATAGGAGAAATAAAACAACAATATATAATTGTTATAACTCCCACAACTCGAGACTGATATGTATAAATAATTGGACTAGATTGGAGAATGTAAATCTTTGAGCTCCCAAAACTGGCATTGGAAAGTCTAAGGATATATATGGCCAAGCCCTCCTTATATAGGTGTTGAAGGGTGATTACAAATTGATGATATCATTGGTGATGGCATCAAGGTCTCTAGATGTCGAAACAAAACGTTTTGGCATGGTCCAAATGCGATTCTGATGTTAGATTTCCCAATATCTTCACTAATCATGAGCTATGCAAAGGCATAAAAAAATTTAGGATGCAATATGGTTTTCTTTGTGTCCATGACATAACTCTTGATATATTTAGGTAGTGATGTGTGTGAACACAGTAGGACCATCGGGCTTTTTTTTTCCCTCTTTAGGAGGTTTTTTTCCCCCGGCTTGTATATACGCCTATTGCCCTAATGAGCTACTTATCTTTGTACATTCTCTAGTAATATATTCAGTATTGTGTGTTGTGCTCCAAGCTTCTTCTTCTTCCTTGTGTTGTTCACGTGCTTCTGCAGACGTCTAACTCCAACAATTGGTATCAAAGCAGGTCGTCGCTTCATCTAGGGCACCATCGACACTCCTCCGGTTGCAGTCTCAAAATTGCACGAATTTTGGTGAGCATACTCAACGTGTTTTCGAGATCCTAACGGCTTCGCTTTATGGTGCCGAAATCGCGATCTGAGCTCGTTTCGACCTCCGAACGCACTATCACAGTGCTTGTGTAGGCTATTTCGTCTTTTTGTGCCAAAGGTATATACCACTTTCTGTTCGCCAATATAAGCGTCTCGAACTCTGCTACAGGTCTAGTAGAATTTGTCTGGGCAGTTCTGTTCAACTTTTTGAGATACAGTGAATTTTCTGCATCAAGGTATTTTAGTCACCGGCCATGGCTAAAAGCAGTGATGTATTCCGTATGTTGGTTGTTGAGGATAAGTTGGATGGTACCAACTACCCATTATGGACTTATATGATGCGACATGTGTTGGTTGCAAAAGGACTGTGAAACATTATGCAGGGTGTCAAAAAACGTCCTATCACACCTACAACTGTTACAACTGCAGGTACTGAAGCTGATGTAGAAGGTGTCGAAGATGATGATATTCTGCATATTCCTGTTCGTGTTGCGGTTTCTGCTGCACCTACTATAGAGCAGATTCGTTGGGATGGTAGAGATGCCCAAGCACATGCATTGATAGCTTTGTCTGTCAAACGTGCCATTATTCCTCATATTCGCTCTTGCAGAACAGCTAAGGATGCTTGGGATACACTTACCACATTGTACCAAGCTAGGAATGAGGATCCTGTTGCTTATCTCCGGAAACAGTTGGAGAGTGAGCACATGAATGAAGGTGATTTTATGTACAGTTTCCTAACAAAAGATCAAAGACTTGAAGGAACAGTTGATTTCTGCTGATGAAGTAATACCAGATAGCTCACTTGTGCAAACCGTTCTGAATGGTCTTCCTGATTCATATCAGAGTTTTGCTTCTACTCTTCGGTTGATGATGAAAGGCCATCTAAATGCCTTATCATTTGAAGAGTTAGTCTCTATTCCGTTGCAGGAAGATCAGTCCAGGCAGAATAGGTCCATTATGCGTGTTGCAGATCAAGCTCTCCTGGCTAGTCAGAAGGGCAAAGGAAAATGGAGGTCTTCAAGTAGTAAGCAGAAATCTACTAATTCTGCATATTCGAAGAAGGAAGATAAAGATGAGAAGAAATCAGAAAAGCAGAAATTGTTTTGTAAGTACTGTAAAGAGAATGATCATATCATAAAGAACTGTCCAAAACTGGCTGCTAAAGAGGCAAAGAAGAAAGAGGTTGGAATGGTTGTTGGAGAGGCCTCTACACCAAAAACAAAGTCTGCTTGCAGGAAGAAGAATGGGCGTTTACTACTGTCTGCAGTTTTGACCCATCTTCTCATGATCAGTGCATGTCTGCAGTAGACTCAGATGTTTGGTATTTTGACAGTGGGGCAACCAAACATATTACCTCGTAGCGCAGTTTCTTCTCTTCACTCGAGCCTGCCCCTACAGGGAATACTGTTACATGCGCCAACAACTCCTCTTATCATGTGATGGGAGTTGGTAAGATCATTTTGACTAATGTTGATTGTAGTTCTTTCTTTTTGTCAGATGCTTTTTGTGCAGGGATCAAGAAGAACCTGTTATCAGTTTTTGCATTAGCCAAGATTGGCCTGGTTATGAAATTTGTTGATGACAGGTGTATAGTTCATTATCTGTCAAATGGTGATGTGATTATTGCTTCTAGCATTTTATGTCGTGGGCTGCATAAGCTCATAGACTATGAAAGATCTGTAAATGATTTGGCATGTGCAGTAAATGATTCTCAGGCTATGTCAGATGCAAATCTTTGGCATGCACACTTTGGTCATCTGAATTTTGCTAGTTTGCTACGCCTGCAGAAATCTGAAATGGTGTCCTCTTTGCCCAAACTTGAGGCACCTGCAAAACATGTTTGTGAAGGTTGTATTTTGGGCAAAATGCAATGTTCGTCCTTTCCAAAAGATGGTTCATTTCGGGCTACTCAGAAATTGCAGCTTGTACATAGTGATGTCTGTGGTCCTATGCAGACACCTTCTTTTGGGAATTATCTTTACTTCGTGACTTTCATGGATGATTTTTCCAGGCATGCATGGGTATATCCATTGAAGGCAAAGTCCGAAGTGTTCATGTGCTTCAAACACTTTTTGGTTTTGGCTGAAAATCTGTCAGCATATAAAACGGGCACCCTCCGTTCTGATCGAGGGGGGGAATATATGTCTTCTTATTTTCTTGCATTTCTGGCTGAACGTGGGATAAAACACCAGTGTACAGTGCCGTATACACCTCAACAGAATGGAGTTTTGAACGAAAGAACAGGTCACTCATGGAGATGGCAAGGTGCATGATCAAGAGTCAGGCTTTACCACATAGTTTCTGGCTTGAGGCTATCATGTGTGCAACATATGTACTGAACATGTGTCCCACTAAAGCGCTGCAGTCTATCACTCCATATGAGGCTTGGCATGATCGCAAACCATCTGTTGCACATCTGTGTGTTTTTGGTTGTTGGCATATGCATTAGTGACTGAACAACATTGCAGAAAATTGGATGATAAAGCAGTAAAATGTATTTTTGTTGGGTACAGTTCTGAAAGTAAAGGCTATCGTCTGTATCATCCACAAACTAAACGCATTCTGGTTAGCCGTGATGTTGTTTTTGTTGAAGATGCTATTCAGCCATTGCTTTCATGTACTAAGGAGACATCTATTAGCTCCAAAGACATGTATGATACTTTGTTGCCTCGTTTTTACAGGTGGACAGTCTAGTGTTGGTCCTAATGAGGCAACTTCTCAGCCTTTGCAGGTTTCATGTGATGATGCAGATAATTCTATTTTTGATGCAGATGTACATGATGCACTTATTGATGAGAGAGCTGATATTGAGCAGGCAAGAATTATGCCAAAATGGCTGGTGCAGACCTTGCGTGACAACAAATTAGATGCACCTCTGTCATATCGTACTCGTTCAGGCTCTCATAGTGCCTCTTTTGCATCAGATTGCTATGCTATGGCTGCATCTAGTCTCTGTGATGAGAATGAGCGTGTTTCGTTTGATGAAGCACAAAATTCAGAAAATTGGATGGCTGCTATGCAATCTGAATATGATGTTATAATGAAGAATGGTACTTGGTCTTTTTGTGACTTGCCTCCTGGCAAGAAGGCCATTGGCACTAAGTGGATATACAAGCTGAAGCGTAAACCAGATGGTACAGTTGACATGTATAAGGCTAGGCTTGTTGCAAAGGGTTATGACAGGAAAGAGGCATTGATTTTGATTAGACCTTTGCACCTACATGCCATATGACTACTATTCGGAGCATCTCTGCACTTGCAGCTCATCATGGTTGGAATGTACATCAGTTGGACATTAAAACAACATTTTTGAATGGTGACTTGCATGAAGAAGTGTATGTTTTTCAGCCCCGTGGCTTTGTGGAGAAAGGGCATGAAAACCAAGTATGCAGGATAAAGAAGGCATTATATGGTTTAAAGCAGGCACCACGTGCTTGGTATGAGAAGATACATGCCTATCTGATTGCACATGGTTTTGAGAACAGTCCAATTGAAAGCACCTTATATGTTAAGCGTGCTAATGATGTGCTTCTGATCATTGTTGTCTATGTTGACGACATGCTTCTCACTAGTCCTATTGAGAAGCATATTGCTGATTTTAAGGCTGATTTGCATGCCTCATTTGAGATGTGTGATTTGGGGCATTTGCATCACTATTTGGGCATTCAGTTTATGCAAGTTGATGGTGGAATGGCTTTGTGTCAAACAAAATATATTGACACATTATTGTAGTGTTTTGGCCTTGAAGACTATAAGCCTATTGCCACTCCTATGGAGACAAGTTTACAATTGAGTCTTCATGATGTTGGAGATGCATTTGATGTTGTTCTCTATTAGCAGGCTGTTGGATGCTTGATTTACTTATGCATTACTCAGCCAGATATTCAGTTTGTTGTCTCACAGATGAGCAAGTTTATGCATTGCCCCAGGAGTCAAGCATTGGCAGGCAGTTAAGCGCATCTTTCGCTATTTGAGTGGTACTCGGCTACTTGGGTTGTTTTATCCCAAGGGGGGATCACTACCGCCAGATTTGCATGCTTTTTCTGACTCTGATTGGGTTGGTTGCTATGACACTCGTGTGTCCACTAGTGGCTTTTGCTTCATGCTTGGTAGCTCACGTATATCTTGGTTGAGCAAGAAGCAGCCTACTGTGGCCACTTCTAGTTGTGAGGCTGAGTATAGGGAAGCTTTCACAGCAATTGTTGAGTGTGTGTGGCTCAGACGCCTTATGGCTGATTTGGGTGTTGGTCAGACTTCTGCCACCACCATCTTCACTGACAGTCAGAGCGCATTGGCAGTTGCGAGGAACCCTGGGTTCCATGCTCGCACTAAGCACATTGAGGTGCATTATCACTATGTCAGGGAGAGGTTCTCTGTTGGGGGGATCAGCTTGGCATATATGCCCATGCAGGAGAACATTGCAGACCTTTTCACGAAGGCTCTGCCTAGGGAGAAGTTTGAAGCTTTCCACAAAGCTTTGGGCTTACTTCCTTTTGTGGAGTGATTTCCACATAGCTTGGCACTTCCTTATACATGAGTGCCAGCTCCTTGTTCACTGCATCACTCCCAGGGGGGATGTGTTGATAAATTTAGGTAGTGATGTGTGTGAACACACTAGGACCGTCGGGGCACTTTTTTCCCTCTTTAGGAGGTTTTTTTCCCCCGGCTTGTATATACGCCTATTGCCCTAATGGGCTACTTATCTTTGTACATTCTCTAGTAATACATGCAGTATTGTGTGTTGTGCTCCAAGCTTCTTCTTCTTCCTTGTGTTGCTCGCGTGCTTCCGCAGAGGTCTAACTCCAACAATAACCCACCGACTTATAGACTTCCTAACCAAGGAACTTGTTGGGAACAAACATTAGACAAGGATTCATCCTAATATCTAGCTTCCCCATCAAAGCCAAAGGCTATATAAAGAGGCTCCAACCAAGGCTAGAGATGTAGCTATGCATAGAAGAGCACTTACATACATATAGACCACTTCATATGTACACTCTACTTATCTTGGGAACAAGCTAACATCCAACCCCAACAACGAAGCCCCTACCAATTAGTATTAGTTGAGAGGATAACCTTATACTCTCTTGAGTAGGGTGCAAAAGATTGGTGGTCCATCCACCTGAGTTGAGGACATGTATAGTCCATGGTTATCCCAAAAAGGAAGGCATTGTTATTATTTGTACTTTTACTTGCCTCTCCCTTGTATTTCACGATATGTGTATGAGTAAGTTTCATTTATGTATGTTTTATTTTAAGATGGTGTGAGCATTATTCATCGTGTGAGCTTGTAGTTAGTTAATTTTCCAAGAAACATGCATAATCAACTCCCAAAGGACGAGTGCTATACTAAGTTTCATGTGTATGTTGTAGTTTAAGGCGTTGTAAGCAATATTCATGGTTGTGCATATAGTTAGTTATTTTTCCAAGAAACATGCATATTAGACTCACAAAGAACCACTACTTATCACCGATGTGTGTGTGAGAGAGAGAGAGAGAGAAAGAAGAGAAAGCTTGTGGCTTTACAAGATGGCTTGAAAATATTGAGGATGCATGTGCACTAGTGGGGCACATGGTGTAATCATTATGATGTTGGGCTCTAGATTGATGATCCAAGGTTCAATACTTGCAAAATGGCCCAATGTTAGCCATAAAAAGAGGAAAGAGAGTCCCATGGATATGTGAGTTGTACTTTGAAATTTCAAGATATAATTGAAGATTAACTCAAAGACTGAACCTACAAAGAAAAGAGAAAAAACTTGAAACCATATTGAAGTCTTTTTGAAGATGCATACGACAAACTCATTTGGAGAATGTCCATGTCCCGTAGGTTGTTTGGTAAAGCTTTGTCCTCGAGACGAAGGTTTAGAGTTCAACTCTCGGGCTAAACATGTAATGGCTCTGACCAATTTGAACCAGTTGTAATTTAGTCTAACCTTTGCTTTGCAAATATGGAAGATCCCGCGGGTACTATGCTCATTCACTTGTAAAGTTGTACTTTCAAAGTTAAAGTCGAGGGAGTAGATGCCTCCAACACCTTAAAAATAATAATTATTGAAAAAAAAAAACTCGCTTGGAGAAAAGTCCTAATGCGTACGGGCCTTTGTAGACCACGCAAAAACAGTGAAGTAGGCTTGTGATGCCACGGCCCACAACCTGAATGCAGCGCGTCGGGCCTGACGAGCCTTGCGCAATGACACGGCTAGAGAGAGAGAGAGAAGAGAGATGAGATATTATTTTCTGTGAAAAGGGATTAACATGACTGACGCATTTCGGACAGAGAAAGGGGAGTGTAGGTATCGAAATATGGTTTATATTTCATTCAAATAACAGAGGGAAAGTCAAAATTTATTAATTTTTCATGTTACAAATAAAGAATGGCATCTGTTCAGTACAGCTATATTTCTTAACTCGGATACTTTTCTGAAACAGACGCTACAGCATAGACTGCTTGAATTTCAATGTCGTTAGCGCGACATGTTCTGTTGGACATGGAGCCACAGTCCAGCCCGTGCCATCCAGTTTGTTTTGTTTCAGTAACATCAATTAATTTGATGCTATTCCGAGAGCAGCTTCTGCTCCAACTTTCTCATGTGTGATCAACAAAATTGCGTCGCCTAGCAGACCCAAATTCGTGCAAGCTGTCAAACAATACCTTGATTTCGATCTCATTACATGGACCGACAATCCAGACCATAGTATCCAGGCCTGTTTCAATTACATGAACCAATTTGAGTTGATATTCCAGGAGTAGCTTCAGCTCCAACTTAATGAAGATGGTTAAGAAATTGAGTTGTTAACAAGAATACAGGTAGCAGAACAAAATTCCTCGAAGTTGTCATCATGCCAGCTGAAGTAAAGGTTTGATGCCCAGTGCACTTTTGCTCATCATTCAAGCATTCTTTCTAGCTCAAATAAATTTTCTATGCTGAGAGGTCTATTGTTGCGGAGCAGATTATTAGTTGAAATCACTGCAACGTGCCTTCCTCCTTTCTTTTTGATAATGACAGTTTGGAACTCATCTCATATTCATCGCATGTATCCCAGTACGATCTGATACTACACAAAGGACTCTCTGGAACCATATGTGTCCTTTAAATATTCCTTTTCATGCTCAAGTACTTTGTCCATAGCATGTTGACACCTGTAAAAATGGCTTTACATCTTCAGACCTTGAAATGATGTGTTCAACCTCTTTTAGAAAATATATCTTACAAATAAGTACACACACTTTGAGATAGATGATAAAAGCTTCCAAGATTACTTACTGAGACAAATGAAGTTAAGCACCTCAGCTTTCCCAATTTCTAAGGTCCTCACATGTCAATCATGAAATGCAGTATTAACCTCTTCAAAATGGCAAATCGTGGGGATCTAGAATACAAGAAAGCCACTAGACATCTAATGGAAGACTACGTACAGTGTATATGTTAGGTAACAGATGAGGATCAATACATCAAAAGCCAAAGTAATATGTCAAATAGTATAACCGAGCATAGGATGTATTCATCTCATACATATCAACCCTTAGTTGCTGACAGACCATGTGTGCGTATGTGCACACACACACACACACAGAATTGTGTGTGGTGTATGGTCCTCATACCTCATGAATCTAGATATTGTTCCAAATCCTTCTCTAAGTAGGACATGAATATGACATCATGTAAATACTAAGATGAATCTAATCAAACCTTCATTTCTCCCTAACATGAAAGTGCAACTGTAAGCTATATACCTATCAGCTCCATTACCCTTGTTATCAACTAAATACTATAACATCTCCACTAATGACATCAGTGCCCCATGGTGGGTATCAACATATGCTCATACACACCCCTGGGTATCAAACTAAGAATCAACATATGCTCACACACCCCCCCCCCCAAAAACCCACCCACCTATGCACCACGAGCATTAACTCATGGAGTTCTACTAGCTTTTTTATCACTTCCAAAAGTGATGGGAAGACTCAGCCATAATGAAGCCTGGCACAAGAAGCAAAGTAAAGATAGAAAAATAATGAATGCATAGTTGACAAGATATAAACGCCTGTCAACTAGATGCAACTCGGCTGAAAATTCCGCAAGCAAGAACTGCATGTTTACTAGTATGACAAACATATATACCATGATGAATCTAGGAAAGCCTGTATTCACCTTAAAATGAATCTAGGAAAGCCTGCAAGCATAAACTCATGGTAGTCAGCCAAAAGTCTATATATGTATCAGCTCTACTCTGCATAGTATTGGCTAAATATTGTGGCATACCCATCTACCTCAGAACGATCACATGCTCACACACATCCCACATGACACACACACACACACACACACATGCAAATGCAGCCCCCCATCAATGTCATCAACTAGTTGCAATTCAGACAAGGATTGCACATGTGAAAATTGTATGTCCCCTGATATGACAAACATTTTCACTAGGACAAATCTAGGAAAACCCTGAGTTCACCTTAAAATGAAAGTGCAACATTAAACTCATGGTAGTCCACCGAAAGATTGTATAGCTATTAGCTCATTATGCATACGATTGACTAAATAGTATAGCATCCCAACCAATACCATTAAGAAAGAAAACATCCTCACATATACGCCCTACAACACACACACACACCCCCTACAAGCATGAACTCACAGGAAGCTTTACAAACCAAGTTTCTATCACCTTTGGAAGTGACTCGATCATAAACAAGCTCACAGTTATTATGTTACTCGCCAAGTACCTTTTTTAGATGTCGGGAATAAATATTAAACTCACGTAAAATACATGCTTCTGACTTGGCCCTTAACCTTCTATATAAATGTTGCAGCGTGATTTCATTTCAACATATAACTAGTCAAACTGACAACTCATCTATAATTTATATTGGATCATATTTCATACGGCCATAACTGTATTATGTTCTCAAGTTTGAATTTGATTGCCTAGTGTCATGTATAGTATATCTATCATTGTTTTTAAAATATTTTCGGTCGAAGTTTAAGGTCACATCAAAAACATTTTGCTAGACTCGACAAAAGACTAATTCATGTGGCTTTGATGATAAATTGAAGTCTATTTTCCTACTTAAGGCAAAAAACATTGTCAAACAGTTAATGTCCCCCATTATCTAATAAATCAATCTCACCTTTGAGGTTCAAAGGGGCTCTATTCTCGGATAAAGATTAGTGATGAGGGTAGTGGATTCACTAATATGGTCATGCAAAGCCGGAGAAGAAAACAAGTGATGCATAAAATTAACAAGAAAAGCAAAGGCAAACAATTTGATGTGACATGCTACTAGTGTGGCAAGAAAGCTCACAACAAGCCCAATTGTAGGAATTATGAACAAAAACAGGTAAGAATAAAAGTGCAAGAAGAAAAAGGACCAAGATAAATAAATATGACAACTCCAAGGAAAGGAGAAGTCCAATATGGCTTCTAATGTTCTTATTGCATTGTTCCTTGACATGATGGACATTTTGTGTGCACTTTTTTGTCTAATGATGCCTCTTCTTTCCGTGCACAGTACATGAAAATCACCAAAAGTGATGTGATTGTTGTTTTACTTATTGTGAATGATGCTTTGTCACATACATGGATTGTTGACTCATGTGTATCTTTCCATGTAACTCTTATCATGGAGTGTTTTGCTACATTTCATGTAGGTAGTTATGACAAAGTATATGTTTTTTCTTCTTTTCTTGAAATTCGGTCAATGACCCACTATTCCAATTATGCTTGAAATTTGACATGAATAACATACCCATGTTGGGAAGACCCCTTACCCCCCCTTTCCAAGGTTATACGTTCAGCCGCACTTCGTGTTGTGAACCCTTGACATCATAATCCAAGGTC
>CM035408.1:68397247-68464747 GCA_020310875.1 Ceratopteris richardii
TTTACGCTCAAATATCTAACTTCCATAAAGCTTGTAAAGGAGGTGATCTACTATTAGGATAACAACTTGAGCACCATCTCCTTTCATGTCTATTTACACTCTAAATATCTCCACCTTTGAACGTTCAATGTAAGGATTTATGTTTTAATCTTCAATCATTGGGTTAGCTTGTCTATTCACTGCACTTACAGAGGTTGAATCTCACTTGGAGCTTTGGCATAAGATGCTTGGCTGTATGAGCTGAAAGAACCTTGCTATTATCTCTTATTTCTACTAATTTCATGTTAAAATCAGTAAAGTTTACTTTTGTAATGATTGTCAAAAGTAAACAAAAGAAGCTCTTATTAGTCTGATGTTTTCTGCAAGCACAATCTGCCTGACGTTGTGCATTTTGATGTGCTTTTCAGTCTGTCAGATCTATGGGGTGCATCATTGCATCTTATTTTGTTGAAGGCACCAAAGATTGCCCCAGAAACATTTGGATTCATTTGATGAAAAGTAAGAATGGAACCTTTTCTACATTCAAAACATTTCATGCATTTATGGGGCTGAGTTCATATCTATTAAATTTGGAAAGTTTTGTGTCACATGGAATAAAGAGGGAGCTTATAATTCCTTTTAGCCTATCATTTAATCATGCGACCAAGAGTTATAATAGAACCATATTTGTTGAGATACAATTAGTACAATTTGTAGGGTAAGATAAAATACAGTACTATGTACATGCCTTAAGATTTGAGGCTGCTTGTACAATCTTAGTACATTGATAAGGTGCGATAACACACACACACATATTATATATATATATATATATATATATATATATATATATATATATGCACACATCCATACATACACACACACGTGTGTGTGTGTGTGTGTGTGTCTATAGTGCAATGGCTTCTCCCACACATGCCGATCCCGGTAGGAGAACAGGAGCTTTTATTCCTTTTTGGGGGGGGGGGGGGGGCTCCCACTCCAAGCCCTCCAAGCATACCCTCGAGTGCTCCCTCTTCCTTCTCTTCCAAATAAAAACTCAAAACAGTTAGTCTATTTAGATTTTCAGTTCATTTTCGATCTCTTTAGGCCTCGTCAATCCATTTCGATAGTGCTTCTTCTGTACCATTGGTTTTCAACTGTGTGTATTCCAAGTTTGCATAGATTTTGAAGTCTACTCCTCGTTTTTGGGATTTCGAATCTTCTTCCAACTTCGATAGGGTTCGATAGGATTCGATAGGGTTCTTCCTTCCGTTCTCTTGTTGTATTAGGTTTGTGTCATTGTGCAGTTTGTTTCATATTTTCTTTTTCACCTCTCCAAGTTCATTTTCCCTTCTGCTAGGGTTTGATTCTTCCTCTTTTGCGTAGCTTGATTCTTATAGTCACTTGCATCTTTCTTTATCATGGGTCATTCTTTCTCCTTTTTGTTCTGTATTTTCCTATGTGACAGGTTCTTCTTTTATTACTTAGCAAGGTCTATCTCTTTACTTCTCATTTCTCATTAGCTTTCTTGCACTTTATTAGTTTTGGGTTCTAGCTTAAAATTAAAGTTTGATCTCAGCTTACCCTTTTTATTTTCTTTGCTCTTGCCTCTTTACTTTCATATCTTGTACCTTTCATTCACTTTATTTCAGCAATTTCTAATTTGTGTCACCTACCTCTACTTCATTCCTTGTAGAAATTTCTTCATCTTCTGTTCAAGACAACTCTCTTCGACCTTCTAATCCCCAATCTACTCATATGGCATTGATTTCGGCAATCAAGGATATCCTTAAGAATGGGCTCAATCTCAATCCTGAAGTCTTTGGAGAAGTTAAGGTGTCCACTATCTATTAAGCTCGACAAAATTGTTGATAAAGTCTTCACTTTTTATCATAGAGGAGTAGTCCTATATATTCCCAAAAAAAAACCCAAGTCCGTAGCAAGGTGGTTCGGTACATGCGGTACGGTACGTACAATATGTGTCAGAACGTGTATGTTACCTTGCAAAGAGTTTTGGTACGGTACGTTACGTATACATGTCACTATGAAGTATGCTTTATACATTATATATATAGGAAACTTTATATACTTAATATATAATAGTACATGCTCCATGCATGTATTTACAGTGAATTTTACAACATGAGCACTTGAGTTTCATAGAATAGTTACCTATGAATTGTATGGCTCAAATAATGAGGTGCACATTTCAAAATAATAAATGGTACAATTTTTAAATAGAACGGGTACCGTACTTGTTCGATACGTTCGATACATACCCTACACATCCCCGAGGTTTGGCATGCAAGTTTTTCCGACCTTGATCCATAGCAGAAATTGCAAAACATTTAGATAATTGCTTTCATCATGATGCGGTGAAACAAGTTTACTTTGCAAGACAAGGGTTATATGAAGCTATGCTTAAACCCCTAAAAGGTAGAAATATATTGACTAACCATTGTGCTATTCCTCTTTTCGGTGGGTTGACCAATGTATTCCCATGGAAACCAGTTAGATTTATTAGAGAAGAACTCCTTCCAGCTTGCCCCGTTTGTGTTGACTTCTTGAATCTTCCTTCTTGTCTATGCGACCATGTTGCAGATCTTAGTCACGCTCTCAATAAACCCTTATATGCTCCCCTTGCTCCTAACAGGCCTAGAGTTTGTTGTTGGTCTTTTAGGCTCACAATCAATATAGAGACAAAAATGAAAAAGAGACATGAGAAAGAATAGACAATCCAATAGAGAATGAAGGAGCAAAGCTCCACATATATGTCGTACATTGCAAAATATGAAGTACATGAAAGTTACAAAGAATCATGAAGTTTGGATATAAATGCACCAATATGCTTCAATCTCCATGAGTTGAAGATGATCTCTCCATGTATAGATAAGCATCAAGTCAATGTCTTCCTTGTGTATGAAGAGGAAACACAAACCCCTGTTACTTCCCTACTTGTTGAAGATGAAATTGTAGCTCTCCACTCTTCCAAGGTTGGATTGGATCTTCCTCTAGCAAGCCCTAAGTCTTGAGCTCTCAAAAGTGATGATTATATGCTAATGCTCTTGTCCTTAAATAGTTTTGTCCCATACTTGAAAAGCATAACTAAAAAACACCAAAAAACTCAAAAATCAAGGCTCCATAATTCACGATAAATTCCCTCCCCCCCATTTTACGAAAACCCTAATTTTAGTTGCTTTTTTATCTTTTTTAATACCTTTTGCTATAATAATTGATAAAATATCCTTTTCTTGACTTTTTATTGGGATTTGACTTGCTTTTGACCTGATTTAAAATTTGACTTTTGGACCCCTAAATATGCTCCAAATTCAGCATGCAGTACATCATTGGATAGCTCTTGAGTAGCACTTTCCAAATCTGAAACACAAAATTCTTGCAAAATTTTGACCAATTTCTTGACCATCTTTGACCTTGGTTTGACCATGGTTGATTGTCTAAAACTGATCAAATATAAAAAATGTGCAATCCCTCTTATGGAAAGTTGCAATTCCAACAATCCCCTCCTAACTTGACACAAGGGGAATATGCGAGGATAGGTATATATTCTGTTGGCCAATAAAATAAATAATGTTGTTGCTACCTGAAAAAGTGTTGTTGTAGGGTGTTGTAAATATCATGCCAATGTCCATAAAAATACATAATAAGACTTTTGACATGAAAAGCACTCCACACCACAAAGAAAAGAAGAACTCAAAAAATTTTCTCATACACTCTTCTCATCCACACATTTGTATGGAAGGATAGAGATAAAGGAAAGCAAAAGATAAGAGTATAGACTTAAACATACTTCCTCAACTCTCAAGGTTGGTGAGGCCCATCAAGTATCAATCATATGTATTCATCTACACCTATCTAAATAACAAAATATACAAGAAGTTCAAACTTTGTCCACCAATGGGTTTTGAATGTAGATATGTTTCCCCTCCTTGCTCATATAATCATACGTCCTGACAATCTTGCAATCTTCATAAAAATCTGATATAAAACCTGAATATGACGTGTCATAAAAACATCTACAAAATATGTGATTTCGTTTGCAATCAAATAGGAGTGATATGACCCCTCTTAGAGCTAACTTTCTTTGGTTCCAGCAAGCTTCTAACTACTGCATGTTTTAGGGACCTATTGCCACCTCCTAAATAATATATTGAGCATGGCTTGTGTCTTCCATATTGCTCTTATCTTTCTATATGTTGCACTATTTGCAACATGCACTATGTGCACTATTTCCACCTACTCTCACACCAATTGTTGGTTTTTAGGCCCACAATCAATAAAGAGCCAAAAATGAATTAGAGACATGGGAGAGTATCGATAATACAATAGAGAGATGAAGGAGCAAAGCTCCACATACATGCCATACATTGCAAAATATGAAGTACATGATGTTCTCCTTGTGTATGAAGAAGAAACGCAAACCCTAATTGCTTCCTTGCTTGTGACATGGGGCACCACCCACTTAGATGTGGTATAAGCATACAAGACGGCCTTCAAGGTAACCAAGAAACACACTCCCTTCCAACTAGTATATGGTCTTGAAGCAATAGCTCCGTTAGAATTTCTAAAAGGATCGAGCCGTGTGGGACATCCAAGGATTGATAGTTTGCAAGTCATAAGTAACATCAATATGAACAACTTACATCAACTGGAGGAAAAGAGGACAATTACAAATTCAACTCTCAAGAAAGAGCAAATGAAGCGGAAAGCATGGCACGATAGAAATCTTTGGAAGACGGAAATCAAGAAAGGATCATTGGTCCTCCTATATCAACCAAGCTTGTACAATAGAAAAGAAAGGAAGTTATCCACCGGATGGATGGGTCTGTACAAAGTTAAAGAGATCTTCCCTTAGGGAAGAGTACGACTCTCAACTTTGGAAGGGGATCAAATCCCTCGGGTTCTCGTCTTAAACCTTACCAAGAATCTGTTAGATATGCTCAATACTCCACCCTCGTGACCACAAATGATCCATGGTGCTCTAAGTTGTAAGGCCCCCATTATGAGGAGAAGCCATTATGAGAGCCCGGACATTTGTGGAACCCTGACTTCCAAGTTAGATGAGGTCTATGTGTGACCGTTGATGGTTGTAGATGATCTTTGTGAGCCTAGCCATTAGGTTAGGTAGGGCATAAACTTCCAAGCCATTGGGTTGCCATTTAAGGTGAAAATAAAGGCCCTGTGGCATCGCGCAATTTCCCCATAGAACTTGTAGGGCCGAGACGGTAGGACTTCTGGTCGTGGAGATATTGTCAGATCGTATATTTTACCGACTATTTTGTATCTCCCAACTACGTTTATCTATATCAAACCGCCTTGTAAAAGCTATATAAGCACGGCCCAGGTTGAGCTTTACATAGCATTGCGCACTAGTAAGCCCCTAGATCGCCATCTAAGCTCCACAGTGGGAGCGAAGAGGTGGACAGCACCATCATTGTAACTACATTACGCTCGGCAATCTGAGAATTTGAGTTCTCTATCTTTCAGTCTGCGTCTATCTTTGTCTTCGTTTTTCTCTCAACTCTGTCTACAAGTCTATTCCGTTGTGTTGTTATTTTCTTACATGGTCTCAGAGCTCACGAGGCTCTGAGTAGTGCAGAAGCAAAAACGCAGAGATTGCAAAGGTTTGAACAACAAAAGAGAGATGTCAAGCGGGACATCATCATCTACGACTGGGAGTCAAGGTGGTTCATCAACAGGAGTAGGTGGCGCACAAGAAGGAGCAACAATGTACCGGTCATCCAAACCATGCGGATACGGCCACCAACTTTCACAGAAGGTAAATTTGATGGTACAAACTACACCCTGTGGAAGTTCAAAATCATTTCTTTTCTTGATTCGTATGAGCTTTTGGAGACTGTTCTTGGGACTGATCATGAGCCCCAAGAAAGACATGATCCAAATAATCCTGGTTGAATGATTCCTCCTGATGATCATCTTCTACATGCTTGGAAACGTAGAAATGCAGATGCACTCTGTGCTCTTGTTACAAGTACTTCTAATAGTGTTCTAACTCTCATTCAGCATACTACGAAGGCATGTGAAGCATGGAACATATTGAGAAATCAATATGAAACTCGTAATCAGACACGGATTCAGAACTTGGAGAATCAGCTTGAAGCAGAACGGTTTGCTGATGGGAGACTACAGAGGTGTTTATCACTCGCATAAAGAATCTACGAGATCAAATGGAAGGAGCATGTGTTCAAAAGTCAAGTGAGGAGCTAGCTCGACGTTGTCTTCGAATTTGTCCATCTAAGTTTGATGGTTTGGTAACTGCTCTTAACACTCAAATCAGACCTCAACCACTAACTTTTGAAGAATTCAGTGCCTTACTCATGGAGGAGGAGTTGCGGCTCAAGGAAGGAGTGGTAGTAGCAAAGCAGATGTTGCATTCATAGCAAATGCCAAAGGAGGCAAAACAGACTCTTCAAAGATGGAGACAAAAAGAAGAACGACAAAAAGAAGTTTAAGCGAGAGTGTTTCCACTGCAAGAAGAAAGGACACAAAATCCAAGATTGTCGCATCAAGAAGGAAGAAGAGAAGAGTGCATCTTCAAAAGGTTGCAAGGGCAAGGAGTCTGCAAACACAGCAGAAACAGAGCTTCAGTTATTTGTTACGATAGAGAAGGTTTGCTCATCAGCTGAAGATTCAAGAACAGATGACTCATGGGTGTTGGACAGTGGTGCATCTCGTCACATGACGAGTAGAAAAGACCTTTACAGTTCCTTACAGCGTCTAAAGGAACCCATCCCCGTAAAGGTAGGGAACAATGCAAGATGTCTTTCAGAGGGCGAAGGTACGGTTTCTTTCATTAACTCTAATGGCAATATCAGAAAGCTTTTAAATGTGTTGTATGTTCCACAAATAAAACGAAATCTACTTTCAGTAGCTTCTATAACTGATCAAGGTCATCAAGTATCTTTCAGTAAGACAGGAGCTACGATTATGGACGATAACAACAACATTGTTGGGACTGGCATAAGGAAGAACAACCTGTATGAGTTGTGTGCTCTTACAGCTACTACAAACGTGGGCCCAAGTAAGCTATGGCATGAGAGATTCGGCCACATTGGATACCCTGTACTGAAGGAGATGCATCACAGGGGTATGGCTGCACACCTACCATCGATTGCAAAAATGAAGGAACCATGTGACGCTTGCACGATGGGCAAGCAACAGAGGAGGGCATGTCCACAAGAAAGCAAGAACGGGGCAAGCTATCCTCTAGAGTTGGTGCATGCTGACTTGTGCGGAAAAATGCCTACACAAGCCTTGGGCGGATCTTCCTACTTCATGTTACTTGTCGATGACTATAGCAGGAAGATGTGGGTGTACTTCCTTCACGATAAGGCTCAAGCTTTTGGTAAGTTTAAAGAATGGCTTCAGCTTGTTGAAACTAAAACACAGAAGAAGATGAAAAAATTCAGGACAGACGGTGGTGGTGAGTTCACATCAACAGAGTTTCAAGATTTTTGCAAGAGTAAGGGAATCAAGCATCAACTCATAGTGGCACATAGTCCTCAACAGAACGGTGTTGCCGAACGTCGGAATCGAACCATCATGGAGATGGCAAGGTGCATGTTGAAAGGAAAGGGTTTGCCTAATCAATTTTGGGTAGAGGCTGTCAACGCTGCTCTCTACATCTTGAATCGAAGGTATACCAAGGCACTTGATGGAAAGACTCCACAAGAAGCCTACACTGGTAAAATACCTTCTGTTTCCCATCTCAAAGTATTTGGAAGTGAATGTTATGTACATGTCTGAGATAGGGAGAGAAACAAGCTTCAACCAAAAAGCATCAAATGTATCTTCTTAGGGTTCAACGAAGATAAGAAGGCTTATAAGCTTTATGACCCTGAGGCTAAGAAGATCATGGCAAGTCGTGATGTGGTGTTTAAGGAGGAGCAGCCACATGCAGTGGAGGAGGAAAAGAGAGCTTCCACTTTATCATCAGGAGAAGGGGCAATCCACTATGAACTTGGCCCAAGAGCTATCCCTTCTACACAAGAGAAGGAAGCATCATCTTCAGATGATGAGTCTAAAAGTCACCAACCTGCCGACACCCAAGTGGAAAAGCCATTGCCACGTTGGGTGAGGCAGCTCTATGATTCTACAAACCCCATCCCACAATCACTAGAAAAGGTTGCAGATGGACCGGGGCGATCACAGAGAATAAAGGAACAGAGACGGGCAAGCACCCATATTGTAAACACAGCCTTGATGGCTGATCTCATTCAAGAAGAAGCAAAGGAACCAACCAATGTGGAAGAGGCACTGCATGATCCGAATTGGAGGGCTGCCATGCAAGCAAAATACAACAATATCATGAAGAATGGAACTTGGGAGATAGTGGATCGACCCCCTAAGCGTAAAGTCATTGGCACCAAGTGGGTCTGGAAGCTAAAGTACAAGGCTGATGGTACTCTAGAAAAGTATAAAACAAGACTTGTTCCACATGGCTACTCACAAGTTGAAGGCATTGACTTTTGTGAATCATTTGCCCAAACTACAAGAATGACTACTATCCGAGTAGACTGTAGTACTAGTTGTGGCTGCACATAAGCGTTGGCCAGTCTATCACATGGATGTCAAATCAGCGTTCCTGAATGGAGACCTCAAGGAGGAGGTATATGTGTCTCAGCCACCAGGGTTTGAGGCTCCCCATTCAGAGAACAAGGTATGTAAGCTGAAGAAGGCATTATATAGGCTAAAACAAGCCCCTAAGCATGGTACCAGCGGATAGATAAGTATCTCTTGGATCTAGGTTTCAAAAGATGTGCTTCTGATGCTAACTTGTATGTTCTAAAGAGAGGAGGGAAGACAATTGTGCTTGTACTTTATGTAGATGACCTTGTGATTACAGGAAACGATGATGCTCTTCTTCAACAAACAAAAGATGCCCTGAGGTCAAAATTTGAAATGACAGCCTTGGGCTTAATGCATTATTGCTTAGGTCTTGAAGTTTGGCAGGAACCAGGAAAGATTTTCATCTCTCAACAAAAGTATGCAAGGCAGATATTGAAGGCATTCAACATGGAGGATTGCAAGGAAATTTCTATACCTATGGAGGTAAACACAAAATTATCTATTGAAGATACTTCATCTCCAGTGGATATTGGAAGATACAGGAAATTAGTTGGAAGTCTCATCTACTTGTGCAACAGCAGACCAGACATCTCTTATGGTGTTGGAGTAGTAAGCAGGTTCTCTAATAAGCCTTGCCAAACTCATTGGAAGGCAAGCATGCGGATACTCAGGTACGTGAAAGGAACTACTCATTATGGTATTCTTTATGAAGAAGGATCATCTCTGGTCGGATATTGTGACTAAGATTGGGAAGGAGATATTGATACCAGAAAATCAGTTTCTGGATATTGCTCTTCTTTAGGATCAGGGATTTTCTCTTGGATTAGTAAGAAGCAACCGACCGTGGCATTATCTTCTACTGAAGTTGAGCTTCACCAATTTCTTACTTCACCAACTTCCTAAGTTTCCTAATTTACTACTTCATCAATTTCCTACTTCACCAAATTCCTACTTCACCAAATTCAATGAGTTGCCTAATTTTCCATTTCACCAATTTCCTAAGTTGCCTAATTTCCCATTTCTCCAATTTCTTAAGTTGCCTAATTTCCTAGTTCACCAATTCTCCAAGTAGTCTAAATTCCTAAGTTGATCGATTTCTCAAAGTAATCTATATTTTTTTAGTCAATTTTTTTTTACAGGTCATTCGACTTATCTCAAAAGTTCACCATTTTTATGAACTTAGTCTACTTCAAAAGTAGTCTATTTTTTAAGAAAATGGTCTACTTTTGATTTAATCTACTATTTCACTTGAAAAAAGCGACTAGATTTCACAGATCTGCACATGGACTAAATTTTCAGCCACTTGCACCCCGAGGATCATGGACGGTGGACAGTGCCGAGAATCAAAATTTGGAAGATAGTGACGGTGCAGGAAAAGTGGACCAAGAAGGAAGTTTCCAGAGTACCAAAATTGTCAGTGAACCTACCAAAGAAGAAACTAATTTTGTTCCTTTTGCTAACCTTCACTTCCAGAAAAACTATATAAAGAGATCCTCTCCATTAAAGAAGAACAGGCTCATAGGAAGAGAGACTCGAGGAAGGAATGCTCAGCTAAGCATTGCCTTCCCTTTGTGTGTGAAAAGCTCTTAACTTGCCATTAGTACTTCACTGGGTAGAATTGGAATCAGCCAGCTTCGCACTGTGAGTGAATAGTGGGCTAGCAGCCATTCTTCTCTTGAATAGCTAGTTGGAAGCCTAGAGTTTTGAGAATGTAGAGAATCAAAGTCCAGCAATTATGGTGAAGGTGTATTCTTATGTCTCCTACTGATTGCCCAAAGTTAGTACAATCCTCTTTTGAGCTGTTTATACTCATAATTTCAGCTTCTTTCTCTCATTTCATTATGTGTCATTGTATGTGCTATATTTTCCCTATTGAGTCTTCAAATTGCAACCCACAATGCATATTGCACTTAAGAGGACACGCCACATCGAGCAAATAGATCAAAAAATTGATCTACAAAGTTGGAACGTGGATTTACCACCCTGCAGAACCCAAAAGCTGGTTTCAAGCACTATAACAAGCTGTCATTTCTCTTTCTATTCTATAAAGACCTTTTTCTTACTCCTACAGGAAAAGAGCATTTCAAATGTTGCACACACAGCAGGGTCTCAAGAGTTCGATTGTTCTTATACCAAGCAGCCAAATATAAACCTCAAATCCCAAAAGAAAACCACAGAAATGGGAAAAAAAACTTAAACCAGCCCCTGCCTTTAAACTTCTACATATTACCAGCCTTTTACCCCTCTCAAATGGCCTCATTTTTTAAAAGAGACTCCTCAAATTAGATAGCCTCATGCCTCATCAGCAACATATAAGGATTGACCAGCGTATAAGGCTTTACATTTTAAGGATAATGCAACTAGTTCTTTTTTTAATAAGATTCACATTCCGTAGATAATGAATGGTCATCCTGTTCTTTTTTTAGTTTCCAAAGACACCCTGCAGGAAAAGTATGAATCATCTTCTCAAAATTCCTATACTCGGGCAATGTGTCAAACAAATCGTTCTTCCTACAAGGATCATTCCATTTTCGTCACAGGGCATTTTACATGGAGCATCTGAACATTTTTGCATCAAATCAATAAGCGAAAATGAGTTTTCCTCTTGTTAAAAGAGAGAAAAAGAACCAAAGAGAGGGTTGTTATGAAGGCACCAAATCAGTACTGTCTCTCAAATGAAGTCACACCTGCAAGAAATTCTAAGTGGCCTGCACCTGCAGCTCGATAGGAAACAAGTTCTCCTAAAACTGCAGCAATTGAGTCTACTTCATCCTCCTTACTGTTTCTGGTATTTCAAAATTCAGATTTCAATCTAAGATAATGCAAAGGCATTGGGCAGAAGGGGTACAAACTGGAAAAAAACTCACATATAATGGGCTCTGCCAAGACAGCAAAGGGCTTCTCGTATACCATAGTCGAACATTTCATGATAATATGCTCTCCATGCATTATTTTGTCGGGCATACAGAGAACTCCAAGCAAAAATTTCTGACCCAACACAACATTGTGTTATTGTCAACAACCATGCTGCCAATGAGAGAGCAAGAAAAAAACTCCGATGCCATCCAGTGGAACCATCCGCTGCAATTGAAACAAACAACATATAAGAGCAAATCATACTATAATAACTCGATTTCACAGTAGAATCCATCTAATTGAGAGCGAACCTGAATACCAAGGATTGATGCCGACAGAATCGAGTTTCAAAAATGAATATGTCAAATAGGTTGCCCCCAAAATTTGTAGCAAAGTTACGAATGCACCAAATCTCCCCCACCAGAGCCAATATGCATACCACATCTACTTTCATAATTCAAACTTGAAAATCATTCCACAGGCTCAAAAAACTGCAAATACAAGATATCTGAATCAAAGTAGTGGAAATCAGAGCACACAAGATAATGATGATAATAATAAAACCAATTCAGATTTATGGACTTTATGAGTGAAAGTTAAGAAGCACATGCAAGTGAGAGAAATGAACAAGAAAAACCTTTCACAAAAGAAAAAAATGAAATGGTCATGACTCACAAAGCTCAAACTCTCTCAAGAGGGCAATAGGGATATGAATTATGATCACAAGGCTCAAGGGTGCAGCTTGCAAGGCTATAGCCTATGAGTGATGAACACAAGGCTACGAGTTTCCTATAATGTGTATGGAATGGTAAAATTGGTCATGCATCAAGACTCACAAGTTGAGTCACAACCTCCTTAAACCCTCAAAAGCCAAGCCTCACGACTAGGGTTCTGAATTGCAAGTAATAAGGAGAGGGTCTAACAAGATGAGAGCTCTCTAGAGGGAGTCTTTAAGGTCAAAAGGTCGCTCAACAAAAGTGTAATCAGTCGACTAGGTCTCGATGGAGCATGCGAAGATGAGAATGAAGTTCTATACACACACGATTCCTCTAAACATTGTCACACCCGAAAGTTAAGTTCTCTCGAAAAATTTATGTGTGCAAATCAGATGTTAATGGGAACCATTCGAATGGAATGGATGGAATTGAATAGCTAGGCTTACCATTCGCTTACCAAATCTACCCTAATGGCATTTGTGTGAGGCATTTTCCATAAAGTGGAAGTGTTGAACAAATATCAACATGCATAGGTGGGAATTGTTTAGCTACTACAATGATTTGCTTTAGACTTCACAAGGGTACTATTGCAAAGTGTCTATCTGTTGCAAAATAGGATTTCAATCTACAAAGACATCAAGATTCTTACATGGTCATGATGCTAACTTAAAGAGATCCATATTTCTACTTGTAGCATGGTTCTCCTATATATTGGGAGCATTTTTCTTTTTTATTGTTGGAGGCTATTTCAAATGTCATTCAGAGATTAGGAGTGGCAATTATATTTCAAGAGACAAATTCATCACTTTGCTTGAATAATGGGAGTCAAAAATCCTATATTTTGGATGGATAAGTAATCATATAAAATTTTACTAGAGTACCCTCGACTTCAGGAGAATGGCATTTAATGGAATCACCTAGACCTTCAAGATGAAAGATGTTGGGCTAAAAGCCCCCTGTTCCTCCATCAAGTAAACATAACCTCCTTTTTGTTTGGATCCTTGTGAAAGCTCTTTAAAAAAAATTTTTTTTTTTTTTATTATTATCCAATTTTTTTTTTCATATAGCAAAGGCTGAAAGGGATGGTTGACCTCATATTAAATTCATATATTGAAAAGAGCAACCCCCATCACCAATAATCCATCCAATCTAAGTTGGATCTAATATTGGAAATCCTCGATAGGTTGTGGGCTTTCCCACATCTTGTATATCATCCCTTTGTTTGACAACTTTTTCTCCTACTACTTTCCATGGGCATGTGCGCATTTCACTTCATCTTGACCCCACTTTTTTTTTTTTGGACGTGCTGATGATGTATATTTCTTGCTGCCAATGATGTATATTTCTTGCTTCTATATAGCCATTGACATTTTCCTTTTGTCGTGTGCTCGTTTATCCCCTTGTCCAGCGTCTTCTTTGTTGTATTGGCCTTGCAAGACCAAACAACCCTACAAGTGTGTCGTGCAAAGTTGCAATACCAACTTGCAACACCACATTCTGAACTTATGACCATAAATCTCATTGATGACTAGTGACATGAACAAATTCAAATCATTGTGGATCAGTGTTGAAATTTCATCCCAAAGCCGAAATTGCACATAATCTACGAGTCGAATGTGGACCTATGTGGGGATAGCTAGATTTTCTCTAAAAGCTGGTATCTGCATGACTATCTTTCTTGTCCCTTCCCTTCTTCCTATTAGTTCTGTGGGCACTGGGAGTAAGAGTTAATATCTTCTCTAATCTACAAAGATTTCTTTTAATATCCTTTAGTCCTTTGCCTGGGCAATAACTCTTGCTCAATTAGTTAGAAACCTTTTTTTGGTTCAAACTCATAGGCATAGTACAAAGTAGAGATTTAAATCATAGATTTAAATCCGGATTTAAATCGTTTAAATCGTTTAAATCGTAGAGGTTTTTAAAAATAAAATTAAAAATCGAGGTTTTTATTCATCAAGAGATTTTTATTTTTTCTTGTATCTAAGGTATGCACAATACCTATTCAACTCATATATACTCCAATATTGGACAGTAGTGAAAGTAGTGAAAAGTTCATATAACCTGGATGCTTGTTAGTTGTACTTCAGTCATATGTGAGATTCCACCAAAGAGTTTTTGATAACATTGCAGTCATATAAACTCTATAATGTCATTCAGCTATAGGTTGGTACAGATTCATACTCGACACGGACTTAATTTGATGCCAAAAAATGTACATACATAATTTAAGGAACTTGGCTTTGTGGCTTTTCTAGCCCATAGTCCTCTACTACTTAAATCACTAAGCAACGATTTTAACTTAATTTAGTTAGTCAAATCTCTAATAGGCAAGAAAATAATATAGTTCTACCTACAGAGCGAAGTGGTAATATATGATAGACTACTAGCAAGCATAAGCATCACAGTGATCAAATTTTAATTTTAAAAAGAGATCTACAATATGAAACCTTAAAAAAAATAAAAAATAAAAATAAAATAAAAATGGAATAAAAATCGTTAAAAACAATTTAAATCACGAATGCGATTTTTACGATTTTTATATAATAAAAATCGTGCGATTTTTTTTACTATGCTCATAGGATCAAATAAAAAATGGGTTTTCCAACCCTCATATGCAAACTCCAATAAAATTAATTCCCAAATGAATAACACCTCATAAAGACAATTATTTATGGGAATAAAAGTGAAGAAAAAATTGTTGGAGGTGAATGATGTAATGGCAAACACATTGAACCCTGAATGGAAGGTCCTGATTTCAATACAACAGATAGGCCCTACGTTAGCCCCCGGAAATGGGAAATAAAGGGGTTCCCTTGGGTGCGTGACTTGTTCTTTCAAATTTCAAGCCTGATGGACAAGTAGGCCAAAAACCGAACTTTTCAAAGAAAACAAAACAGACCCAAAAAAAAGGCCATAATAAAGGTTTCCTTGGTTTACCAATTATATTATACTAGATAGTGGCCATCTCAAATATCAGTGCTCAGTTGAGAAAACATGGATGAGCTCAAGACATTCGGAATCGAAATTGAGCTGCTATGGCCCATTAACTCCACTACATTTTGCCAAATATCAAGTAAACACGCATTTTTTTTTACTTGCAGTAGCGAAGATTCAGTGAGTTACTTTTCGCTTCCTCCGAATGGTGGGCGCTATCTTGTTTCCAGCTTCACCGGTGTTTGAAGAGGATACTAGTGCCGGTTCAACGCCATCTGTGAGCATGGTAGAAGCTACGGCAGCTTGACATACAGCACTTCCGATCATCCACAGCAAACGAATAACAGATGCCGTTGAAGTAGATGCGCATGAAGCAATAAGATCTCTAGGACGGCGATTGGTCGCCATGCTGGCTCCCCAGGCAGCCATACCTGCCAGGAGGAGGTGCGCAACAGCGAAAAGGCGATGAAGAAGACGCACTTTGCTGAATCGCGGAAAACCTGAAAGCATTAATGTCATTTTGGACATAGCAGGAGCTTGTGGGAGTGCAACAGTGCTGAAGCCAGAGCAGATAATGTTGCAGATGTTGAGGAAGATGGAGAAGATGACGGCAATAATGACGACGAAAGCGACAGGGATGGGGACGAGGGACGCTCATTCTCCTTCGTATTCTTCTTTGTTTTCTTTTTTGGACATAGAGCGCTGAAATCACTTTGCATCAATGCCCACAGGGACGGAAGTTAGTGAAATATTCAATCTGGGCACGAGCTTCATGATAGTTTTGACCAATCGTCGAACTTAGAAGCTTTTTCTCGCAGCAGCTAAGCGCGATGAGCGCACAATTGCAAGCAGCAAGAACATCAAATGCATAAGTAGGTGGAAGTGGGCACTGCCCAATGCCCGCCATTGGCGACCTTCCAAGTTAAGAGTACCCAGCCTGTGTAAACCAATTTTTTTTTTTTTTCAAAGGAAGTTCGATCATTGAGATCTAATCTTTCGGACTAACTTCAATTAAATTTGAGAGTGCAATGAAAGATGGATATAGCACCCTCAAATCTCACAAAATAGGAGTTTCAAGTGTAACAACTATTAAAAAATTGAGCTTGAGACCAATAACTTTTTCTCCAAAGAGCGTTCGATCATTGAGATCTAATCTTTCGGATTAACTTTAATTAATTTAAAAGTACAATGAAAGATGGACATAGCACCCCTCGAATCTCACAAAATAGAAGTTGAAAATGTAGCAACTAGCAAAAAATAGAGCTCGAAAGCCTCCTAAAGCAGAAGAGATGGTCTTAAAGCTACATGAGATAAGTGGTTTGAATTGGTTAAACCAATAACCTACTCAAATTCAGTTATGTGGATATTAAGATCACCAAGTTGTATGTATTTTTCATATAATGATAACACGAAAGAGAATTATTTGCAGGCCAAAACCCATCCAAGTTCCCAAAATAGTACACCAAAAGTACAATCATTTAAAATGGTTGTTTATTTGGGGACAAGGTGTAGAAAAATACTATAGAAAACTGATTTGGTAGAGGGGGAGAAGCATAGATCGATTTTCATTGCAAAAGACGTCCAATTCTAGCAAATAATCTCACAAGGTGTCATGTTTTGGCTTGTTGACTTGACTTCTTTTTTTTTTGGGGGGGAAGGGGGGGGTCTCCTTCAAGTGGTTTTGTATATTTTAAGAGAGTCAAAGCCCCACATCAATGTAGTAGGAAGAATAGAGAAATCTTAATTTCGCAAGTTCATAATTTCCAAATTTGTTTGAGTTACAAAAGTTAAGGATTTTGGCATCTTTTTTTGCCCATTTATGGTATTTATGAAGGACACCTTAAATTGATGCCAAAACCCAGTTTTTTAATAAATTTTGGGCACTTTTTGGTTTCTTGGCTTTTTCTATAGAAATTTTAAAGAATCGATTTCTTTCCCAAACCTTTTAATTCTTCCATCCTTCTTTTCCCTACATCGTTGTATAAGTATTTTTGCATGTTGTGGTGGGTACTTCGCATGTTGTGGTGCACCTACGTCAAGAAATTTTCGTTACTTTGGGAGATCCGTGCTAAATTTTAATGTAAGATTCATAGTTTTCTTGTCCAAGAATGGCATCTTACTCCTTCGACATTGAAAATCCATTTGTCATGAGGTATGGTTTAGTGATAGACATTTTGCATCGTTGCATTACACCATTAAAAGTTAATATTTGGGGGTGGAGTCGAATGGGAAAGGCAACATGTGTCATAATATTCATGAGTGGACTTGAATAGGAAAGGCTTGAATTGCATCACACCAATAAAAGCTTACTTCTTCTTTTAAACACTTCAATGTTGTATGACACCATTAAATGTTGAAAGACATATTTGGCACTGGAACGGTTAGCCGATGGGGATAATATCGATAGTTGCCTGATGAAGAAACCATAGAGATTCTCTCCTCAAGCAAACAAGGCAATGAAGAAGGGCACACCAAAAAAGACACCTTGACAGCAACAATTCAATTATTGGATTGAGGACTCCTAATCAAATTTTTGGAATCTTTTGCGATGGTGCTTTCTCAAAAAGGGAAACACCTAGTTGGGTTTCCTTGGAAGAGACCCCTCAAAGGGTAGCTAGTGTACTATGAACCCTCAACTTCAAGAAGAATGGACGAAGATAAAAGCAAAAAAAGAAAAAAGAGGGGCAATTCCCTCGCCAGCAAAGACCTTAGCCTCCAAAAATGATTGTTGTTTCACTCAACGTTCGAGGGCTATTAGACCCCTCAAGGATGATTGTGTTTGGTTGATGGCCTCAAGATAAAAATTTCAACCTAGACTTCATCTCTCTCCAAGAGATCAAATTGGATGGTGTTGAACTTCAAAAGATACTTACAAGTATTTTGATGTCTCACTTGTAGTTCACCACTTAACACCTATGGGGGAGTGGTCATGCGACTTTAGGCTTCATGCCAATTTGGCACACATTTTTGGTGGAGAAATTGGTGGATCCGAACAATCAATGTGTTGCTACTTCTTTTAATGTTGCTCTCCTGATCACCATTCTGATGTTGTATGCACATAATCTAGACACAGAAAGACTAACTACATGGAATGCTTCGGACTCCCTTCCCTTTGAGGTCATTCTATGTGAGGAATTTATTCTGCTAGAAGTTCAATCTAATAGATGGGAACAAAGGGGGACAATTATTGATGGTTTTGAGAAAGACATGTGGGACTAGGTTATTCTCCATGCATGACCTGGTGGAAGTCAAAGATGAGCATGGATTCTCTTGTTCAAACCTCCAATAGGGGACTGATTTATGAAAATCTATACTTGACAAAAGCTATATTACACATAATATCATTAACAAACTTGGTCCACCATCATTCTTTCAATGTGTGGACTTAGCTTTGTTTGATCACTTTCTTGTTGTCCTCTCTTTCAAGCCACAATCAAGACATAGGAGAGATCCTTAGTTTTATGTTGATCCTTCAACCCTCTCCCTCCCTTGGATTCAACAAATGATCACTGCAACCAGGATCAAGGTATTCAATACCCACACCTCTTTGGCCAAGTGTTGGAAGTTGGCTATCAAGAAGACACAATATTTTCTTCACAAGACCCAAAAGGAGATTCAAAGAATTCAATGTGCGAGAAGGAAAAATCTTTATCTTTGGCTGTAGAGTTTTGAGGCAAAAGTTATTAATGGAAATTCTCGATCCATCTTGGGCTCTGTAAAATTAGAAGCAAACTTGGATATGAAGAGGAAATTCAAAGAAAGAATCTACATATTTATTTTAAAGATTGGTGGGTGGGAAAAGTAGATAAATTGACTAAAGAATGTATCAACTCCTGAACAAGAAGAAGTACATGGAAGAAACCCCATATATGATTGATAATCATGTGGTGGAATGCATGATTGATGAAAAGAATATTGAACTAATTGCCAACCATTTCACTCAACTCTTGGGGGTGTCCGCTTTACCCTCTCCTCAAAGGTGTGATTACATGGTTTCAATCTCTAGATTTAGAAGCAAAAAAATCCACAAAGTATGGTGCATCTTCTTGATGCCCCCATCAATGACACAAAGATTGTTGAAGCTATTGATTCTCTACCCAATGGTAAAAGTCTGGGTCTCGAAGGCCTCACCAATGAGTCCTTCAAGATATTGAAGATTGTTTTGGTGAACCATTTATGTTTGTTCTGGAAAGAAGCCCTACACTTTGGTGCTTTTTCTAAATTTCTCAATGAAGATCTGATTAAACTGATTCACAAAAAAGAAAAAAAACAAAATTGATAAGCGGAAGCCTATCACTATGTTGCAAACTGCCTATAAAACCTTCATGAAGGTCCTTGCTAATTATATTTCCTTACATCTTTGCTCATGGATCAATGAGTATAAAAAAGGATTCATTAAGTGTAGGCCCACCTTCGAGGTTGTTATTGATGTGTGCCCTAAATTCGCTAACGAGTCTTCTCAAAATGTCCTCGTCATTAAGATCAATTTTGACAAAGCTTATGATCACCTCGAGTGGGACTTCATTCTCCAATCCCTAAAAGATCTAAGATGTGGCTCTAAATTCATCAAGATGATTGCAACGCTTATGGGAAATGCCTTAGCTCGAATAAATATCAACAAATCTCTTTCTCAATCGATCATATTAAACAGCTCTATTAGACAAGGTTGCCCTTTGGTTCCTCTTCTCTTTGTTATTGCTTGGTTAACCATCATGCCCATCTTGGACATATCTATGGTCTACTACTTCCCCATAGCCAAAATTTGACGATAATGAGACTATTTGTCGATGACATGCTTTTTGTGCATAATGATGTCATTAGTATCATCACCTTTTGGAAATGTCTAAACACTTTTTGGATTGCTTAGGTTCTAAAATAAATCACTTAAAAATAACTTTCAATGCTATTTTAGGACCCCCTCCATAGTCTTTGGTCGACTAGGGATGCAAAGAGCTCTCGAATGGGCATATCTTTCGTCTACTCATAATTCGGATGGGTTTTTATGTTTCCATGAGTCATCAGTGGAACAGGGTTCTCATCAAGCTTGATAATAAACTTATTTATTGGAAGGGCATGCAGCTCAACCTGGCGAGGTGAGCCATGGTGATCAACACCTTCCTTCTTTCATCGATTATCTATTTCTTGGCATGTTGGAGACCAAAAGACAATTTAGCAAAATTGGAAAGAACTTGCAAAATTTTCCTTTGTATAGGTGATCCCAATAGGAGAGCTGTGCCCAAAATCAAATGGGCTATTTGTGCTAACCAAAAAGATTCAGGTGGGCTGGGCATTTTAGATGTGGGGAGGATTGCCAATAAGATTGTTGCCAAGTGGATGATCAAAGCATGGTGCAAATCAGATACTTCCTTGGCCAAATTGATTTTGAGAAACAAACCTTCTCTTATGCTTGTTGGACTTCCTAGGTGGAAGGAGCATAACCTGCTCACCTTGCTATTTTTTCTCCTTTTCCAGTGACTTCCAAGAGTTCAATCTTAGTTTGTTCCTTGTGGAAGAGTTGGAATGAGATGAAACCATATCAAGGTCAATGAGGATTGAAAGTGACCTACCAAGATTAGATAGAACAATTCTGTTTGGTTTTCTATTGAGGGAATCAAAGAAAACCGAAAACTTCCAAAGGGCAAAGAACCTATGGAACAAAGGGTTCCGTATGTGAAAACATCTCTATGATCAAGAGAGAAAACATTGGATTATATTTGAGGACATAGGCCTGAGAAGGAGAGTTGACTATGAATATTAGTGTCTATGAAGGCAGAGAATCAATTCTTGGGAGAACTCAAAGACTCGCCTCCTCGAGCATGATCCCCATGGATTGAAGGGTTAAAATGGATAATAGTAACAAATTGACTAAGACAATGAATGTCAAGAAGAACCTAGACTTGCATATCTCCAGTGGTGCCTTAACTACATGTATTAGATGGTAATTTAAGTTTGTGAACTTGTGGCATCCTCTCTTGAGAATAAAAGGTCGATTCTTAATTGGCAAATTCTCTTGAGGGGAATCTAGACCGATGTCAAAGCTAAGAAAATATGGAGCACCCCTCAATGGTGTAAGAGATACCTGAATGGTAGGGAAGACATTGGTCACCTCTTCTTTTCATGCCCAAAGAGTCACTCGATCTAGCAAGCTCTTGGCAGGATTTTAAGTTTATATAGTCAAATCAACTAGAAGCAAGCATTACTTAGAGAAGCAATAGGCTTCTCTTTCTGCCTTATGGAATGCAATCAGGTGGGAAGGAATTTGGAAGATATGGAAAGAAAGATGTGCAACCAATTTGGACGACCATCCAAATGAATGGTCGATTGATAAATCCCTTGGTCAGTTACGCAAAAGAATATGTATTGTAAGAAATCCCCTCCCTTCAAATACCATAGGATGTTAGGCTTGGATAATAACAAGATCTAAACTAAATGGATTGCCCATGAGGGTGACAAAAGGATCATTAACCTTCTCTTTAACTCCCTTTAGAACTTAGTTTTCCTGCCAGATATTGCTCGTCACCATTGGGGTGCCTTCAGGTAGTCCTACCTCTACTTTGTAGGATATAGGGGATCTCAAGGACACTATGTCCCTTCACTATACAATTGCTTTTTTAATTAATTCAAGCAAGGGAGAATAGGAAACATGTGTTACAATATTTATGAGTGGACTTGAATAGGAAAGATATTCCAAAATCACTTTATCATAGTTACAAGTTTTTAGTTTATTTATATTTTTAGAGAGTTTATCATTTATTCTTACTAATGATATTAAGACTTTTAGAGAGAGGTGGTCTCCTTTCCTAGATAACACAAACTTGATGTCTAATGGTGCATTTTCCATTGCCAATAAGAAGATATGGGGAAAAACCTCAAAAAGCTAAAGAACATGTTTGAAGAGAAAGAAAGAAATGGGTGGTATAATGTGGAAAGAAAATCACTGGTAAACAATGAATTATAAAAATATTATCAATATACTAAGAAAGTACACATTAGATAAACTACCTAGAAAGCTAACTAGCAAGACCACCTCAAGTAAAAGAGAGTATGTATCCACCCATATATATACCTCTAATCCAAAGGGATGCATTCTCTTGGGTTTTTCCAAGTGTCCATCATGTGGACACTTTCCCAAGGGTCATCACATGCCTTCTGATTTTTTAAGGTCTATGGCATGTTGTTTAAATCAAATAAGGATCCTTTTTTCACGTACACCCAACGTGGATCTTAGAGAAGCTTCCCCCAAGATTAATCTTCCCACACTTAGGATAAATCAAGCTTAAGGTTCACAACCACTCAATTAAGAGCTCATATGAATAAATACCCAAGAGTTAAAACCAAGGGCTCAACCCAAAGGTTCAAGCATGTGGCAAGGCTAAATCAAAGCTAATATACATCATATTCTAACTTTTAGAATCCATATATTTAGCTTTCTATGCCCATTAATTATACAAAATTCTTGCCCCATTTAAACATTTTAATCCTTGAAAATGTGTAGATGTATAACATGTGGAGTACTCAACAAACTATGGTTCATGCCATTGATAGTTAAATATACTAACCTTTGAGGTCACCAATGCTTCGAGAAGAGCAACAAATCATTTCTTACTTAATCAATTCCTCTGAATCCTAAGACTTATTGAGGAAAAATACTTTTCAAGCCATCAAGATACCTTCTTGCTAGATCTTCAATCTTTAAATGGAGTTAAAGGATTCAAGTTTTCTTTGCTTTTACTTCCAAGGTCTTCCAAGAAAAGATACCTCCTTGAACCTTTTATAAACTTAGTGAAAACTCTTGAATCACTTGTTCTCATAATCCAAAGCTTCAAAGGATGCTCTTTTATGGATCATTCTATCATTCCAGGCCTTGTACTTGAAAAAGCTTGACTTTTGGCAAGATCCTCACTTTTGAAGCTTAACTAAAAAATCTCTATAAAGTTTTTATCCTCATCGTTTCCACATCTAATGTGTTGGCTATGAGATTTTCTTTTCTTATTATGTGAAACCTCTCTTAGAAAGGGGGTCAAACTTATCTCTTTCTTACCTTCTATTTGATTGGCCGGAAACTTGACTAGTTTGGTATAACGATCCATCTATTGTTATGGAGTTCAAGTCACAATTCAACCTACTCATTTGTGTATATGTACGAGAGAGAACAAATTTTCTCTCTATAATATCTTATCCTCTGAATGAATATGTATGTGTATCTCTTCACCTCTCTTCAGTTGTTGCACCATAGCTCACTGAGTTTCTTGTTGACTTGCTTCCATTTCCTTCACATGCTATCAGACGTTGGAGTTTGAGGTTTGCACAAGCACATGAACAACACAAGGAAGAAGAAGAAGAAGCATGGACCACAACATAACACTGAATGTATTAACAAGTGAATGTACGAAGATAAGTGACCCACTAGGGTTATAGGTGTATATACAAGGGGAGGCCTCCTAAAGAGGGAAAAAACTGCCATGGTGGTCCTCAATGTGTTCACACACATCATTACCAAAACATATCAATAAATCCCCCTTGGGAGTGATGAAGTGAACAAGCAATTGGCACTCATGTATAAGGTAGTGCCAAGCTATGTAGTGAGAGATCAATACAAAAAAGGAAGTAAGCCCAAAGCTTTGTGGAAAGCTTCAAACTTCTCTTGGGCAGAGCCTTTGTGAAACGGTCTGCAATGTTATGGTCCTTGCAAATGAAGTTTCAAAAGTACCAACACCACCTACATCTCCTCAACATGCACACACTTCACCAACTTTATGAGATTTGGAAGCAATCAAGGTTCACAATCCCTTGATTCCTATGGATTTTGAATTTAGAGAGCAACAACCTTTTGAGAACCTAGAGACATGGAGTAGGGAGCTCTACGTTCAAGGTGTGGATGAAAGTTTCATAGAGCTTGAAAAGGAAATCTTTTCATGTATCTTGGCAAAGGCAATAATTGATAGGAAAGTTGTTCATGCCTTATACCCAATGCCAACACCCTTCATCCTCATGAGAGAGATAATGAGACAATACGTCATACATAGAGCAGGAAAGGCACTAGATGACAACTTGCTCCAAGACAAAAAGACCTTGCACATTTAGAATATCAAGTGTATGGACCCTCCTAGAAGGAGGAATTATTTGCTAATGATCCAAAGTTTTTTCTCTCTATTGTCACCCTTCTTATAGAGGAATCTGAGTTATTTCCAAATTCAATGACATATAGAGTATATGAGTTCTTGAGGTAGCAATGAGGTGGAACAATTGGGAAGCAATGAGTGAACTATCCTCACTTCCCGACACCCCCAAAAGAACGAACTCACTCACGATTACATGATCAAGGTAATGAAGTCTACATATAAGATGGAGCAAGTACTAGAATTGACACTTCAAATGAGAAATAAGATCCTCAACATGTTAGAAATGTGTATCACTACATTCAACCATCTAAGGTTAGTAGATATTGAAGTTGGGTTTCAAAGCAATGATTGACTATTATTTGATTTGTCAATGGTGCTTAGTAAGGAATATTTATGGGCATACTACTCATGTCTAATGTTCCCACCATCCCACTACATGCAAATATTTGTGATGCTTTTATCATTGGTTTTTTTGAGCACAATGCTCAAGTACTTCAACCATGATCCATGGCACTAAATGAGATACTAGCAAAGAATGAAGTGGAGATGCAAACAAAGCATAGAGATGTCTTGCAACATAAATAAAGACAATGCGACAGACTTTGTTATTTCTTGGGAGAAGACCATCCAAAATGTAGTCGACACCCTCATGATTTATGATGATGAACACAAGCTACGCATCCTCAATCGGCTTCGCAAAAAGATCAAAGGAATTTCATAGACACTCCACTCAAGAAATTAAGGAATTTTCATGCATGATGTATGCAAGGAGGAGGGAAAGTAAGGATCTTAGTGTCACTTAGTAGTTACATGGAAATCATTGCCAATTAGCATGTCTTTCCAGAATTATGAATTTTATAGCTCCTTTTTATATTATATTTCATCTAGATAGAACAAGAATTGTTCATGTTTTATGATGGAGAAGGGGAAATTGTTTCCAATCACCATGATTGGAGTGATGGTTTTCCACTTTCCATGATTGGATAGGTGATTTGGCAACCACCATGATCGGATTGATGGTTTTTCAATGATCTTGATTAGACATGTGGCTTACCAATCATTGTGATCATATTGCTAAGTTTCCAATCACATGATTGGATTGGTGGTTTTTCAATCAATGTGGTTGGATAGGTAGCTTGGCAATAGCCAAGGCTAGATTGAAGATGATTTTTCACTTTAGTCTGGATCTCATATTTGGATGACAAGAAATTTGACAATTGAACACAACAAGCTTGGAAAGACATCTACCCATCTTGTATGCTTGTGCCACTAACTAAACCTAGGACAAGGCCTACTCTTCATTGATTTGAAAAAGTAAATGTGTATGAGAGCACTATCTACTACTCATTGATATAGACATAAGGGTTTTCTTTATGCATTGATTTTTACATATTGTACTTGTTGTATTGTTGTATTAGGTGATTCTGATCCATTATCTTTATGTTAAGAAGAAGAAGAAGAAGAAGACGAAGAAGAAGAAAAAGAAGAAGAAGAAGAAGAAGAAGATCAATCTCCATGTCCTCACTCTATGCATGCTCTGTTGCTTGTGTTTGAGAGCATGTGAGCACTCTCTTTTTATCTCATTTCTTTGGACATCACCCATTGTGGTTCACTCCCCTAGCCTATCACAAATAGAGTGTTGGTAGTCATACGATTGAGAAGCACAAAATACCAAGTGAATGTACAAAGATAACTAACCTGTTAGGGATATAGGCATATATACAAGTGTATATGGATATAGCACCCCTTGAATCACACAAAATAGGAGTTGGAAGTTTAGCAACTATTAAAAAATAGAGCTCCAAGGCCTACTAGAGTAGACACTCCAAAGACATAGTCTTAAAGCTACACGAGATAACACAAACTTTAGAATGGTGCATTTTCCATTGTCAATAAGAAGATATGGGGAAATACCTCAAAAAGATAAAGAAAATGTTTGAAGAGAAAGAAGGAAATGGGTGGTAGAATGTGGAAATAAAACCAATGGTAAACAATGAATTATAAAAATATTGTCAATATACTCAGAAAGTTCACAAAAAATTAGATAAAATGCCTAGAAAGCTAACTACCAAAATAACTAGCAAGACCACCTCAAGTAAAAGAGAGTATGTATCCATCCATCCAAATCCACCCATTCATATACCTCTAATCCAAGGGGATGCAGTCTCTTGGGTTTTTCCAAGTGTCCATCATGTCAACACTTTCCAAAGGGTCATCACATGCCTTGTGATTTTTCAAGGTCTATGGAGTGTTTTTTAAATCAAATAAGGATCCTTTTTTCACGTACCCAAGGTGGATCTTAGAGAAGCTTCCCCCAAGATTAAGCTTCCCACATTTAGGATAAATCAAGCCTAATGTTCACAACCACTCAATTAAGAGCTCATATGAATAAATACCTAAGAGCTAAATCCAAGGGCTCAAACCAAAGGTTCAAGCATGTGGCAAGGGTAAATCAAGCGCTAAATCAAAGCTAATGTACATCATATTTTAACTTTTAGAATCCATATATTTAGCTTTCTATGGCCATGAATTATACAAAATTCTTCCTCCATTAAAACAATTTAATTCTTAAAAATGTGTAGATGTATAACATGTGGATTACAAAACAAACTATGGTTCATTCAAAGGCCAAAATGAGCTCATATCGCAGTTTTGGAACCATAGGTGAAGCCGTTTTGAACTCCTAATCACCTTAAGTATGCTCACCAATTTTGGTGCGATTTTGAGGTTGTGACCAAAGGGGTGTCAACAATGCCCTAGTTGAGGCGCATACCTGCATTGATATTAATTGTTGGAGTTTGAGGTCCACGGAAGCACGCAACAACACAAGGAAGGAGAAGAAGCTTGGAGCACAACACATAATATTGAATGACCCGTTAGGGATATAGGCATGTATACAAGCTAGGGGGAAAAACCTCCTAAAGAGGGGAAAAAGTGCCCCGAGAGTCCTAGGTTCACACACATCACTATCGAAATATATCAACAAAAACTAGAAGTGGCAACAATAGGTTGCTTCTTGCTCAACCAAGATATGAATGAGAGACCAAGCATGAATCCAAAACTACATATGGACACATCAGTGTCATAGCAATCAGCCTAATTTGAGTCTAAAAGAGCATGTAAATCTTGCAATAATGATCCCCCTTTGGAGTAGGACAACCCAAGTAGGCTAGCACCACACAAGTAGTGCAAGATGCAGTTAACTTCTTGCCAATGCTTAAATCAATATATGCATAAATGTGCACATGTGAGAGATAGAAAATTGAAAATTTGGCCATGTTATGCATAAGTAAACCAAGCACCAAACCAACGTCAAATGCATCTTTAGCATCATGAAGACTAAATTGCAACTCTATGGTTGGCAATTCTCAAGGCCAATTCTCTGGAATAATGTATCAAGGTAACTTCTCTAACACAATGTAATTCCCCCATCAACTTGCATAAATTGAATGCCCAAATAATGATGTAATATCCCCAAATCTCACATTCAAAATGAGGCATGAAAATCAACCTTATATTCAACAATATGCTTCTCATCAAGATTAGTGAGCAACATGAGATCCACATAAACAAAAATTATCAAAAGTACATCATTTCTACATTTATCATACAAGGCAATTCAATTGGAATGTTTTCAAAACCATGTGCGAATAAGTAGGCAGATATCTTTTCATACCAAGCAAGTGGTGCTTGATTCAATCCATATTATGCCTTTTTCAACTTGTACACTTTTTTATCATGCCCTTTCTACACAAAACCACGGGGCTAAAATACATAAAGTTCTTCATGCAAGTCACCATTAGAGAACATAGTTTTAATTTCCAACTGATGGACATTCCAACCATTATGAGTTGCAAATGCATAGATGTTATCAATGGATGTCATGCAACATGTAGGGGCAAAGCTCTCATAAAAAATCAATGCCCTTCTCTTGAGCAAACCCTTTGGCTACACACCTAGCCTTATAATGATCAACTATTCCTTCAAGCTTATTCTTCAGCTTATACACCAATTTAGTGACAATGGCATTTTTTCGAGAGGAAAATCACATAAGACCAAGTATCATTCTTCATAATAACATCATATTTTGATCGCATAACAACCATACAATTTTTTGGATTATGTGCTTCCTCAAAAGATACAGGCTCACGTTCATCATAAAGACTAGAAACAACCATTCCATACAATCTAATTCAAAAGAAGTAGTATGAGATCTTGAATGTGTACGATATGGCAAAGATGCATCCAAATTTCTCTCTCTCAAAGTTTGCACCAACCATTTAGCACTACAAGGAATACGGGCATGTAGCGACGGTTAACGTGACAGAATTTCGTCGCTATAAAATTGCAACTTGCGTCGGAATTACCGTCGAGCGTGGACCGTCGATTATACGATGCAAAAAACGACGGTATTTGCGACCTCTATTGCGACGCTTCCGCCTAACATCGCTTAAACGACGCTTGTCAAAGGCGTCGCTTAAGCGACACTTTTTTGCGTCGCATAAGCGACGGTCCACACCGTCGTATAAGCAACGGTGCAGACCGTCATATAAGCGACACTTTTTTGTGTCGCATAAGCGACGGTCCACACCGTCGTATAAGCGACGGTCCACACCGTCGTATAAGCGACGGTGCAGACCGTCGTATACGCGACGCTAAGCAAATGTCGCTTATACAACGACGCGTTGCATCGCTTATACGACGATCTGTTGACAGACAAAAATTAAAACATTGGAGGCTCTGCAATCGGCATTTTCACGGATCCGATCGAAGAGCTCTCCAACGTTCGCAATTGCGCTGCGCTTACGAGCTGAAGCAAGTATATGCAGAATTGTTGTTTTGCTTAAGCTCTCTGTTATTGTCTCCCTCTGTCTTTGTTTCTCTCTTTCTACATCTTTCTCTCTTTGAATTTTTTCTCTCTCTCTCTCTAGATCTCTCTCTCTAGATCTCACTCTCTCTCTCTAGATCTCTCTCTCTCTAGATCTCTCTCTCTCTCTAGATCTCTCTCTCTCTCTCTCTAGATCTCTCTCTCTCTCTCTCTCTCTCTCTCTCTCTCTCTCTCCTCTCTTTATTGCAGGTTATTCAAGAAGCTAACCAAGCAAAAACTATGGATCACAATTGTAAGTACAATTTCTATTATTTGTAGATCATTTGAATTGTGTTATTTTCATTACATACCATACTCACACTTATTGATATGCACTCATACACTTATACATGATGAAGAAGCACACACACATGCATATACCTACATATACACATATACATGCACATACACACACATACACATAGAGTTATACATATACACACACATACACAAGAACATGCACATATTGATACATACATATACACTTATACATGCACATGCATATACATACATATACGCACACATACACATGCACATATACACATATACATGCACATACACACACATACACATGGAGTTATACATATACATGCAATACATATACACACATACACATGCACATGCACATACTCATACACACATATACACTTATACATGCACATGCACATACATACATATACACACACATACACATGCACATACATACATATACACACACATACATATACACTTAGGTACACACATATGAATGAATTATATAATTAAAGTATTAAAACACATGCTTAATATAAACAATAATAACAATCAATAGAACAAAACTCTTCATTACTTAATACCATACACACAATTCAAAACATGACTGAAATGAAAAATATAAAGATAAATATATGTATATATCAATGTAAATACATATAATCCAATGTCATAATCAACGTCTAAAATCCTAATCATCATCATCATGATCATCATCATCATCAGCAATATCATGATCATCCTGATCTTCCTCATCCTCATCCTCATGATCACCCTGTGACGATCGAGATCGTCCCTCCTGTGTCTGTCTCTCCACCTCATCCATATTTGTCTCCCCATAATACTCCTGTATTACATATAACAAACATAAATCAATAAAATAATTAAAACATTCATAGCAACAAAATAATTATATAAAATTTAAAAATACTCACAAAGGCATCAGGATGATCTTGTATATACTCGCTCAAACGCCGATATCCAAAATGTGTAGCATACTCGATCTCGTGTTTCGTAGGATATCGGCCGTAATCCTTTCGCTGCAATGAAACAAATAAAAAACATTAGTTGCTTGCATTTTAACTAAAATAAAAAATATACTCACAATAACACATATACTTACAAACGTAGCTACAAAACCATTATGGCCCATTTGGCCTAAGTGCGATGTGTGGCCCGACTCCACTCTCTTCTTTGCAGCAGCCTGTTTATTCAAGGAAAAAAATACATAAATTAAATTAAAAAATTACTAAAATATCTAAAAATTATAAATATAAACTATTAATTTGTGTACCTTCTGCTGAGGAAATGACTCCTGAAGACGTAGCTGTCTACGAAAAAACTGCCACGACTCAGGTGGTATGTTAGCTCGCCTCTTATTTTTTTCGACCATACAATATCTCCTGTTAATTTAATCTCAAACAGAAAAAAAAGTCAGAATACATACACATATATACACACATATACACATACACATACACATACACATACCCACATACACATATACATGCAAACATATACGCATGCATATATGTATATATATACACATATACATACATATAACATAAACACACATATACATATCCACATATATACGTACACACACATGCATGCATATACACTCATTCATACAAAATACATGCATTTATCCCACAATAATATGTGTTGTGTATATGTGAATATGTGTGTATGTATAAATGTGTATATGTGAATATGTGTGTATGTGTAAATATGTATATGTGAATTTTTTATTTATGTAGATAATCAAATTATTAATATCAAATACCATTATTTGTAGATTCTGATCAATCAGATGGAACTCCACCACCGTCTCCTCATCGTGCAACGACTTTATACTGTAAGTATATGAAATATTTAATTTTAACTATATTTGATGGATACATAACTTATATATTTTTTTTATGTTTCTTATGATGTGCAGATTCTGATCAATCAGAGGGTACTCCACCACCTCCTACCCATGCAACGACTTCACATGTGTCCTCCGATAGGAATTATGATGAATTTTACTATCAAGAGCATATTATATGTTGGTGTAACTCTTGTTATGGCACGTATCGAAGACCACGATTGGAATGTATTGAACATGAGGAAGAGTATGGTACTTTTGAGCATGCACCATCACCTAGTCAACGTGATAATGCTTGGGTATGTATTTTCTATATATATTAATGTCATTTTTTTATTTAAAAACCATGTATAAAATCAAATTATTATTGATATACAGGAATACTTGCTCGATGATGATGATGATGATGATTTTTCTCATAATGTTAATATACCTCGTACACGTCATGGACTTGCTGTTCATCAATTACAAGCAGAGGTTTCTAGAAATCCTCTACCTCCTGGTTTAGAGAATGAAACGGCTGGAGATTATCCATTGCCAGCTCGTGATCGTTCTTTAGTACAAACGTATGATAGAAGACGATATGGAGGATGGAATAGAGGACCACTTCCTTTAGATGGAGAGGTTTTCAACTTTTGGGGTAATCGCTATATGATTGCTCCATCCACTATTACTAATGCTGGTCGTGGTCTCTTTAGGATTTGTATGTGCCTCCGAACTCTGAAGTCACTCTTATGTCATTTTGTGGTCCTATATATGGATGGGGAGATTGGCATCGACTTTCACGTTATGTTCAAAGCATGAGTACTTATGGAATATGCTTGAATGCAGCATCTCTTACTAGTAGAAGGATTTTACATGCAGAAAATGAAAGATTATATATTGATGGAAGACCTTACACACATGGAAATATAGCAGGTTTAATAAATAGTAGTCGAGGGTTACATAATAGTTCAAGGACTAATTGCACATTTGAGGAGCGTGAAAATAGTCATGAATCACCATACATGAGTAGAGATGTATCAAGATACATAGTTGTCAATGCTATTACTACATTACATGCTGGTGATGAACTATTAGTGAATTATGGATGGCGTAGACCTCCAAGAGCACCTTTTAGCTTGAGAGAATAAAAACTTTCTATCCATATTTAATAAGTTATATACTTAATTTTATATTTCAAGTTTAATTTTTATTCATTTATGGAATACTAATGAGTTTTATTTATATGTGTAGATTCCAACGTATGATGTTGATGATATTCGTCCACAACATTCACAATTACCAATAAGACCTCATTTATCAGAAGCTTCCATGAGGAGGCTACGCAAAACTAAGCCTGTGCAATATGCAAAGTTGAAAGATCTATATTCAAAAGATGATAAAGTACAAGATTTGTGTGACAATGATGAAGATGATGGCATGGCAGATTTTATTGAGGATTGGTATCAAAATGACAGTGAGAGCATGGATATTTCTAAAAATGAGAAATATCTTCGAGAGGAATGTCTAAAGCATGTATAGAAGGAAGTCGTTTGACACGACTAAGTGCGAGCTTACTTATTCTCAACCTTCAAAATCGTTTTGGATGGAGTAATGTATCTGTTTCGACACTATTAAGGTATAATTTTCAATTTTCTATCTATTTATATATATGTGCATAAATATATATATATATATATATATATATATATATATATATATATGCGGGTTTTTATTCTTACTATAGATAAGGTAAGAACAAGAACTTGAATTGAATGGACACTTTTTGTCCGCGCATCTTTTAAAACTATTAATGCATCTTTCAAAATATTCGTAAAAGATTTGATTGTTTGGATGGCAGGATACGATTGTTTGTTTTGGAGGATATGAAGTATGTACCTTCATTGAATGATTTGTCGATTCACGCATATGTTCAGTTTGAAAGTGTGAGAAGCGGATTTATAATTTGTATTCAAAGAATTTGGCATTGTTTATAGGCCATACAATGGTGACCTAGATGCATCGCATGCACAGAGGTTACTCAAGATAGAGCAATCTGATTATAATGGACTAGTGCCAGCAAGATTCCTAGGGTATGCAGTAAACCTCTTGCATGTCAATGATGAGCATTTGAACTTTAGGATACAAAGTGGAAATCATGGTGGCTTGAGAGGATCACTTTTATACATGCAAGAGGTTTACTGCATACCCCAGGAATCCTGCTAGTACTAGTCCCTTATAATCAGGTTGCTCTATCTTGAGTAACCTCTGTGCATGCGATTCATCCAGGTCACCATCGTATGGCCTATAAACAGTGCCAAATTCTTTGAATAGCAATTATAAACTCGCTTTTCGCACTTTCAAACTGAACATATGATAGAATCGACAAATCATTCAATGAAGGTATATACTTCATATCCTCCAAAACAAACAATCATATCCTGCCATCCAAAACAATCAAATTTTGCGGAAATATTTTGAAAGATGCACATAAGCATACACATATATAAAATTATATGCATATATATATGTATATTTATTTATTTACTTTCTTTAATATATCATTTTTTTGATAAACTTACAGGTTATTATCTGAAAAGTTTTTACCAAGTCAAAATATTCTTCCTACCTCACATGATGAAATGAAGAAGATAATCAACAATCTTGGTATAGATTATCAATGTATACATGCATGTCCTAACGATTGTATTTTATATAGAGGTGAATATGCAGACTCTTTGACATGTCCCAAATGTCAATCTCCTCGATATAAGGGTGAAGAAGGTAAAATCCCGAATAAGGTATTGAGACATTTTCCATTGGCTCCACGGATTAAACATATGTTTCAAAGCCCCGAATTATCAAAGCTTTTGACTTGGGGACATGATCACAAAAGTACTGATGGAATAATCAGAATTCCTCATGATAGTGTTGATTTTCAGCATATTGATTCTACATGGCCTGAATTTGCACAAAATCCACAGAATCTAAAGTTAGGAGTTGCATTAGATGGGGTTAATCCATTCTCCATGAAATCCAGTAAATGGTCAACATGGCCAGTGGTAGTCATAAACTACAATCTTCCGCCATATCTTAGCATTAAAAAGGAACATTTAATGCTTTCACTTTTAATCCCAGGCAAAAGACAAGTTAAAGATATGAATGTATATCTTGCTCCTCTCATTGACGATCTTCAAGAGTTATGGAGAGGTATTAATGTCATTGATATATCAAAAAGCATCAATGAAAGACATATTACGATTCGTGGTATTGTGGCTTGGACTATTCACGATTTTCCTGGATATGGCGTTTGTTCAGGTATTGCTGTAATTTTTTTATTCAATATGCATGTAAATAAATATGATTTAATCTAATTATATTTTTATCCTTTTCCATGATGCAGGAATATCTACTAAGGGTTATAAAGCTTGTCCATATTGTGGTGATTGGTTGAGATCAATCTATAGTAAGAATCTCAACAAAAATATTTATCTTCGACATCGACGATTCTTGCCTGATGATCATCCATTAAGATCTAAAAGAGAAGCGATACATTTTAATGGAAAGCTTGAAACAGGCCAGTATCCAAAACCTATGACGCCTATGGATTGGTATAAAAATGGACAGATGAACCTCTGATAGATCCAGAAGCAGAAATCTTCAGTGATGATTCAGATAATGAGTATGTGAACAGTGGTAAAGGGAAATTGGCACTCGCAGAGAACATATCAATATGGTATTCTTTGGAGTATTGGAAAGAGTTAAAATTATGTCATCTTCTTGATCCTATGCATATATTCAAAAATATTGGTTATTCACTATGGCAGCATCTTCTTGGACTAAAAGATACCACAACATCAAGGAATGATTTGAAAGATCAAAAATCCAAACCAAAGTTATGGCCAGTTTTTGATAGACATCGATAAGAAACGACTTATGCATCTGCTCCTTGGGTACTTACGACAAAAGAGATACAGACTATCAACAATAGAATTCAATTGATCAAGACTCCTACAGGATATGGAGCATCGTTTCAAAACATGTTTACTATGGATGATAAGAGCTTATCTGGATTAAAGACCCATGAATGGCATAACTTTTTGAAACATATTTTACCTTTGGTTATCGATGGATGTACAACGAAAGGAGTACGAGATGTGATCTATCGTCTTGGATCACTTATAAGGTAATTATGATACTTTTATATTTAATATGTATGAATATTGGATATCTTTTATTTTTTAATTAACTTCTTTACAATTGTTTTTATGATTTGTATAGGTGGATTACATCCAAAGAGATCGATAAAAATTTGATCCCACAAAAAAAACGTGAATGCAAAGAGCTACTATGTTTGATGGAAAAAGAACTTCCTACTTCATTTCTTGATATTCAAGTTCATTTACTAGTCCATCTTGTAGATGAGATAGAGATTGCCGGTGTTGTCAACACTCGATGGATGTTTTGGGTCGAGCGATTTATGGGAATACTAAAAGGTTATGTGCGACAAAGAGCAAAACCAGAAGGATCCATGGCAAAGGGTTGGATGCTTGAAGAGTGCATGTATTACGTTAGTGAGTACCTTGAAAGAGTTCATGAAGAACCTCCACGTGCATGGACCAACGAGTCTTCTTCAAAAATAACAGATGAGGTATTATCAGGTAAGGGGGTTCCATTCTTATTTACATTTCAAGAAAAAAAGGATGTTTCTACTTTTGTAGCATATAATAGCGAATGCATGCAAGCATTCGTTAGCGAGTACGAGGAACTTCAAAGTCTCCAAAGTAAAAGGCGAAAAAACAAAAGATCTAGACGTAATCTCGATAATAATGAGATTACAGATATACCTTCTTTCACGGATTGCCTATATAGTCGTTTGCAACGGGCCAACGCAAATAATGAAGAAATCTCAGATGAGCAAAGAGAGTTAATGATAGGTTGTGAACAAAAGGTAATTTTATTAAAATATATATTTTATTTTTTTCATATATGTATGTTTGTTTCTATTTACTAATTGAATTTATTTTGCAGGCTCGAATGTTCACTAATATGTGGGCTTTTGGACAGCATATTAGAATCAAATCCAGTGATTCTTTACGTAAAACAGAGGATTCTAATATTGTTGCTTGTTTCAAGCAACTATCACGTGCTAGCTCAAAAGACACGAACCTTATAGATAGCGAACTTGGTTACGTAGGAACTATTGTTGGTATATCTACGAAATTTCATTTCGTACATTCAAACAGGTATAAAAAAGTTTATATATATTTTTTTAGAGTTAGTTATTTTTTTAAGCACCTAATAATGGGACGTTTTTGTTGTTATATATTTTGATAGGTCATTTTGAAGGTTGACTGGTATCGAGCGGAGTATAAAGGTAGTAATTCTACAATAAGAAAGGAATTATCTGGGTTTTGGGCAATTGATTCTTCCAAGGTAATGCGATCTACTAAAGAACCATATATTCTTCCTAGGCATATTGAACAAGCATTTTTTTATAAAAACCCAGATGCTCATCCTTGGTGGCAAGTCATTCATGTGTAACCTAGAGGTAGGTCATTGTTTGAACAGTTTATTGTTAGAGAGATTGAAGAAAGTCCTCTTGATGATTCAGCATCAGATACTGATACATCAACATCTGGAATAGAAATTAGACTCATTATACGTGATAATGATACTAATCTTTTTGATGAAGAGGATAATTCTCTACATGCTGATTCTATTGATGAGGAAGAGGAATTACCAGAAATAGATATTAATCCACCAATAGATGATGTGATTCATGAGAACATAGATTTAACAATAGAAGAAATAAATGAAATCAATAAGGATAATGAAGATGAGACTATATTGATGTCTTACCAAAATGATGGCAATAATGAAAACATATGAGCAGATTAGATAGTAACTTGAAGCTTCTGAATGGATATCAGATAATAGGTTTTTTTTATTAACTTGAATAACAATGAATCCTACTAGAGAGATGAAATCATGTTCTTTTAAGTTAGAACATGAAGCTCGGGGGTATGCCTAATTATTTTATATATAGCTTTATCTTCGAGGAGTAAATTTTTATCATGTATGTATGCATATGTGTGTGTATTCATGTGTATTATATGTATACATATATTAGTATGCATATATATGTATTTCATGTATATGTATGTGTTTGCATGTGTGTGATATATGTATACATGTATTCATGTACGTAATATATGCAAGTGTTTATAATTGTGTACATGTATATATGTATATGTGTCTATGTGTAAATATGTACATGTAAATATGTATGCATGTATATATATGTTTATGTGTGCATGTAGGCATGTACATGTATGTGTAAATATGTACATGTAAATATGTTAGTATGTATATATATATTTATGTGTGCATTTAGGCATGTATGTGTGAAGCATAATATATCTACTCCATTTTATATTTATGTATCCTATCTACATGATGTGTATATATCTTTACATATATTATGAATCATGATCCTCGTTGATTCGAGTAGCTATATATAGAGGCATAAGGTTGGGAGGAGAGACATCTCTCTAGTAGGACGTCGGAGGTGTACATATACTTCAAACATATGGCTAAAAGGTTGAATTAGAGTTTTTAAATTAGGGATTTCAAAACCCTAATATCGAGATTAGTGCTCTCTGTCTCTCTCTCTCTCTCTCTCTCATATACATACATACCGTGCATTGTCACGACGATGCGCCATAAGTGTCTGCATCTCTTTTAAACACCATTTAAGAGACCACCCTGTCCCAAACTCCGTCTCAAGTGAACTGAGCACGTACTTTTTATCCCTCTCATCATGCCCACTACAAAAATAAAAAACATAATATAAATAAAACATAAGATATATATTTCAATTTATATGTAAAACTTTTACTTACTTCCACGGTAAGTGGATAAAGCGCAGGTAAGAGTCGCATAGTGCATGCATTCTCCTCTTGAACTCCAATCCATTTCCTATGTATACAATATTCCCCTCTGGCTCTATGTCGCACTCTAGTCCTAACGTGCCTATGCATGTCCTCATAGGCAACGTCTCTGCTCTGCTATCACGTGCTGGAGGTGGTATAGGTGTCCTGAAAATAGATAGAAAGAAATAAATAAAAATATGTGCTATAATATCATTAAAAAAATTTATGAAAAAAAACATACCTATGAGCAGATAGCTCTCTTCCTGCATGTGGATCCGCAGAAGAGCCCTCGTCTGATCGCGTAAGCATCTGGATCGTATAATCCAGCTCCTCATCGGACATCTCTGCGTAGTCCTGCATTATGGCCCCTAGAGTATCTGACGGAACTCTTGCTCTCATAAGACTTTTTATGAGAGTGAGTTTCGCCTTTCTCTCTTTACTGGGATCCATAATACCTAACATATAAAACAAAATGGTTAGAAATCAATATATATATACGTGTATGTGTGTGTATGCATGTGTATGTGTGTGCATGCATGTGTATGTGTGTGTATGCATCATTATGTGTGTATGTGTGTAGGTATATGTGTGTGTTGTCTATGTGTATGTGTGTGTGTCTATGAGTGTGTATGTGTTTATGTATATGTATGTATCTACGTGTGTGTATGTATCTATGTGTGTATGTGTATGCATGTATGTATGCATGTGTGTGTATGCATATGTATGTGTGTGTATGCATCATTATGTGTGTCTATGTATGCATTTGTACGTGTGTATGCATCATTGCATGTGCATGTGTCTATGTGTGTATGTGTGTGTATATGTGTGTGTGTCTATGTGTATGTGTGTGTGTTTATGAGTGTGTATGTGTTTATGTGTATGTATGTATCTATGTGTCTAAGTGTGTATGTGTATGCATGTATGTATGCATATGTATGTGTATGCATATGTATGTGTGTGTATGCATTATTATGTGTGTCTATGTATGCATGTGTATGTGTGTATGCATCATTATGTGTGTATGTATCTATGTGTGTATGTGTGTGTGTATATGTGTTTGTATGTGTGTATGCATGTGTGTGTGTATGCATGTGTATGTGTATATGTGTATATGTGTGTGTATATGTGTGTATGCATGTGTGTGTGTATATGTGTGTATATGTTTGTATGCATGTGTGTGTATGCATTATTATGTGTGTCTATGTATGCATGTGTATGTGTGTATGCATCATTACGTGTGCATGTGTCTATGTGTGTATGTGTGTGTATATGTGTGTGTCTATGTGTATGTGTGTGTGTCTATGAGTGTATATGTATTTATGTGTATGTATGTATCTATGTGTGTGTATGTGTATGCATGTATGTATGCATATGTGTGTGTATGCATATGTATGTGTGTGTATGCATAATTATGTGTGTATGTGTCTATGTGTGTATGTGTGTGTGTATACATTATGACAGTGTATGTAAGCATGTGCATTATGTATGCATATAAGTATGTATGTATGCATATGCATATGCATTATGTATGCATATGCATATGCATTATGTATGCATATGCATATGCATATGCATTATGTATGCATATGCATATGCATTATGTATGCATATGCATATGCATTATGTATGCATATGCATTATGTATGCATATGCATATGCATTATGTATGCATATGCATATGCATTATGTATGCATATGCATATGTATGTGTATGCATATGCATGTAAGTATGTATGTATGCATATGTGTGTGTGTATGCATATGCATGTAAGTATGTATGTATGCATATGCATATGCAATATGTATGCATGTATGTATATGTGTGTGAATGTGTGTGAATGTGTGTGTGAATGTGTGTGTACATGTGTCTGTATGTGTGTATGCATGTGTATGTGTGTGTATGCATCATTATGTGTGTATGTGTGTGTACATGTGTCTGTATGTGTGTATGCATGTGTATGTGTGTGTATGCATCATTATGTGTGTATGTGTGTGTATGTGTGTGTGTCTATGTGTATGTGTGTGTATCTATGAGTATGTATGTGTTCATGTGTGTGTATGTGTCTATGTGTGTATGTATCTGTGTGTGTATGTATCTATGCATGTGCATTATGTATGCATGTAAGTATGTATGTACATTATATGCATATGCATATGCATTATGTATGCAAATGTATGCATGTATGTGTTTATGTGTGTATGTCTCTCTATGTGTGTGTATGTGTGTGTATGCATATATGTGTGTGTATGTGTGTGTATATGTGTCTGTATGTGTGTATGCATGTGTATGTGTGTGTATGCATGTGTATGTGTGTATGTGTCTATGTGTGCATGTGTGTGTATATACTATATGTGTGTGTGTCTATGTGTATGTGTGTGTACCTATGAATGTGTATGTGGTTATGTGTGTATGCGTCTATGTGTGTGTATGTGTTTATGTGTGTATGTGTATGCATGTATGTGTATGTGTGTGTATGTCTCTCTATGTGTGTGTGTATGCATATGTGTGTGTGTGTATATGTGTGTCTATGTGTGTATGCATGTGTATGTGTGTGGATGCATCATTATGTGTGTATGTGTCTGTGTGTGTATATGTGTGAGCGTCTATGTGTGTGTATGTGTGTGCGCGTCTATGTGTATGTGTGTCTGTGTGTGTATGTGTGTGTGTCTATGTGTATGTGTGTGTATCTATGAGTATGTATGTGTTCATGTGTGTGTATGTGTCTATGAGAGAGAGAGAGAGGGAGATAGAGAGAGAGAGAGACAGAGAGAGAGAGGTGGAGAGAGAGAGAGAGAGCACGTGCACACATCCACAAGCAGGACACAGAGGGAGAGAAGAGATGAAGTAAACACACACACACACACACATACACACACATACACACACATTTCCACACACACATACACATGCATACACACACATATATACACATACACACATACACACATATATACATACATAGACACACACATACATACATAGACACACACACACATACACACATATTTATATTGTAAATATATAAATAAATAATATATATATATATATATATATATATATATATATATATATATATATATATATATATATATATATATATATATATATATATATATATATGTGTGTGTGTGTGTGTGTGTGTGTGTAACAGTAAATATTTATATCTTTTTATGAATATATATATATATATATATATATATATATATATATATATATATATATATATATATATATATATGTATATATATATATATACATATATACATACACACACACATATGCATACATACATACTTACATGCATACACACACATACACACCTTCGCATATACACCTACATACACATACACACACATATATGTACTCACATATACATACATGCATGTACACACACATATACACATACATACATGCATGTACACACACATATACACATACATACATGCAAATACACACACATACACACATACACACATACATACACACATGCATATACACATACGGATGCATACACACATGCACATGCATACACATATACATATACATACATATACACACACACATCCATGTGCATACATATATGTATACACACATTAGATCACATGCATACCTGTCGACAAACATATGCATATACTTACACACACATAGTTACATATTCAGACATGCATAGTCCACCATACACACAACTATACACAGAAAATTTACTTGCACACACATATATATACAACCACATATATATACATGCACATATATATACATGCACATATATATACATACACATATATACATACATACACACACACATATATATACACACATACTTTTACATATTTATATACACACAGATAGAGACACATACTCACACATACACATATACATACACACATGCATATGCATACATATATACATATATACATACATACATGCATATACACACCTACACGCCCACATACACACACTCACATATACACCTACATACACATACTCACACATATACGTACTGACTTATACATACACACATACATACACATATGCATGCATACACACATGCACATGCAAACACATATACATACATATACACACATGCATACATATGCATACATATATGTATATGCACATCAGGTCATGTGCATACCTGCCCACAAACATATGCATACACTTACACACACATAGTTACATACATGTATATACCTAGACATGCACAAACCAACAGACACATAACTTTACACATAAATTTACCTGCACACACATATATATACATACACACTACATATACATACACACATACATACATGCATATACATACACAAACACACATACATACACACATGCATATACACGTACACATGCATACACACATGCACATGCATACACATATACATATACATATACATGTACATATACATATACATGTACATATACATATACATGTACATGTACATGTACATATACATGTACATGTACATGTACATATACATGTACATGTACATGTACATATACATGTACATGTACATATACATGTACATATACATATACATGTACATATACATATACATTTACATATACATATACATTTACATATACATATACATGTACATATACATATACATGTACATATACATATACATACATATACACACATATACACACATATACACACATACATATGCATAGATATATGTATACACACATCAGGTCACATGCATACGTGCCCACAAACATATGCATATACTTACACATAGCTACATACATGTATATACCTGGACATGCACAGACCAACACACACATAACTGTACACATAAATTTACCTGCACACTGTTGGAGATAGACGTCTGCGGAAGCACGCGAACAGCACAAGGAAGGAGAAGAAGCTTGGAGCACAACACACAATACTGAATGTATTACTAGAGAATGTACAAAGATAAGTAGCCCATTAGGGCAATAGGTGTATATACAAGCTGGGGGAAAAAAACCTCCTAAAGAGGGAAAAAAGTGCCTCGGCAGTCCTAGAGTGTTCACACACATCACTACCTAAATATATCAACAAATCCCCCCTGGGAGTGATGCGGTGAACAAGGAGCTGGCACTCATGTATAAGGAAGTGCCAAGCTATGTGGAAATAACTCCACAAAAGGAAGTAAGCCCAAAGCTTTACGGAAAGCTTCAAACTTCTCCCTACGCAGAGCCTTCATGAAAAGGTCTACAATGTTCTCCTACGTGGGCACATATGCCAAGCTGATCTCCCCAACAGAGAACCTCTCCCTGACATAGTGATAATGCACCTCAATGTGCTTAGTGCGAGCATGGAACACAGGGTTCCTCGCAACTACCAATGCACTCTGACTTTCATTGAAGATGGTGGTGGCAGAAGACTGACCAACACCCAAATCAGCCATAAGGCGTGTGAGCCACACATACTCAACAGTCGGTGTGAAAGTTGCCCTATACTCAGCCTCACAACTGGAAGTGGCCACAATAGGCTGCTTCTTGCTCAACCAAGATATACATGAGCTACCAAGCATGAAGCGAAAGCCACTAGTGGAGACATGAGTGTTATAGCAACCAGCCCAATCAGAGTCAGAAAAAGCATGCAAATTTGGCGGTAGTGATCCCCCTTTGGGATAAAACAACCCAAGTAATCGAGTACCACTCAAATAGAGAAAGATGCGCTTAACTGCCTGCCAATGCTTGACTCCTAGGCAATGCATAAACCTGCTCATTTGTGAGACAACAAACTGAATATCTGGCCGAGTAATGCATAAGTAAATCAAGCATCCAACAGCCTGCTGATAGAGAACAACATCAAATGCATCTCCAGCATCATGAAGACTCAATCGTAAACATGTCTCCATAGGAGTGGCAATAGGCTTACAGTCTTCAAGGCCAAAACGCTACAATAATGTGTCAATATAGTTTGACGCAAAGCCATTCCACCATCAACTTGCATAAACTAAATGCCGAAATAGTGATGCAAATGCCCCAAACCAGACATCTCAAATGAGGCATGCAAATCAGCCTTAAAATTATATGCTTCTCAATAGGACCAGTGAGCAGCATGTCATCAACATAGACAACAACAACAATGATCAGAGGCACATCATTAGCACGCTTAACATATACGGTGCTTTTATTTGGACTATTCTCAAAACCATGTGCAATCAGATAGGCATGTATCTTCTCATACCAAGCACGTGGTGCTTGCTTTAAACCATATAATGCCTTCTTTAACCTGCACACCTGGTTTTCATGCCCTTTCTGCACAAAGCCACCGGGCTGAAAAACATACACTTCTTGATGCAAGTCACCATTCAGAAATGCTATTTTAATGTCCAACTGATGTACATTCCAACCATGATGGGCTACAAGTGCACAGATGCTCCGAACAGTAGTCATACAGCATGTAGGTGCAAAGGTCTCATCAAAATCAAAGCCTCTTTCCTGTGCATAACCCTTTGCAACAAGCCTAGCCTTATACCTGTCAATTGTTCCATCAGACTTACACTTCAGCTTGTAAACCCACTTAGTGATATATATATATATATATATATATATATGTGTGTGTGTATGTGTGTGTGTACGCTTATGTGTATGTGTATATGCATGTATGTATGTATGTATGTATGTATGTATATATATGCATATGTGTATGCATATATGTATTTATGTGTATGTGTGTATGTATGTATGTGTATGTATGTGTAGGTGTGTATATTTGATTTCGTTTCTAATTTTCTTTTTGTTTATTGTGGTATTTAGACTTTCATATAGATATCTAGATCATTGAATCGTTTGGATGTCTCCCATTTTATAGTCAATCCATTACCTGCCTTGGTAACTAAGACTTACATATTTGTTTACAAATATAAAGTATCCGTTAGCTATGGAGGTATTAGGTAGTTTGGAAAATAGGAGGAGCAAATTTATTTGAAATTTATTTATTCATCCATCTTTCAAATTTATTTTGAAAGATGGATGAATAGTTTGAAAGGATGGGCGGACAGAAAGCGTCCATTCAATGCAATTTCTTGTTCTTACCTTAGCTAAGTTAAGAACAAGAACGTGCATTGAATGGACGCTTTCTTTACACCCATCCTTTAAAATTATTATTCCATCCTTCATAATCTTCCAGATAAATTTGCTTCTCCCATTTCCCAAACGATCTAATACCTCCATAGCTAACTGATACTTAATATGTGTATGCAAATTTCATAAAAGAGTTAGCAGCGTAGGTATTAGGTCGACTAGAATAGGAGAACCAGATGTGTCAGAAAGATTCTAAAGGCTGGAAAAACAATTCCAAAGGCTAGATGGACAAAATATCTTCATTCGATATAGGTATGTATAATTTGACCTTACTTTCATAACATGTGTATGCATTCATGCATATGTGTGTATGCATTCATGTATATGTATATGTCTATGTATGTATGTATTTATATGTATATGTGTATGAATGTATACATATAAATAGATAGAAAATTAAAAATTATACCTTTAATAGTGCCGAAACAAATACATTACTCCATCCAAAATAATTTTGAAGATTGAGAATAAGTAAGATTGCACTTAGTCGTGTCTAACGAGTTCCTTCATATACATGCTTTAGACAATCCTCTCAAAGATATTTCTCATTTTTAGAAATATCAATGCTATCACTGTCATTTTGATACCAATCCTCAATAAAATATGCCATGCCATCATCTTCATCATTGTCGAAAAAATCTTGTACTTTATCTTCTTTTGAATATAGGCCTTTCAACCTTGCATATTCCACATGATCACTTTTGTGTAGCCTCCTCATAGAAGCTTATGATAAACAAGGTCTTATTGGCAACTCTTAATGGTGTGGTGGAATATCATCAACGTCATACGTTGGAATCTACACACATGAATAAAAATCATTAGTATTCCATAAATGAATGAAAAGTAAACTTTAAACATAAAATTAAATATGTACGTTATTTTAAAAAGAGATTGAAATTAGAGTTTTCCAATGCAACACAAGATAGGTGGATAGAAAGTTTTCATTGTCTCTCTAGCTAAAAGGTGCTCTTGGAGGTCTACACCCTCCATAATTCACAAATAATTCATCACCAGCATGTAATGAAGTAATAGCATTGGCAACTATGTATCTTGCTACATCTCTACTCATGTATGGTGATTCATGACTATTTTCATGCTCCTCAAATGTGCAATTAGTCCTTGAACTATTATGTAACCCGTGACTACTATTTATTGAACCTGCTATATTTCCATGTGTGTAAGGTCTTTTGTCAATATATAATCTTGCATTTTCTGCATGTGAAATCCCTCTACTAGTAAGGGATGCTGCATTCAAGCATATTCCATAAGTGCTCATGCTTTGAACATAATGTGCAAGTCAATGCCAATCTCCCAATCCATATATAGGACCACAAAATGACATAAGAGTGACTTCAAATTCCGGAGGCACATACAAATCCTCTATAATAAAGAGACCATGACCAACACTAGTAATAGTGGATGGAGCAATCATATAGCGATTAGCTCAAAAGTTAAAAACCTTTCCATCTAAAGGAAGTGGTCCTCTATTCCATCCTCCATATCTTCTTCTATCATATGTTTGTACTAGAGAATGATCACCAGTTGGCAATGGATAATCTCCAGCCATTTCAGTCTCTAAACCAGGAGGTAGAGGATTTCTAGAAACCTCTGCTTGTAATTAATGAACAACAAGTCCATGACATGTACAAGGTATATTAGCATTATGAGTATGAGAATTATTATCATCATCATCATCGAGCAAATATTTAGGTATATCGACAATAATTTGATTTTATATATGGTTTTAAAATAAAATAGTCATATTAATTTATAGAAAGAATACATACCCAAGCATTATCACATTGACTAGGTGGTGATGCATGCCCAAAAGTACCATACTCTGCCTCATGCTCAATACATTCCAATCGTGGTCTTCGATACGTGCCATAGCAGAACTTACACCAGCATATCATATGCTCTTGATAGTAAAATTCATCATAATTTCTAATGGAGGACACATGTGAAGTCGTTGCATGGGTAGGAGGTGGTGGAGTGCCCTCTGATTAATCCGAATCTGATTACAATAATAAAAAAACATATATCGGTTATGTATCTATCAAATATATTTAAAATTAAAAGTTTGATATACTTACAGTATATGGTCCTTGCACGATTAGGAGACGGTGGTGGAGTTTTGTCTGATTGATTAGAATCGGCAAATAATGGTATTCAATATTAATAATCTGATTATTTACATACATAAACATTCACATATACACATTTACACATACACACATATTCACATATACAAAAATACTCATTTTTGTGGGATAAATGCATGTATTTTGTATGAATGTGTGTATGTATGTATGTTTATGTGTGCATATATATATATATATATATATATATATATGTGTGTGTGTGTGTGTGTGTGTGTGTGTGTGTGTGAGTATGTGTATGTGTGCATGTATTTAGTATGTATGTATGTATATGTGTATGCGCATGCTATATGTGTGTATGTATGTGTATGTATTTTGATTCTTTTTTTTTGTTTGAGATTAAAATAAAAAGAGATATTGTATGGTGGAAAAAAAAAGAGGAGACCTAACATACCACCTGAGACATGGCAATTTTTTTGTAAACAGCTACGTCTGCAGGAATCATTTCCTTAGTAGAAGGTATACAAATTAATAGTTTATATTTATAATTCTTATATGTTTTATTAATTTTTTACATTTAATTTATGTATTTTTTTCTATTAAATAAACAAGCTACTACAAAGAAGAGAATTGAGTCGGGTCACACATCTCACTTAGGCCAAATGGGCCATCATGGTTTTGTAGCTACATTTGTAAGTATATGTGTTATTGAAAGTATATTTTTTATTTTAGTTAAAATGCAAGAGACTAATCTTTTTTATTTGTTTCAATGCAATGAAAGGATTATGGTCAATATCCTACAAAACATGAGATCGAGTATGCTACACATTTTGGATATCGATGTTTGAGCGAGTATATGCAAGAATTTGAATTGTGTCTATGGTATTAAGTAATGAAAAGTCTTATTCTAATGATTTTTATTATTGTTTATATTTAGCATGTGTTTTATTACTTTAATTATATAATTCATTCATATTTATGTGTGCTTGTGTGTGGATAAAATGTATGTATGCACATGTAGGTATATATCTATACTTGTATAAGTATGTTTGTATGCATGTATATGTATGTATCTATGTATATATATATATATATGTGCATGTATGTATGTGCATATGTACGTGTGTATATGCATGTATTGCATGTGCATGTGTAAGTGTATGTGTGTGTGTATGTGTATGTGCATGTATATATGTAAGTGTATGTGTATATGTGTATCTGTGTGTATGTGCATGTACATGTGTGTATATGTACATATGTGCATGTGTATGTGTGTGTATGTATGTGCATGTATATATGTGTATGTGTGGGTATATGTATGTATGTACATATGTACATGTGTAAATGCATGTATGTGCATGTGCATGTGCATGTGCATGTGTAAGTGTATATGCATATGTATGTGTATGTGCATGTGCATGTGTATGTGTGTGTATATGTATGTATGTGCATGTATATGTGTAAGTGTATGTGTATATGTGTGTATGTGCATGTATATGTGCATATGTGTATATGTATGTATGTGCATGTGTATGTGAGTGTGTATGTGCATATGTGTGTGTATGTATGTGCATATATATGTGTATATATGTGTTTGTGTGTGCATATGTATGTATGTGCATATGTATGTGTATGTGTATAAACATATGCAAGTGTATGTATATGCATGTGTACATGTATGAAACATGCATGTGCATGTGGATGCATTTCCATTTGCATCCATGTGAATGTGCATGCATGTGAATGTGCATATACATGTATTTAAGTATGTTACAATTGAGAACATTGGAGAGATCTTCGATCAGATTCATGTAGATGCCGATTGAAGAGCCTCCAATGTTTTTATTTTTTTGCTCAAAAAGCCATTGTGTAATCGATGCTAAACCATCATATATCCATCTCCAGATTGCATCACATAAGCGATGGTTTTTATCGTCGTTTATGTGATGCAATTTATTGTCGCTTATGCAATGCTATTTTATTATCGTCACTTTAGCATTGCTTAGTGTCACGTTTGCAATCCATGTCACTCCACGCATCAACGTCAAAGTTTACGTCATTTAACTGATGTCATGCGCTCGATGCTTTATGCAATTATATAGCAATGAAATTGTGTCGCATTAACCATCGTTATGCGCCCGTATTCCTTGTAGTGGTAATTCATTCCAACTACCTAAACAATCACAGGTGCAACCACTACTAGACTTTTTCTCAGATACATCTTTAGGCTTCATGGATTGCCTAATGATATTGTGAGTGATCGAGGTCCACAGTTCATATCCAACTTTTGGAACAGTCTTTGCAAGCTCTTGGGAGTTCAAGTCAAATTGTCTATAGTGAATCATCCACAAACTGATGGACAAACAGAACGAGTGAATCAAGTCCTAGAACATTATCTTGGTTGCACCACCAACTATTATCAAAATGATTGGTTTGAGCTCTTACCCTTTGTAGAGTTTGCTATAACAACAATGTTCATACATCTACCAAAGCAAAATCCCTTCTCTGCAAATTATGGACAACACGTAAGGATGGATATACAACTCTCAAACCATGCCAAGAACCCAACTTTTAGAGATAAGGCCTAGTACCTCATGGATATCCACAAAGATTTCAAGGAGGAGATCCATAGAGCTCAAGAACAATTTAAGTATAATGGAGATGAGCATAGTGTTCAAAATCCATCCTATCACATTAGGGATAAAGTGTGGTTACTCAAAAATAATTTGCAAACTTCAAGGCCTTGTGCAAAGCTAGAACATCAGAGCTTTGGTCCGTTCACCATCTTTGCATAGATTAATCCAGTCACTTTCAAGCTCTAGTTACCAAGTAGCATGAGAATACATCCACATTTCCATGTCTCCATGTTGAATGATATCAGACTTCATCATTGAGTGGGGAGAGACATAATCCTTCACCACCTATCGAGATTGATGATCATGAAGAATTCAAAGTCAAGCATGTCCTAGATTTGAGAATATCTCGAGGAACATTGGAGTACCTTGTTCATTGGAAAGGGTATGACATCAGTGATTGACTGGGAACCTTCAGAGAGCACCTATCAAAGTTTGAGAATTTCATAAGGAAAATCCAATGAAGCCAAGACTAGAGAACATGACCGCTCCTCGTGGAACTCATCGCTTGAAGGGGAGAGGATGTCATGGACAAAGGAAACCATCCTAAATCTCAGATTCCATATGAATTTATATATATATATATATATATATATATCTCATGATTGGTTAAGAATTTGGGGAAACTAATGCTTCCATTGCATTCGAAATGTTCCAAAACCCTAAGATCAATTGTTTACCTGCTAGATTTTGACATCGAGAGGTCTTCTTCAGATTGCTGACATCATCGATGACATCATTAGATCGTAAGCACCTTTGATAGTCGCCCTTGAACACATATATAAGGAGGGTTTGGCCACATACATCCTTAGTCTTGCCAATGCTAGTCTTTGGAGCTCAAGGATTTGTGATCTCCAAGTAACTACTTTCTAAGTTCATGTTCGAGTTCTAGTCTTGTGCCTTGTTCTAGTCTTGTCTAGTCTAGTATCTAGGATGTCCTATTGTGTCCTATTGTAATCTCATAGTATGAGATATTGTGAGTTAATTCTTGTACCTAGTTAATGATCCCGGGTTGTAAGATCTCGTGTATCATCTCTAGTCGAGTTATTCATACATATCAGTCCCAAGTTGTGGAACTTCTTGTACCATCTATATATTCTAGTATTATTTCCCCTATGTGGGTGATCTTGTAATCAAAAGTATATTTACAAAATCTTGTCTACTATAGTCAGAGAGCACTTGCCTATATTACTTTGATCTATAAGGAAATTTGGTGCCTGCTCTTTGATGATCTTGATTGCTGTCTAGGAAGTTATTGCTTGCTAAAAACTTTGCACTACACACCAAGTTATGACCTTCACAAGTTGACCTTGTATGAGCTGCCAAAGTAGGAAACCTTTCTTGTTTAAGTAAAAAACATATGGTGCAAATTCGATGCCTAGCATTGACTTGGTGCATGAAAGGCCACTTTTCAGCAAGAATTTGATGCCGAGCATCGAGTTCCCACATAAAACCTCACTTTTTCAAGCACAAAATCATGAGGTGAATCATAGGCATAGAAAATAAGAAGTTATCAACTACAACTCGATGCCAGGCATTGAGTTGGTCCAACAACCTCTTATTTTGAAAAACTTTATAGCAGTAGTTGAAGCAGATAGATAAACTAATGACTTATCATCTCAGTCTCGATACCATGCATCAACTTGCTTGAAAAACTTGAGCGTTTGAGATCATTATACAGTAGGCAAAGTATGAAGATGGAGTAGAGAGTCTTATACACAAAACTTTAATTAGTTCTTCTCGTAGCTGTGAAAAACTCAGAAGTTTATAAGTGCTTTCTTACTCAGAGAAGCCCGAATACTTCTCAATCATACAAAATCTCTCTTTCTCACATTCTCTGTCACTCATTGCGTCTGTTGATACAACCTAACTTATATAGATTTTCTCAATCTCGTGCATTTTGAAAATTCTAGAACTAAAATTAAGTCTAACTTTACAAATATGGTACTTGTGTGAAATTGTCCCTTCACATAGACATGTGCTTTTCTTCTTAGACTTTGACCTTCAAATTTATGTCCAATTTGTGATTGGTTCTCCAACAGCTCCCCCTCAATCACTAATTGACATTCTCTATTTCTTCATATCTTCTTCTTTTCTTTTTACTCCTACCATGCTTTTGAATATGCTGGTCTTCACACCATCCAAGCTCTTTGTCATTATATCTGCTATCTGATCCTTTGTAGAAATGTACTCCACTTCAATTTCTTTCTCCATTACCTTTTCTCTTAGGAAATGATATTGTATCTCTATATGTTTTTGTTCTTGCATGAAATACTGAATTTGCTGCAAGATAAAGTGAACTCATGTTATCTCCATGTATTGTAGGTATACCTTGATTAATGCCCAAGCTTTTGAATAATGTCTGCATCCATATGACCTCCTTAGCTGCTTCTACAAGTCCTTTGTACTTAGCTTCAGTTGATGATAATGCCACTATATGTTGTTTGTTTGAATACCAACTTACAAGCTTGTCACCAATGTATATCATGTAGCCATGAGTTGATCTTCTATCATCTTGATTACCTACCTAGTCTGAGTCACTATAGGCTCTCAACTTCAAATCTGAAGTAAAAGGATAATATCATCCTTCCTTTATGATTCCTTTGATATATCTGAGAAATCTTTGACCTGCAATCCAATGTGGATCCTTTGGACAATGCATGAATTGTGACAGAACTCCCAATGCATAACTAAGATCATGTCTCATTAATGTAGCATAAATCAAAATACCCACAAGAGATTGATACTTTCTCATATCTTTGTATTTTTCAGCATCATATTTACTAAGCTTGTGATTAACTTCAAGTGGATTTGAAGCTTCTCTACAATTTTCCATACCAAACTTCTTCAATAGGCTCAGAAGATAGCTTTCTTGTGATACATATATGCCATGATATGTATAAGTGACTTCCATACCAAGAAACTATGATAACTTTCCTAGATCACTAATCTTGAACTCTTTCTCAAGTAATCTCCTTACCTCCTTGATTCCTTCATGTGAAGTACCTATGATTATAATGTCATCTACATAAATACAAATGTAGATTGTACCTTCATCTATTCTTTTGATGAGTAGACTTGGATCTGCTTGTGAAATTTGATATCCAAGATCATTGAGATACTTCACCAATCTATAGTTCCATGCTCTTGGAGCTTGCTTCAATCCATAGAGTGCTCTTCTCAATCTGCAGACAAAATTTGGATACCTGGAATCTATAAACCCTTGAGGTTGTTCCATGTATATCTCACCTGATATGTATCCATTCAACAATGCATTCTCTTTATCCAGTTGACTCAGAGTCCATCCTTTTGAAGCTGCAATAACAATGATTGTCCTTATAGTTGACATCTTAGCTACGCTTCTTACCTTTTGCTTCGTCATAGTTTTGAGGTTCTTCATCATCTTTGACCATATATGCATACTTATTCTGAGTTATGTAAGAAGTATGATAATAATACCTTTTTGGTTGCCTTCTTGTCCTACTTGACATCCTTGGTTCACATTCTTCATATGTGTCTAGATACACCTCTTCATCAAATATAGGAGCTTCTTCATTTCTTCTTGTTAATCCACTTTTGGATGTAGCTTGCTTGCATATACTCTTCATCTCCATTCACCTGCACACTTGATTTTCCTTCTCATATCTTCTTACTTCTTCTTCAAATTCTTCAACTGTATGACTTTGATCTACATACCAACTTTTTTGTTCATCAAAAGTAACATCTCTAGAAACAAGAAATTTTTTGGTTAGAGGATTCCACAACGTAACCCATCTTCTTTTCATCATAACCAATGAGCACATATTTTTTTGCCTTTGGTTCAATTTTATGTCTAAGTTGTGATGGCACATAAGCATATGCAATTGATCCAAACACTTTACAATGATCTAGTGTTGGTTTCTTACCCCACCAAGATTCATATGAAGTCATTCCATCTAGAGCTGTACATGGTAATCTATTCAGAAGATATGTAGTTGTATTTACAACCTCAGCCCAAATATATGTAGCTGTATTTACAACCTCAGCCCAAAGATAATTTGGACAATTCTTCTCCTTTAGCATAGCTGTAGCAAACTCAAGCAAAGTCTTGTTTCTTCTTTCTGCTACACCATTTTGTTGTGGTGTATAACCACATGTTATTTCTCTCTTAATACCTGCATTCCAAAGATAATCATTGAACTCTTAGGAGAAGTATTCTCCCCCTCCATTAGACCTCAGTCTCTTAAGCTTTTGACCTGTGACTCTCTCTACATATGCATGAAAATGCTTGAAAGCTCCAAACACTTCTGATATTTCCTTCAAAACATATAGAGTTATCCATCTTGTAGCATCATCAATAAAAAAAACATAATACCTTGAGCCACTGATACATCCTTCTTTTGTTGGTCCCCATACATCTCTATGAATAAGCTCTCGTACTCATCATGTTTGAATCCTTTCTTCTGAAATGGTAACTTGTGTGCTTTTCCCATATGACATGGTTCATATTTATAAATCATATGTTGACTCTGCATATTTGCTAATCTTAATACAGACTGATTTGCAACCATAGCTTTAATTCCTCTTTTGTTGAAATGAACTAATCTCTTAGGCCAGAGATCAAGTTTTGTAATCACTCCACCATGTGTGAGCAAAGCTTGACCAATGTTCCCTTGCAGTCTTAAAGTAAAGAGTCTACCTTCTTTCTTACACAAACAATCTGATTATATCCATTCTTTGGATCTTCAACAAATACTCCTTCATTTGTAAACCTGACTTCAAAAACTTTTTCAACTATCTATCCCACACTAATCAAGTTTTTAGGCATTGTGGGAACATAGATAACAATGGTTAGCAAATCTAATCCACTCTTACATTTCACTTTTCCAATTGAATGTACACTATGTTTTGTATTATCACCTATTTGAGTTGTATGACTAGGAATGCCTTTTTCCAATTATGACCTCAATTCTATGTTTCCTGACAAATGATTAGAACATCCAAAGTCAATATAAAATACCTTTAGATCTTATCTATCTGATGTGTTGATTGAATTCATCATCAACGATGCATGACTTTCATTCTGTGTGTCATTTGCATAATTGCAGTAGGTGGTGTTGTAGGATTGATTCTATCCCCAACTTCTTCCTCCAACTCTACGATAGCCTCGTCTTTGATTTTTCCTACCTCTTTGAGAGAAACTCTGATATCTTCCACCTCTACCTCTGCTATTGTTATTCTGATTTTGATTTGATCCTTGCTCATTATGCCAACAGTCATGAGCCAAATGATTACTCAATCCACAGATCCAGCAAGCCTTCTTATTGTTATTTTGATTACCTCTTCCTGTTCCAAAACCTCTTTCTCTTCCTCTTTGAGTGCTTCTACCTCTTGCATAATAAACTTGAGAACTCGATTCCTCTTCATCCTTTTCTTTACCTTTATCTCCTTTCTTCTTGCTCTTCATGTACATTGCAGAACTTTGTAATTTATCTCCATCTCCCTTCAAGTCTTGATCAAATGTGAGCATCAAAGCAAGCAATTGATTCAAATCTGGAACATAATGATTCAAAGAAAGTTCTGTTGACAAGACAAAAGGTTTCCACCTTTCATCTCCTCTCAAATCTGCAAGCAATTGAGCAATCAACCTGTGATCTTCAATATCTTCATCTATTGATCCAAGACGATCTGCTAGATCCTTCATCTTAGTGACATAATCACTAATACTCTGACTTGCTTCTTCTTGAATGTAGTAAACTTTGACCATAGACTTGATTTCCTTGCTTTGGTAGTACTTTGGAAATGGTAATCCAATGCATTCCATACATCTTCAGCTGATTCCAATCCTCTGATGTGTGGTAGCAAATGATATGAAATTGTATTATAGATGTAGGCCTTTGCACTTGCATCCTTCTTCTACCAATGCTTTAAAGCATCCAATTCCTCTTTCTTTGGTTGGCTTTCATGTTCAAATACTGGCTTCTCTTCTTCACATATTATGTACACCATGATATCCTTAGTCGTAAGTAAGGCTTCCATTCTCATTACCCATGCAGGATAATTATCTCTTCCAGTTTGTGAATGGAGATATGATCTGCCATAATTCTTTGCTTCTGATTCAACCTATGAGTTTAAAGGATAAAGAACAATAACTTTTGGAGTTCTTTGTGCATAAATATACTTTTGAAGTAATCTTTTGATGCCTTGTGTCTTTGAATGCTTCAACTTTCAAACTTTAATGAAAACTTTCCAAAACTTCTCATACCTTTGACACCTTTTGTTCTCTAGAACCTTTTTGCTTTGATATCACTTGTTGATGTATGAAACATCACGAGGAATGAATTAATGTGACACTAGTCAAGCTCTATGGTCACCATTAACTCGATGCTTCTCCAAACTATGAAAAATGATAGCCAAAACTGAGAACTTTACTTCTTCAAAAATTTATAGTCATTGAAATGACATACCTTCACTCTTTTGCCTTTTTCTCTTAGAATAAATATTAATTTTCCAAGATTTTTTGTGGATGAAAATAGATAACAAGAGCTTTCCAACAAGCTATTATTTTCTAAAAACTTTGCACTAGACACCAAGTTATGACCTTCACAATTTGACCCTGTATGAGCTACCAAAAGGGAAACCTTTCGTGTTTAAGTAAAAAACATGTCCCTATACTGCAAGTTCAATGCGTAGCATCGACTTGGTGCATAAAAGTACACTTTTCAGCAAGATTTGATGTCCGGCATCAAGTTCCTGCATAAAACCTCACTTTTTCAAGCACAAAATCATCAGGTGAATCATAGGCATAGAAAATAAGAAGTTATCAACTACAACTCAATGTCAGACATCGAGTTGGTCCAACAACCTCTTATTTTGAAAACTTTATAGCAATAGTTGAAGCAGGTAGATAAACTAATGACTTATCATCTCAGTCTCAATACCACGCATTGACTTGCTTGAAAAACTTGAACTTTTGAGATCATTATACAGTAGGCAAAGTATGAAGATGGAGTAGAGAGTCTTATACACAAAACTTTAATTAGTTCTTCTCATAGCTATGAAAACATCAGAAGTTTATAGGTGCTTTCTTACTCAGAGAAGCCCGACTATTTCTCAGTCATACAAAATCCCTCTTTTTCACATTCTCTCTCACTCACCGTGTCTGTTGATACAAACTAACTTATATAGATTTTCTCAGTCTCGTGATTTTTGAAAATTCTAGAACTAAAGTTAAGTCTAACTTTATAAATATGGTATGTGTGAAATTGTCTCTTCACATAGGCATGTGCTTTTCTTCTTAGACTTTGACCTTCAAATTTATGTCCAATTTGTGATTGGTTCTCCAACATAGACTTCTTTGCCTGCTACTCTTTCCAAGAGATGGTCCGTTATGGGTTTTGGGTAACTATCACGTGTACATGAGACTAACATATTATAGTCCATAAGAACCTTCATAACCCTCATATCCATAGTAATGTTGCTGATAGGCTTGGTCATATTCTATAAGACTCATGTCATAGGGATAGTAATCTCCTTGAGTTTGTTCAAAACCCTAGCCTAAGTTATCTGGGTTTGCCAATGGCATGGCTGGCACAATGGCTCTCTCTAGATTTTCTTTCGGTTGTGTGTACTTTACAAGTACTACATTTTGAGGGTGTGGTGGTTGTTGATATAACATTGATTGTGGTTGACTATATCATGTGCACTCATATGGCCTTGGTGCTAGGGCTGGTCCTGGGTATGGATTGTATCTTGGAGCCTCTTTACCCTAATCCCTAGGTGGGTATCCATAAGGTTTATATTGTGGTGGTGCATAGGGTCTAGGTTGTCTATTAAAGGGACAATTCTCAATATTATGGTTGGTGTACTTCTGTTCAATATGGTAGTAGAAGTTGGGTCCTTGGGTTGTTTGCCTGTTGTATGGATAGGATTGTGGTGGTACTGGTCCTCTTATGTAGATGTGGGATGGATGGTCTCCTGTACAATGCATGCATCTTCGTAATATGGGTACTCTCATAAGAGGGTTGTGGCAATTTCTCTGTCCCTGGACTCCTAACTTCTTAGCTACCAAGTTTGCAAGCTCTTCTACATTACTGGTGCTAGAGGTGGCATTGCTAGCACTATCCTCTAATTTAGTAGAATTTTGAGTGTTTTTTAGGTCATCTGCTAAGTTGTGTTCCAAATCTATACACTCGTACAAACATTCACTCAATGTCTGTAATCGGTTCACATAAACCAAAGTTCTTAATGTTCCATTTGTTAACCCATCTAAAAACAATGATGGGAGGGTCTCTCAGTCACATGACATCTATCTACTTAATCCATGTAGACACCTCCTTTGTACTTGATCGTTGGTCTTGGGACTATTTCTAATTTGGTTGAAGTTCTCATCTATTAAGGCCATCAAGGTAGATGGGTAATCCATGTATGTTTGTAGAGATATATTGTAGAGATGTCCTATTGCTAGGCTCTGCGCTATCCTCTCTCCAATGAAACCCCTCACGTTTGGAGACTCATCTGCACACCAAATGAGGCAAAAGTTCACCGACCAACTCAAACTCTGAAGCGATGAAACATGAAGATCGAGAGATGTATCTTCCACCCAGCCACGTGCTCCTTTTATCTATTTTCCTTTCTCAAATTACCACTAAGGTAATAACTCATGGCCTATCACATGAGTGCCACTTGGCATTCATGTGGGTATCCTACCATATGTATGTAAGAGGTGGTTCACACCTCTAAGGATATTCCACGTAACATTGCCTTCCACTTAATTCCATTTTTGTCCTCAAAAAAGGTATTGGAAGGTCTATGAGGTGTCACATGACAGTGATATGGTTATGGGTTATCTTACCACATGTGTCACATGATAGTCACATGGTTATCTTACCACATGATATAGTGGGGGTAGAAGAATAAAAAGAGAGGAGAGTCTTTATTTATGAGACTTTTTATGGGAAAGGAAGCTTGGCGGCTGGGTGGAAAAACTAGGATCATCTCTGTGTGCATGGAAGGTAGTCACCTTATCTAAGAAGGCTCACCTTTAAGGTGTTCACTATTCGACGTTGACAGATACTAGAGCAACACTAGAAGGCACGCATTGAAAATCGGTAGTCCTCCACCACATGAACAAAAGGTGGAGGAGTTTTCTCTGGCTTGTGAAGTTGCACAACAGAGATGAATGACGAGATCTTAAATGCTAAATTGTTCACTTTTCACTCTTCATCACATTGATGTATTTTCCTCCCCTACATGGAGTTGGAAGAGAAAGAGGAAGACAGATTTCTCCTCGCCATCCATAGCCATGTGCAATGATCGAGAGGATCTCTTGGATGTGCATGTGGAGTTATGTACATAAGGATGGAGACTTGAGCTCATTTGCAAGGAGTTTATCGAGAAGGGGAAATACCACCTCAAGCACAACTATGAAAATTTTGGTTATCTGTAGGAATTAAAAGATAAAGGTCTGACTCTTTGAGAAGGGCAACGAAGGGTTTGAGCATCAAGATATTTGAGGGAAAACATAGGTATGGAGAGTATGAGGTATATACTCTCATCTAGAGTCAAGAAATCCCTCAAAATGAAAGAAAGCATAAGCTTAAGGTATCTCCAAAGTAGACTTGTTCATAATTCACATAAATTTCAAGGCTTATATTGACAAGTAACCATTTTGGGAAAGGGAAATGAAGCGGGATTTTTCTTAGTTTGGTAGGAAAAATCATGCAAACCTATAGTCTAGTGTATGGAATTTCACTTAAAATCAAGAAATTCAAAGATTACCTTAGTATGATGGGAGATTGAAGCTCCACAAAAACCCCTTCCATCACTGTTTGAGAAAAAATATCAGCACCTGAATCTAAAACATTCCCATTTTGGAAGAGGGAAAAACAGATGCATTAGGTATGGATGGATGGGAAAAAGTATATATACTGAGAGTACGTATATGGAATTCACAAAGGAATCATAGGATTCATTAAAAGAATAATTTTAGGAGGAATTTTACTTCCTCAAAGACCCCCTTCCCGCACTTTTTGGAAAAAATTTCAGATGTTAATTTTTGTCAAACTCCACTTTTGGGGGTAAGAAAATGTTGATATATTTAGGTAGTGATGTGTGTGAACACACTAGGACCGCCGGAGCACTTTTTTCCCTCTTTAGGAGGTTTTTTTCCCTTGGCTTGTATATACGCCTATTGCCCTAATGGGGTACTTATCTTTGTACATTCTCTAGTAATACATTCAATCTTGTGTGTTGTGCTCCAAGCTTCTTCTTCTTCCTTGTGCTGTTCGTGTGCTTACGCAGACATCTAACTCCAGCAATTGGTATCAGAGCAGGTCGTCGCTTCATCTAGGGCACCGTTGACACTCCTCCGTTTGCAGTCTTAGATTTGCACGAAATTTGGTGAGCATACTTAGAGTGTTTCAGAGATCAAAACAGCTTCCCTCTGTGGTGCCGAAATCGCGATCTGACCTCGTTTCAGCCTTCGAATGCAGTATCATAGTGCTTGTGCAGGCTATTTCGTCTTTTGGTGCCAAAGGTATATACATGTTTCTGTTTGCCAGTATAAGCGTCTCGAAGTCTGCTACAGGTTTAGCAGAACTCGTCTGGGAAGTTCCGTTCAACTTTTTGAGATAGGGTCAATTTTCTACATCAAGGTATTTTAGTCACCGGCCATGGCTAAAAGCAATGATGTATTCCGTATGTTGGCTGTTGAGGATAAGTTGGATGGTACCAACTACCCATTATGGGCTTATATGATGCGACATGTATTGTCGCAAAAGGATTGTGGAACATTGTGCAAGGTGTTGAAAGACATCCTATTACACCTGTAACAACAGGTACTGCGAATACAGGTGCTGGAGCTGATGAAGATGGTGTCGAAGATGATATTGTGCAGATTCCTGTTCGTGCTGTTGTTTCTACTGCACCTACTGCAGAGCATATTTGTTGGGATGGCAGAGATGACTAGGCACATGCATTGATAGCTTTGTCTATCAAACGTGCCATTATTCCTCATATTCACTCTTGCAGAATAGCTAGGGATGCTTGGGATACACTTACCACATTGTACCAAGCTAGGAATGAGGCTCGTGTTGCTTACCTCCGAAAACAGTTGGAGAATGAGCACATGAATGAAGATGATTCTATGGATAGTTTCCTAACGAAGATCAAAGATTTGAAGGAACAATTGATTTTTGCTGATGAGGTTATACCAAATAGCTCACTTGTGCAGATCGTTCTGAATGGTCTTCCTGATTCATATCAGAGTTTTGCTTCTACTCTTTGGTTGATGATGAAAGGCAATCCGAATGCCTTATCATTTGAGGAGTTAGTCTCTGTTCTGTTGCAGGAAGATCAATCCAAGCAGAACAGGTCCATTATGCGTGTTGCAGATCAAGATTTCTTGGCTAGTCAGAAGGGCAAAGGAAAATGGAGCTCTTCTACTAGTAAGCTGAAATCTGCAAATGCTGCACATTCGAAGAACCAGGATAAAGATGAGAAGAAATCAGAAAAATAGAAATTGTTTTGCAATAAAAGGAATGATCATATCATAAAGAACTGTCCAAAATTGGCTGCAAAAGAGGCAAAGAAAAAGGAGGCTGGAATGGTTGTTGCAGAAGCCTCTACACCAAAAACAGAGTCTGCTAATCTTGTGCAGGAAGAAGAATGGGCGTTTACTACTGTTTGCAGTTTTGACCCATCTTCTCATGAGCAGTGCATGTCTGCAGTGGACTCAGATGTTTGGTACTTTGATAGTGGGGCGACCAAACATATTACCTCGCAGCGCAGTTTCTTCTCTTCACTCAAGCCTGCCCCTACCTATGCCAAAATGGCTGGTGCAGACTTCACTCTTCAGGCTCTCATAGTGCCTCTTTTGCATCAAATTGCTATGCTATGGGTGCATCTAGTCTCTGTGATGAGAATGAGCTTGTTTCGTTTGATGAAGCACAAAATTCCGAAAATTGGATGGCTGCTATGCAATCTGAATATGATGCTATAATGAAGAATGGTACTTGGTCTTTATGTGACTTGCCTCCTGGCAAGAAGGCCATTGGCACTAAGTGGGTATACAAGCTGAAACGTAAACCTGATGGTACAGTGGACAGGTATAAGGCTAGGCTTGTTGCAAAGGGTTATGCACAGGAAAGAGGCATTGATTTTTATGAGACCTTTGCACCTACATGCCGTATGACTACTGTTCGAAGCATTTGTGCACTTGCAGACCATCACTGTTGGAATGTACATCAGTTGGACATTAAAACATCATTTCTGAATGGTGACTTGCATGAAGAAGTGTATGTTTTTCATCCCCATGGATTTGTGCAGAAAGGGCATGAAAACCAGGTGTGCAGGTTAAAGAAGGCATTATATGGTTTAAAGCAAGCACCATGTGCTTGGTATGAGAAGATACATGCCTATCTGGTTGCACATGGTTTTGAGAACAGTCCAACTGAAAGCACCTTATATGTTAAGCATGCTAATAATGTGCTTTTGATCATTGTTGTCTATGTTGATGACATGTTGCTCACTGGTCCTATTGAGAATCATATTGCTGATTTCAAAGCTGATTTGCATGCCTCATTTGAGATGTCTGATTTGGGGCATTTGCATCACTATTTGGGCATTCAGTTTATGCAAGTTGATGGTGGAATGGCTTTGTGCCAAACGAACTATATTGACACATTATTGCAGCGTTTTGGCCTTGAAGACTGTAAGCCTATTGCCACTCCTATGGAGACAGGTTTACGATTGAGTCTTCATGATGTTGGAGATGCATTTGATGCTGTTCTCTATCAACAAGCTGTTGGATGCTTGATTTATTTATGCATTACTCGGCCAGATATTCAGTTTGCTGTCTCACAGATGAGCACGTTTATGCATTGCCCAGGAGTCACGCATTGGAAGGCGGTTAAGCGCATCTTTCGCTACTTGAGTGGTACTCGGTTGCTTGGGTTGTTTTATCCCAAGGGGGGATCACTACCGCCAGATTTGCATGCTTTTTCTGACTCAGATTGGGCTGGTTTCTATGACACTCGTGTGTCCACCAATGGTTTTTGCTTCATGCTTGGTAGCTCATGTATATCTTGGTTGAGCAAGAAGCAGCCTACTGTGGCGACTTCCAGTTGTGAGGCTGAGTATAGGGCAGCTTTCATAGCGACTGTTGAGTGTGTATGGCTCAGACGCCTTATGGCTGATTTGGGTGTTGGCAAGTCTTCTGCCACCACCATCTTCACTGACAGTCAGAGCGCATTGGCACTTGCGAGGAACCCTGTGTTCCATGCTCGCACTAAGCACATGGAGGTGCATTATCACTATGTCAGGGAGAGGTTCTCTACTGGGGAGATCAGCTTGGCATATGTGCCCACGCAGGAGAACATAGCAGACCTTTTCACGAAGGTTCTACCTAGGGAGAAGTTTGAAGCTTTTCGCAAAGCTTTGGGCTTACTTCCTTTTGTGGAGTGATTTCCACATAGCTTGGCACTTCCTTATACATGAGTGCCAACTCCTTGTTCACCGCATCACTCCTAGGGGGGATTTGTTGATATATTTAGGTAGTGATGTGTGTGAACACACTAGGACCGCCGAGGCACTTTTTTCCCTCTTTAGGAGGTTTTTTTCCCCCGACTTGTATATACGCCTATTGCCCTAATGGGCTACTTATCTTTGTACATTCTCTAGTAATACATTCAGTCTTGTGTGTTGTGCACAAGCTTCTTCTTCTTCCTTGTGTTGTGCTTTCCACAAACATCTAACTCCAACAGAAAAGAGACTATTTAAGAGGCTTCCCATGGATTAGTGAATACATACATGAAATATGGTGTATGTATTACCATGGAGAATGAGAAATCCAAGAGAAATCCACATTGGGAGTGAATTAGAAGCTTGCTAAAAGCTCCCACTTAAGTTTTTGCATAAAAGTAAAAATCTTGATTTAGGCCTCTTTTGGGAAGCAAATTAGCATGCAACAAGGGAGCAAATTAGCATGCAACAAAGGAGCATTTGAAAAGCTGAAAATAGGCCTAAGCATCTTCATATACTACTCTCTGAGGCTATGGAGAGAATTCTACGATTAGGTTGATGGAAGAATGCTTTTCGGCACTCCAAATATCACATTTTCACACTTTTTCTAGCCCCACCAACAGTCCACTAGTTTGGCATGTTTTGCTTGGAAAGGCCATATCTTGGACTAGAAAACTCCAGATTGGATGTGCTATGGCTCGTTTCGAAGATTCTACTCTCAGTCTAGAAAAAGAAATTTTGGAAATTATGTATTTTTGTAGGTCTTTGCAGATCTGCAAAATCTGGATAGTTTTTGGTAATTACCTTCTGGGAGCCATATCTTACAAACCGGGAAGGTGATTGAAGTAATTTCACTTCGAGCCACTTGCACATGATATGTACCTCATTTTATGATTATTTGTAGGTCCTTAAATGGTTTTCGTAGGTCTAAAGAGGGATTGCAAATGCATTTTTTGGGGTAAATTTGCATTATTTTGGTAATCATCTGACCATGCTTTATGTTTTGGGAAGTGATCCAATGTTTTTGGACACTTAAAAGTTTATATTAGGACCTGAGGAGGAAGGTTCAAAGGTCTTGAAGCTCCTAAAAAAGGATTGGATGCATACAATTCCAATACCAAATCATTCAAGGATGTATGCTTTATATTTTTAGGCATCTTACTTTATTTTATGGCATGTTCTGTGTACATGCATGGATTGGAGTGCATATATCCAAGTTGATCATTGTTTCAATTCTAAAACTATGGATCAACATGCAATAAGTACACTTTTTGATTGTTTGCAGGAAAGATGATTGCAAGAACTACATGGTTATGCAACAAAGAGAATTTTTGCTAGCATTTGCTTTTATGTCTTTGCAGGTTATGGAGTCCATGTATGAGTTTATGGCATGCATGCCATGGGCCTGTCAAGTCCTATGTTGTTGGATGGCCTGTGTGCCATTGAGTTTACGGTTAAAATTTTTTGGGACTCCGTTTCCTTGGGGAAATGTTGTCAAAATTTTTCCCACCTCATGGTGTTATATACGCACTTACCTTAGGGTAAGAATGTTATGGCATGGTAACATGCATTTTCTACAACTATCAATAAGGTCTTAGCATGCTTGTAAGCATGTATTTGATGGACTTAGGACCATCATATTATTATAGATAAGGCAACTTCAGTAGTAAATAGGATACCTACACATAATCCTTATGGATTTAGACCATAGGATTGCTAAGGGGAAGGAGATATACCTTCACCATTAGTAATGTGCACAAGCAATCCTATATGTTTTAAGAAGTTGCATACAGGCACGAGATATACGTTTATGATAATCTCTAAAGTAGTAAAGATGTACTTATCTTCACAAGAGTCTCATAGTATGATTAGGAGACTATGGGGTATCATGATGAATACCCAAAGAGTGACTAGTTTCACTCATGCACATCACTTGAGCAAGTAGTGAAGCGTTTCTGCTTCACTACTAAGGAAATCAATTATATGGGATCACAGAGATGGGTTTCATGAGAGAGCATTGACGGGTGCTTATGTGATTCAAGTGATGGTTAGGAAGGCCACAGGTATGGCACTAGCTCTATGATTTAGAGCATAGATCCCTTAGTCAAGAAAAGTTGAGGTACCCATACATATATGTACATTGGGATCTAGGGAGAGGTACTTAGACTCATTCTTGATACCTAGGAACAAGTTAGCTTGAATAAGAAAGGGATATCCATTGCCACATGTTGATTAAAACCAAACTAACTAGTTTGAGGACATGGGACTCATTTGAGTCCACAAATATGCTTTGAGGATATGGGATTCACTAGAGTCCACTTACATATTCCATTAGATATATGTGGAATATATATTTGGTTTAGTGTAGCTATGACACCATGAATTGGAAGAAGGTTCTGCTGGCATGGGATGGTGGAAACAACTTCCCTTTGAGCACTCATCATTCATGGCGGCATGTCTCACTAGATCAGAGGAGAACTCTTAAAAGAAATCTCCTTAGGATTGGGAGTTATCCTTCAAGGTTTAGAGAAGATTTATTCTTCTAGTAGAGAATGTGATAGGTGATTTTATCACCATTGATATCACATACTCATTTTGAAGTTTTCAGGAAGGATAATTCCGTTACTTTGATTGGATCGCATAGATCCATACACAAAGGATGGTTGGTTGAGATATCTCTTTAGTATGGATACACATGTGTTTATGTTATCATGTCATATCACTGCTGACCATTTTAGTAGAGAGCTTTGACTCTTATAAGGAATTTATTTTCTCCACTCTTCATTATATACACCTTCATTAGTTAGGGGAGATTTGTTCTCCATCTTCATAAGAATGTATGTAGTGAGGGATTATGTATTAGTTATGGAAGAGAGGACGAAATGAATTCATAAGTTTCTCTTTAAAAAAAAGGAGAAAGTGGGAATCAGCTCATAGATAGAGGAGAGATCTCACTTTAACTCAGAGGGAATCAACTCAGAGATCAAGGAGAGATCTCACTTTAGCTCAGAGGTCTCACTTTAGCTCATGTTCTTTGAGAGAGAAAAAAAGAAAGGAAAACATGTTTTCTTCATATGAGAAGAATAGAGTATGTTTTCCCTTCAGAGAGAAGAGGTGTCTAAAAAGCATCTCTTAGTCTACATTCTAGAAGAATTCATTTATTCTACTTTTTAGTGCAATTTTCCTTCATATGGGAGTTTGATTCTCCACTATTTTGGAAGGAAAAACATGGAGAACTTATGTTTACGTTCTCAATTATGGATGAGTAGATCAAATGAATTCAACCGAATCTCTTTCAAAGGGAAAGGGAAAGAGGAATAAATTCCACTACTAGAGCTCTTTTCCTTAGATGAGATTAGAGAGATAGAGAGAGTTTCACTTTCTCACTTTTAGATTGTCTCGATAGGAGTGGCACTCTTCTATCAAGATAATTGGGAGATCAATTAATCATAGTGGTTAGATCAAGTCTCATATGGATACTTTAGAGAGAAGTAGTTATGTTTATTTCTAGTAATGGTCCTTAACAAGATGAAATGACCTAGTTATTGGCATTAGTGAGACTGGGAGTAGAGTTATGACTCCTCTCTTTAGCATTTCTAGTAGATAGGGATCGATCTAGCCTATTGGGGTACTGAACTCTTAGTTGGTGTTACACCATGAGGATGATCTGTGAGCACTAATTAGGAGGATGGGTACTTTTGGATTATGTGAATCTCCAAGTGAATGCTTTTGCATTCATATGGCAAACTAAAGGGAAGAGAAAATTTTAGAGTTTGCACTAATGTCAATAGATGCTCTTCCAATAGAACTAAGTCTGAAGGTAAAGGATAGCAAACCACAAACTTCTTGGTTGGTGAAATGTAGAGATTGCATTTTACCACCAAGAAATTCTTATATATGAGCTAGATGATGGAATTGCATAGTTCACAAGGTAGTTTAGATTAAACTATTACTTGTGATTACACTCAAGGTTAGGAAGACCTAGAGTGGTATGACAACAATCTATCATTTTTTCCTAGATGGGTTCGGAGTCACTTTTATGGGACTTTGTCCTATATTTCATA
>CM035408.1:68467247-68507247 GCA_020310875.1 Ceratopteris richardii
TTTCACTTGGAGTAGCTTCATATCTTTGAAGTACAGGTGTTAGAATGCTTATCTTGGATTGGAGAGGATTGGGAAAAACCAAAAGTGTTTTTGTTTGACTCAGTTTGCTCATTTGGGGCTATTATTATATACGTTTGACATCATTTTTGCTGGTATTTGGTGATTAGAACCTCCTTGGGCCAAGCAGACATTTCGAATTTTAGTTTGGGCCTAGTGAGGATTGCATATCAACACTTACAACCTTCAAAAATTACTTTGATTTTGCTTCGAAAGTTTAAATTTGTATCAGGGAAGTGCTCTAGTACTAAATTTTCTCTCCTTGCATATTAAAGTTTACTTCCATTCCTTTCACATAGTCTAATTAGTAAATGGGGGGTGAAATATGTATTCCAAGGGTAAAAAAATCTTAGACCACACTTCTCCACCTAAAAAACAACAACTAGAGGACCCTGACCATAGAATGGAAGAGCTAGAGCTTGAGCAAGAAGTTGAGTAAAAAGTAGAGGGAAAAGAACCACAACAAGAAGAGTATTATTATGTGGAACTCTATGATGAGTTTGTTACTCACAAACAATTCGTAGAGTTAAAAGAATAGACCCTCAGGTTATAGAGAGACATTGGTAGCATGACATCTCTCATTGAACAACTTAAGTCTTAGATGATCTCACTTGAGACACATGTCACCTCTTTCATAGATAGGAAGAAAAGAGAAACACCTACTCTTCCTATAGACATGGCTAGGAAAGATGCTTCTTTTCCTAGTAAGCATAAAGCAGAGAGTTCTAGGGAAGCTCCCCTCCTGAAAGACTTGAAGCCACCTACTTTTATGGGGGATGACCATGAGAGAAACAAGGATGCAATCTACACTTTTTACAAAAGTGGAATGATTTGCATCAAATGAAGGGCACCCCACCTAACTATTGTGTGCTAGAGGTGAGTCTATTGCTTGGCCAACATGCTTATAAGTGGTGGATGAGTCTCAAGGAGGTGAATTCTATCCCTACGAACTCGGCTCAGTTTGAAACTCTTTTCTTGAAAGTTTTTCTTTCTGAGAATGAGGAAGATAGGAACTGGGATGAGTGGGATAGGATCACCCAGAGAGGTAGGCCTTTGACAGTTTACATATCCCACTATGAGGAGATCATTTTGAAACTTAAGGGGTTGGATGATTTCCATAAAACAAGGGGGTTTGTTAGGGGTTTAGATAAAGCCATCAAAAGAGAGGTAAGAAGAAATGCACCTAAGATGTTTGAGGAGGCGATCAAGTACGTCGAGATATATGAGGACCATAACCATCCTCAATATACTCCTATGGAGATTGATCACCCCCTAAAACCTCTTAGTACTACTAGGTTCAAGAAAAAAGTTTCAATGGGAAAAAACAAAATCTTTATCAAGAAATAGAGATCTCAAGGGCCTAAGTTACCCACTGAACAATTTGAGAGGGCCAAGAGAGAGAATTTGTGGTTTAGGTGTTTGCCTCCTAGCCATTCATAGTGGACTTGTCCACTCAAGAAGGGAAAGAAAAGAAAAAGAGGACCAGAGAGTAATACAACCCTTGATAAGGGCAAAAAGGTGGTGCAGACACTTCCTATTCATGGCAGCTCTAGTTGCAAGGGAGTAGAGGTGATACACGAGGATATTGAGCACACGTGTTCTTTGACACACTCATTGTGGACACCTCAGTTTGGACCACATGACTTGGTTAAAATTCACGGTAGTGTACGCGGGACCAATGTGCAAGTCATGATAGATGACTTTGCCACTCATAACTTCACAAACTATGGTCTAATAAAAAAGCTAAAGATTCCCCATCAACTCAGTGCACATAAATACATAGTATCTATGATGCAAGGGGAAGAAAAGAGGATATGGGATACTATGGTATCCAATTTGGAAGTCAAGATGCACGATTATACTGACCATATGGACTTCCAAATTATGAATATGGAGAGTGGCTATGGGGATTGGGAGACACACTTAAACACAACTACCAAAACAACACACTTGAGTTTGAAAGAAATGGATGTAAAATTTGTATAGAGGGAGAGAGAGATGTACATAGTGCACCTCTGATCTCATCTTTAGAGTTGTATAGTCTTTGTCATTTTTAGCATGTACATGAGATCTTTTTGTTGTATAGTCAAGACTTTGAGCATTGTACAAACATTTCATTTGATGTATATTTTCATGCTAGAAATGTAAATATGGACATGAATTTTTACTATTTTTTCTTGCAAGAGTGTGTTGTTAAAGGTTTTAAAGATCTTATGTTTTAATTTAGAGATATTTTTCCCACTAACTTACCTATAGGGCTACCACCCGAGAGAGGGGACCTTGACCATGCTATTGGGGTAGTTACTAGCACTAACACTATTTGTAATCCACCTTATAGGTTTAGTGTTTCTCAGCATGAGGAGGTTGAGAGGCAATTACAAGACTATTTAGACAAGGGCTTCATTGGAGCTAGTAACTCACCTTGGGCATCACCAATGCTCCTAGTTAAGAATAATGATGGATCTATGAGATTATGCATATAGATTATAGAGCACTAAATAAGGTAACTATCAAAAATAGGTTTCCAATGCTTAGGTTGGAAGACCTATTTGATCAGTTACATCAAGCTAGGTATTTTACCAAGCTTGATCTTAGATCAAGGTATCATCATATTAGGATTAGGGCAGAGGATGTCCCTAAAATTGAATTTAGAACTAGATATGGGCATTATGAGTTTTTGGTGATGCCTTTTGGTCTCACTAATGCCCCTGCCACTTTCATGAAGCTCATGAATAATGTATTATGACCTTATCTAGGGAAGTTTATAGTGTATTTCTTAGATGATATTCTGATCTATAATGGATCAGAAGAGGAGCACTTGGAACACTTACAAAAAGTATTCCAAGTGTTAAGGGAAAATTTGCTCTTTGCTAAGGAGTCAAAGTGTGAATTTTTCAAAACAAAAGCTAGATATCTTGGGCATATAGTCTCCCAAAATAGAATATGGATGGATCCTAAAAAAGTAAGGGTTATTATGGAATGGCCACATCCCATGAACTTGGAAGAGATGTAGATCTTCTTAGGTTTATCAAGATTCTATTGAAGATTCATTAAGAATCATGCCAAAATTGCTATCTCGATGACCAAACAGCTTAAAGGGAAATGAAACACCTTTCATTGGGGAGATGAACAGAAACAAAGTATGGAGAAATTGAAAGTAGCAATTGCTACAACTCCACTTTTACATATAGTAGATCCCAATAAACCCTTTGTGGTTGAGACTGATGCGAGTGATTTTGCTATAAGAGCAGTTTTAGTTCAGGATGGTCAACCAGTAGCTTTTGAGAGTAAGAAACTAGAACTGGCTCAAGAGAATTAGTCCCTCTATGAGAAGGAGTTGTATTCAATTGTCCATGCTTTGAAGAAGTGGTGTCATTATCTATATGGTGCCAAAGTCACAATAGTGTTTGATCAAGAGAGCATTAAGTGGCTCTCTAATCAAATACACCTTAAAGTTCATAAGGCCCAATGGGCAGAGACCATTCAAGAGTTTGATTATGAGCTTAGGTATAGGATGGGAAAGTTTAATGTAGTGGTTGATTCACTTAGCTGCATGCCTATGTTCAATAGAATGAGTTTTACTCAGATCACTAGTGAGCTACTTGAGTCCATTAGAGGGAAATGTAGGCTTGATCCTGCATGTTCCAAAATTTGGGAGGCCATGGAGAATGGGGATCATGATACACGGGTTTCCAGTGAGGATGGAGTATGAACGGGTACTCAGAAGGATTCAAGTGGAAGAATTACAGTATCTATGATGGATATTTGTTATATAAGGGCAAGGTGTGTGTCCCTAGAGATCTTGAGATGAGATGACACTTTTTGTATGAGTGTCATGACACACTTAGTGTGGGACACCCAAGAGTTAACAAGACTTATGATCTTGTTAAGAGGTAGTTTTACTGGCTTGGACTTCATAAGGATGTCCCAGAGTATGTGCTTAACTGCACTGAACTCCAGGTCAATAAATCTGAAAGGTTGAGGATTGGAAGACTACTCCACCCATTGGACATGCCCTATGGGAAGTGGGAGAGTATCTCCATGGACTTCATAGTTGGATTACCTAAGACATAGAGAGGGAACGACTCTATCTAGGTGATTGTGGATAGGTTATCCAAAATGACTAAGTTTATTATGACATGTTCTACTATGAAGACACCTGACTTAGCTAGACTTTTTGTAGAGAACCTATACTGGTTATATGGTCTTCCTTTAGAAATAGTTTTCAGTCAGGATAGGAAGTTTAGTAGCCACTTTTGGAGAGTGGTCTTCAAAAGGTTGGATACAAAACTTAGCATGAGTATGGCCAAGCATCCATAGTCGGATGGGCAAATAGAGAGGGTTAACCGAATCCTAGAGGATATGCTTCGAGCATATGTGAATGAAAGGCAAACTAATTGGGAAGAATACTTACCTATAGTAGAGTTTGCATATAATAATGCCAAGCACTCTTCCACTGGACATAGTCCATTCATGCTTATGTATGGGTTTCAGTCAAGAGCTCCTTATATAGTAGGACTGTAAAATGAGAAAGTTCAAGCTGCAAAGGACTTCTTCGAAGAGATGAATGATATGCTTAGGCTTTCTAAGGACAGTATTGGGAGAGCTCAAGATAGAGCTAGAGCTATGCTGACCCTCAAAGGAGAGACATCAACTTTGAGGTAGGAAAGCAAGTCTATCTTAAAGTTCCATCTAAATCTAAAACAATGAAGACGAGACCTTGTCCAAAATTATCTCCTAGGGATTGTGGACCTCTCCCAATACTTAAGATAATGGGAAATATGGTTTACCACCTCCAACTTCCAGAGAATAGCTAGATCCATCCAGTATTTCATGTCAACCGACTTAAGCAAAGGCTAGGTGAATCTGACAACCTCATTCCAAATAGTGAGGTAGTAGAGCCTATTTTCTGTTCAATCTATTCCACATGAGCCTGGGAGCATACTATGCACTCCATAAAAATGGACGAGAATATCTGTTGACACTTGATAGTATTGTGCCAACTGAGACTGTTATGGCTGATTCTCTTTCCCACACATGGCTGCTAGATTGTGGTGCTTCTTTCCATGTGACACCACATAGAGAATGGTTCTCCAATTATGTAGCAAAGTCTCTTGGTACTGTGAGACTTGGTGACTCTTACCAATGTGATGTTGTGGGGATTGGAGATGTGGTTGTGCAGTTCATTGATGGTTCCAAATTTACTATGCATAATGTACGCCATGCACCTCAGTTATCGTGCAGTTTGATGTTAGTTGGTCAACTTGATGACCTTGGTTACAAGGTTGTCTTCTATGCTCAGTCCTTTTGTATATCAAAGGGCAATATGGTTATTGCAAAAGGAAACAAAGTTGGCTCTCTTTATCCTTTATTTGTATCATAGAAAGAACACTTGTTAGTTGTTACTGAACAACCTATGGCTTGTATTTGGCATGGTCATTTGGGCCATATTTCTCGTAGTGGAATGGAAAATCTTTCTCATTCTGGCTACTACCTGTGTTATCTTTTCTCTGATTTTTCATTTTGTGGGCATTGTCAATATGGAAAGCAAACTAGAAATGTGCATAGAGCACACATTGACTCTTCAATTCAGCCTTTAGATCTCCTTCATACAGATGTGTGTGGTCCTATGCCCACTAGGTCCTTAGGTGGTTCTCTTTACTTTGTCACTTTCATTGATGATGCTAGTAGAAAAGTTTGGGTAGATCCTATCAAAACAAAGGATGAGGAATTCCCTACTTTTAGAAAATGGTTTGCTTCATTTGAGACTGAAAAAGGAACTAAGCTTAAGGCTTTACGTTCAGATAATAGGGATGAGTATACCTCACATGAATTCAACCTTTTCCGTCAATCTAGAGGGATTCATAGAGAGTTTACAACTCCTTATACCCAAATACAGAATGGTTGAGCTAAAAGGAGGAATAGCACTATTCAAGATAGAGTAGTTTCTATGTTGCATCATGCAAACCTCTCACAAGGCATTTGGGCAGAAGCAACATTGACTGCAGTTCATGTGATGTTATATGGAGTCAACCTATGGAGGAGGTGTGAACCACCTCTTAACTCCACTTAGATGGGCTCACACATGAGTGCCATGTGGCACCCATGTGTAGAGCCATAGGTGACTCAACTAATATGGAATTAGAGAGAGAGTCTTCATGGAATGAGTATGCGGCAGGGCGGTACGTCAAACAGAGAGAACTGTGTGTGTGTATGTGTTGAATCGTCTCGGGAAGTATGCAGACCTGAGAGTGAAGCCAAAACGAGGGGATTCATCGGAGTAATCAAACATTGGTATCGAAGCCAGTGCAATGATCGAGGCAAGGTGACACGCGTGGAAGGACTACTAGCAACGCTCACGCGAAGAAGATAATCGACCAGCAGTGCTCATGCGCTTAGATAGAGAGAGAGAGAGAGAGAGAGAGAGAGAGAGAGAGAGAGAGAGTTCCTCTCCTCCTTCTCCTCATCCCCTCCTCTTGGATGTGGGAATGAAGACTACCTTTCTCTATTTATCCTTGTGATCTGCACTCAAAACTTCATATATGGGATAAGTAGCTCCATCGACGAAAGTTCAGAACCATTTTAAAGCTACCACCAAAACCAAGTTGAAGATGGGGAAAATTTTGTGATTTTTCTTGAAGTTTGAAGGACAAAATTGATGCTATGGATCAAGATGTTGGCCAAATGAGGATGTATACATGTATTATGGGTTGTGGATATGGGTATGGGTCATGGGTTTTTCTTGAAAAGCTTCAGTTCCTCAGTTTTGAGCTTCTCAAAGTCACCCTTCCATGTAGATTAGCTTTTCCACCTCCTACTTGTGACATACCCGGCTTCTCTGCATCATAGCTTCCTCATACGATATACGATTTCAAAAATCTTGGTCACGTAACGAAGCCTAAGCTTCGCTCAGGCACCATTGGTGTTGGATTTGGATGAGATTTGGTCAACCAAAATATCTCTCCAGTGCTTCAGCAGGAACTAGGCGGCCTCTTTCAGGCCTATTTTTTCATCATCCGGTGTCCAAATTCTCTTTTTTCACTTGAGATAGCTTTAAAGTTTTGAAGTTTTGGACTAGCGAGGTGTTAGCTCCGAAAATGGTTGATTTCTATGCTCTAATGTGGTTTTATTTGGCAAGAAATTTGTTTGATTTCAGGTATTGCGGAATGAATTTGATAATTGATAAGAAGTATGCGGAGATATTGGTTGCAGGGATGTGGAGAAAAGGTTTCACTTGAAAAAGGCCATTGTGCTTTTGATGTTGGAGGACATTTTATCCTCAAGGGTTCTGAGAAGGTCTTGATAACACAAGAGGAGAAGTCCAGAAGGCTTATTCGCACGTCCTTACGTAATGGTCTGACGAGCGAAACGGAAAAGGAGGTCTGTCTGCTGCTTTCGCTACCAAGAGCCACAATGAGGATGAAGAAGATGATTGTGGGATGAATGATAGTTTTGTCCAACAATTGATTGTTGTCACACAGCATGGCAAGAGAGGATTAAGTAAGAGCCAGGACATTCGTGGATAGAAAAAGATATCAGAGGAATTAGCTACAGCTTTGAATGATGGACTTGTGTTCTACGAACAGGAACTATGTAAGAGTAGTAGAACATCCAACTTGGGGATTGAAAATAAGGTATCTGCAAATGATGGGAAATCAGGCAATGGTGCTGGAGAACCCGCAAGCTCGAAATTCACTGTTGGTAGCGCAAATAGCGCTTCTAGCAGTTTTTCTGAAACTCATGTCCCTATTCGTCATCGAAGGAGGGGCAATAAGCCTAGTGGCAACCTGCGGCTCTTTACACGTGGCCCACAGGATTCAAGTTATACGTCTCTGGGGTTCCTTTTTGGTGCAACTCCTCCTGATAACCAAAGTGTTTTGTCGTCCTCTTATGGCTCCAGTTCGTTTCGCATGGGAACATCTCCCCATGGATTTATGGCTGCAACTGCCAATGTGCAAGTTGGAAGTCCTCCTGTTGGCTCACTGCCAAAGTCATTCCGTGCTGGAGAGCTTGTGGTGGTTTGGGTGCCTTAGACATGGGTGAGGAGTTACATGGAGAGATTGAGAGGCGAGGATTATTGGTGTATGATTGTGCAGTGGGCAATACTTTAGTGGACATGTATGCAAAGTCTGGGAATCTATCGAGTGCACAAGTTGTCTTTGATAAACTTCCGAATCATGATGTTGTTTCATGGACTGCGTTGATAGCAGGGTATGCACAGTTCGGAGATGTGGATAATTCTTGTATCACATTTAACAAAATGATGCAAAATGGTGTGAGACCGGACTCCATCACCTTTTTAATTCTTCTGAGTGCATGTGTTCGTTCAGGTCTAGTAAGCAAAACCCAGATGTACTATGAAGCCATGAGTAAAGAATATGGTATTGTACCCAGTCTTGAGCACCAAGCCTGCATAGTTAGTTGTTTTGGCCAAGCAGGTCATATAAGTATGATTTTGGGCATGTTGGAACAAATACCCACTGATGCAACTGTTTGGTGGCACACAGTATTATGTGCATGTAGAATGTCTGGGAACGTTGATTTTGGATATCTTGCATTTGCATGTGCAGTACAATAACATGAGAAGGCTCTATTAATTTTCTGAATTATGGAACTTTGGAGCTGGCTGCTGAATAAATACGTTGATGATGTCATTTATAATATTAAATACATGCTAGGCTATGTGCATGTATAGCAGTCCCCTGAAAGCATAAGCTGTATCAGTTGCACATTTTGCTTTCAATTATCTGTCAGGGGGCTCTGACGAAAAACCAGAAAAGGGGGCGAACGTTTCCGTTTTTTTGTCCTCGAACTCTTTTTCGGCTGCAGGCATTGAAGACGGGGGGGGGGGGGCAGCAGTCGGGTGGGCGGGCCTAACAACTCGACCCAATGTGTTATGGGGGCAGTAGATGCATTTGGAGGGAACCTCTACAGTTTGTGGAAGGAAGGGCATTACGTGGCAGAAGTGACAACAGGAGGGATTTTTCTCGTTGCACAACGTGTAGGTGAAGGATTTTTTGGTACAGTCTATGCAGGCGCAGCTCGAGCTGGTGCTGGAGGTTTCCCCCCCTTCTCTCTATCTCTGTTTCCGTGGCAGCCATCGTATCCCCATATGGCGATTCTTCGTGAAGAACCTCTACAGCTGCCGAAGCCCACAAACCCTATGCTTACACCCCTCTTCTCCGATTTGTATCAGTTTACCATGGTGTATGCGTACTGGAAAACTAACAAACACCTTGATCATGCAGTGTAAGAATTTGTAGTTTCCTCATTTTAATTTATGCGTTGATTATGTCTATGGAGGTGAACGTGGAAGTTGGAGAGTTATCCGCTCTTTATTCTGAGAGGCTTCTTGTGTAGTTAGAAATAGCATTGCAGAGTTGTTGGATGGTTCGATATCTTTTCCCCGCATTGTGGGTATCTGTGTAATCTGAAATCTACTTCCATTGTTGCACACTAGTGCATGGAAGTTGATTCTTTCTGAGTGCCTTACATTTTTCGTGGGGAGAAGTCCCATTCATGCGTGATACATTGAACTCATAGGTAAATACGTGATGTGGTAAGTAATTATGTGACGTGATGTACTCATTGGCGAATATATCGTATGATAACTCATGTTCGTACCTATCATTCATTCAGTTTGGAAAATGACGGCGTTCATAAGTAATTAGCTAACACTCATTACGTTTGGATCGATGTCATGCGTGCTCGGCAGGCTCAGATTCTCTTTTTGATTGTTATGAGCCTGTAGCCGGAATATTTATATACAGGTGAATGAACACACAATGTTAATTCCAACATTTTCGCATACTTCCTCGGACTGAGAACGCCGTGATCGGGGTGTTGCTCAATTGTAGGGGCTTGCAATTGACTGTTAGCCTTTTTTTTTTTCCTTGTAGTGTATTGCCTGCTTCATTGTAGTTGACAACCTGTTGTGGCTTTGGGAAAAGGAAAGTATTCTGATATGTTTGTAGCGCCTTCTTTTCAACGCAATGTGCTTTTGTCGTTCTTCTATTTGCGCGATTAAGATTTGACGAGGAACTTTGTCGACAACTATTTGTAGCAAGAGCAAAGCTCTTTTTGAGAATTCCACTACCCAGTCGCAGATTCACTGTGATCGATGCCCTACTGTGCCACAGATCGATGTGAAAGAAGTGAGAGCTTGAAGAAATTTCACACAAACCCGTGATAAACTAAAAAATGGCCAAATAATTTAGCAATTCTTTGCTTGAAACTTATTAAGTGACGTAGTTTATGCTTTTCGATCCATTGTCATTTTTTTCGTGTATGTAAAAGAAAACTTTCAGAACGAGCATTTACGAGTGTTATTTTTCTTTTTCCTGTGTGGGGCTTTGGAGGAAAGGTGTTAATATGTATAAGGCAGTAGAGATACGTGTCTGTGCATATGTGAGGGGGGAAAAGTCGAGGGCATGAGCCTATGGAAGTGTATGTGAGAAATGGAGTGTGGGGTGTATGCATACATGCATGATGAGGGTGTGTGTGTGTTGTGAGCAGTTAAGCGGGTGTGTATGCACGAGAATAAGAGAGAGGGAAAGAGAGAGTGTGTGAGTACGTGTATGTGAAAAGGGAAGAGAATGAGAGTATAAGTGAGAAAAAAATGCAAAAAGAGAGAGACACAAGGGAGTGGAAGTAAAGGAAAGATGTGTGCATGTGTGTCTAAGTGCAGGTATGTTTGGGTGTAAGAGAGGTGTGAATGAGAGAGTGATAGAAAGGAGAGTGTGAAAGAGTGAGCATGGTGTGAAGTATGCGAAAGATTGTGTTCAATAGAAGGAAGAAGAGAAGGGTTGAGAGATCGGAAAGAAGGAAGTGAGAAGACTTGGGTTAAGGAGAATAGAGGGATCCTACTAGGGGTCGGAAAGGTGGGCCAAATCAGGCATAGTCGTGGCTTAAGGGTAAAACAGGCTTCGGCAATTTAAGAGATACAGAATCAAGATAGCTGAATATAGGTGCAATTATTTGCACATTTTACGGGCTCAAGAGCCTAACATTTTGGTGCGTTTGCCGGGAACTTATGAGCTAGTGCATAGCCATAAGAATAATCCATTGCGAGATAATTGTGGGCTCTAGGTAATCCAAGTAGACCGATTGCAAGGGATTAAACCAAATAAAGCCTCGTGTAATCATCTTTTCCTGTGGCGTTAGAGCCGGTTCATTTGGTGTGTTTGCCGGGAAGCATATGAGCTAGTGCATAGACATAAGAAAAATCCATTGGGAAACAATTGTGGGCTCCAAGTAATCCAATTGGACCGATTCCGAGGGGTTTGAACAAAATAAAGTCTAGTGTAATCATCTTTTCCTTGGGCTTAGGACCCTTTCATTTGGTGCGTTTGCCGGGAAAAGCTTGGTACGTCTCTATAAGAGAGTGCCATAGGTTCGCCTAGCGCCACAGGTTGGCCGAGCTTGCGGACCCCAAGATCTAGTACGTGAGCGAGGGGAGCTCATCGTCAGTAGCAACACAAACTCAAAGAGAGGAACGCGCTCAGAGAAGAGCCCTTGAAAGAGAAAGGAGAAGGTGGGAACCGCCAGGTGAGTGGACCTCGATTGGCTCGAAGAAATCAGTCAAAAACGTGTACTCCCGTAGGAGAGTCGCGAATCAAGTGCGGAAGTTTGAAGGAGGGATCTTGCGGCCACGTACATTAAATTTCTGGGATCGAAGTGATATCGACATCACACCTCTGTTCGAAATGGCTCAGCGGATTTCGGTTCACTTGGGGGATTTCACCAAGTTTTGAGGTACTTGGGACGAAGATCCGGATAGTTTTAACCAGTTGTTTGAGGTTACCTGTGAGGCCAATGACGTAGTTGACCAGGATCAAAGGTTGAGAATTTTTCCGGCTATTCTCCGTGATGAGGCATCCAATTGGTACGGGAATCTGACACCACAGGAGCTTGGAACTTATCAGATGCTCAAGGAAGCCTTCTTGGCAAAGTTTCGACGACAAGGCTTCCAAGATAGATTGGCCCAACAAATGGATTATTTGCGACAAGGAGTCAATGAGAGCATCGATAACTATATTCAGAGAATGGAAACGTTGGTAAGAAAGATGGGCACGAATGCCCCGAACGATGAGACATTGAAGAGAAGATTCATTTCGGGATTGAGAGATCCTACGGCACAGCAGCATATCAGTCTGACAAGACCGACAACTTTAATGGATGCTAAGGAACAAGCAAGGCTTTGGGAGGAAGTCCAATTATGCCAACAAAGAAAGATGGAGCTCTTATATGAGCCTATGGGAGGCCCAGGAAATATACCGATGAAGGATCCGGGTCAAGGAAGTCCCGCATTGACGACCCCAGCTTTTGTAGCTGCCACTAGCATGCCAGGCGAGGCAAAGCCTGCGCTAACTGAAGAACGAATATTGGAATTGGTCACGCAAGCTATAAAAGCTGCCACGATAACTCAAGAGACATATATAGTAAAACCAGAGGTCACAACAAACCCGAATCAAGTGTTTCGATCAAATACATGGTGTGGAAAGTGCCATGGTTACGGCCATTTGGCTTCAGAATGCCCTATAGTCTCGAGAGTATTCACAGATAGATCGCCACCTAAGATGCGTTGTACTTTTTGTGGAAGGACAAATCACACAGAGGACCGATGTTACAACAAGAGAGCCTATGAATAAAGGACTATGAAATCAGGAGATACAAGAGAAAGACCTTACACGGGATTGCCCGCTCAAAGTGTACCACCTACATCTCGTTGGGAAAACAGACCGACTTATGGATATGGTGCTCAGGGTCAAGGAGGAGACTATCCAAGAGGAGCCCCGCGTGATCAAAGAAGAGATGGTCCAATCCAGTGCTGGAGGTGTCATGGCTTCGGCCATACTCAATCTAGATGTCCAAACGAAAAGAAACCAATTGACTATACCCCACTATGTAGGTACTGTAGTGGAGAGGGCCACTTTGATGAAGATTGTCCAAAACGAAGAGCTGCCGCCGGCAAGGAAAAAGGACCAGTAGGGTCCTCGAACTATGTTGATACTCAAATGCATTCCACATCGAGAGTTCAAGAGCACGTTCCTACGATCGGAGTAGTGTTCAAGACACCGAACCCTCAAGAAGGCTCTAGCTCGTCAATGCACTTTGTGGATGCTTATGAGGCCAAGAAACCACACAAAGATCCAACTGTGGCAGTAGTCACAAGGACTCAAGAGTACTCGAAGAAGAATCCAGGAGGCGAAGGTGAAGAAGGGAGTCAAGAGAGGATAGCTGAACACGAAGAGGTAGAAAACCAAGTCGGAGGATTTGTTGAGCAGCAAGAGCTTGAGGATGGGGAAGAGGTTGAGATCCTTCCACCAGTGACCAAGGAGTTTGTGCCGGGCATAGCACCATTCCCTGAAAGACTGAAAGCTCCTAAGATTAGAAAGGAAAGACAAAGTTCGGAAGAAATAGATATTGTAAAGTTGCTCGCGGACACGGAAGTCACGCTGGATATTGGCACATTGCTAAAATGTTCACCTGCCTATCGGAAACAATTCTACAACGAATATATAAAGAAGCCGAGGAAAGCTCGAGATAAAAATAGACAAGATAAAGATGTCCAAGGGATCATTCAAAGCATTACGACGCAAATTGATTCGAACGCTCCAACTGTGACGGTCGAAATTAAAGGATATGCAGTCCCTGGTGCTCAATTAGACAGTGGAGCTGCAGTCAACCTTATGACTGAGTTCATGATGAAAGCTTTGGGCCTTAACCACATGGAAGAAACGCCGATGTCCTTGAGAATGGCGGATCAAACACAAGTGAAGCCTGCGGGTCTTTTGAAAAATGTAAGTACAGTTGTGGGCGGTCTAGAGTTTAAAGTCGATTATCTGATAGTAAGACCAAGGACCTCGGAGGCTACCTTCTCGATCCTACTTGGACGACCATGGCTGGTGCAAGCCGAATGTGTGCATGACTGGCGCACAGGTTTTATTTCAATAGGGCCAAAATCTGATCGGATTCAGTTGCAAGTATCCCCACCCTCGAGCAACAAAAAGAAGACAATAATAGTCGATGAGATGGAAAAGAAAGAAAAGGAGAAAGCAAGGCACGAGAGTGCACGAGCTAGGTTTTCTTTGAACACGGACACCTACAAGAATCTGCTTCAAGACGGGTTCAACTTGCAGCTCTTTAAGAATCAAGACACGAAGATGGGAGAGTATCAAAATCCATTGCTCTATAACGACGATTCGGACCAGGAGTTGCGGGGATGGTTGACACATACAAGTAAATTTGATTGCTACATGTTGAGTATAGACACAAGTAAAAACAAAGCTACTCAATCCCTGGAGAAGGGAACTTCAAGAGAAGAGTTGAAACTGGAGTTAGCTCTGACAAGGGAAGTGCAACAGTTGCGAGAAAGAGTTAGAATGCTAGAAGCAGAGATTCTAAAGAGAAGTCGAGAATCGGAAAAAGAAGCGAAGAGTAAGACTAAAGTGTCGGAAGCCATTGCAAAAGCTGAATTGAAGAAACTAGGTTCAATCGAAAGAGAACAAGACAAGGATTTACTGGCCAACCATGCACGCGTGATTGGAGAGCACATTCCAATCACAACTTCATCAAGGAATAAGGAATATTCGCGGGAAGCTCAGTTGGAAAGGTGGGAAGTTTTTCCAGAAAAGTTCTTGAGTGTAGGGTCAGAGCTACCAGACAGGGTACGAGATTGTATTAAAACGACACTTAAAAATTTCAGCGAGGCCTTTGCATGGTCATACAGTGATTTGAGAGGAATTGATCCCCGAATCTGCCAGCATTATATAGACTTGGAAGAAGGCACACGACCAATATGTCAACGACTCAGGCGAACGAATCCAGTCTATTCGGAATTGATCAAGCTAGAATTGACCAAATTATTGGAAGCAGGATTCATATATCCCATCGCATCCAGCGAATGGGTATCACCAATTGTAGTGGTTCCGAAGAAAAATAAGAAAATTCGTATTTGCATAGATTATCGTAAGTTGAACGAGCGCACAAAGAAGGATCATTTCCCCTTGCCATTCACTGATCAAATCTTGGATAGAGTGGCTGGCCATAAGTTGTACTCATTTTTGGATGGTTTCAGTGGGTACAACCAGATCCAAATTCATGAAGAGGATCAATCCAAAACTACTTTCACGACAGAATGGGGTACGTATGCATATCGGGTGATGCCATTTGGATTATGCAATGCACCAGCCACATTCCAGAGAGCAATGATAGCTGCATATCAAGACTATTTGCAGGATTGGATGGAGATATTTCTCGATGATTTTGCAATCAGAGGCGACGATGAAAACATGATGGAGAGGATCGAAGCGATTTTAAGAAGAAGCATTGAAAAAGGTGTCGCATTGAATCCTGAAAAGTGCACATTTGGAGTACGAAGAGGATTGCTTCTGGGCCATGTTATTTCCGAAAAAGGGATTGCGGTTGACGAGGATAAAGTGGAAAAGATCGGACAACTTCCACCACCGCAAAATTTGCGACAACTCAGAGGATTTTTGGGCCATGCAAATTATTATCGACGTTTTATATTAAATTTTGCATCCATAGCGGCGCCACTGACGAATCTCTTGAGGAAAGACCAACAATACCAATGGAATGAAGAGTGTCAGGTTGCATTCGACTCGATCAAGGAGAGGTTAATAAATGCACCGATTTTGGTAGCACCTGACTGGACGAAGGAATTTCATGTACATACCGACGCTTCTCATACTGCGGTTGGAGCAGTACTATGCCAAGCCGACGAAAAGAAGTTGGACCATCCTATTTACTATGCAAGTCGCAATTTGAATAGCACTGAGAGGAACTACACGACTACGGAGAAGGAATGTCTCTCGATGATCTTTGCGGTGAACAAATATCGGCATTACTTGATGGGAAAGCATTTCACTTTTTATGTGGATCATGAAGCCCTTAAGTACATCATTAATAAACCCGAATTGTCAGGGCGACTGATGAGGTGGATGCTACTTCTCCAAGAATTTCAGTTCACAGTGGTGACCAGACCAGGCAAAGCACATATATTGGCTGACCATTTATCTCGAATTGTTAATGAGGAGCCAATCTCTGGTGTGCCCGACGATGCTCCGGATGGACATCTATTCCAGGTTGAAGCTAAAGTACCTTGGTATGCCGACTTGGTGAATTTCTTGTGCACTACTAAATATCCGCCAGGAGCAAGCAAGAGAGAGAAGCAAAAACTGTTATCATTGGCGAAGCACCATAGCATCATTGGGGGGCAACTCTATCGATATTTTGTTCATGAGAGCATTTATCGGAGGTGTCTCGAGGAAGAAGAAGCAAATCTAGTGTTGAGGGCTTTGCATGACGAACCTTGCGGTGGGCATTTTGCTGGTGAACTGACGGCAAGAAAGATTTTATTGGCTGGGTATTGGTGGCCAACGCTGTTCAAAGACTCGCACACATACTATAAGAAATGTGACAAATGCCAACGAATGGGCAAACCCACATTAGCACATGCTGCTCCTCTTACGCCGGTGTTGGCTCTTAAGCCGTTTGAGAAATGGGGTATTGATTTTGTGGGGCCTATTGATCCTCCCTCACGACGAAGATCCAATAGGTATATCTTGGTCTGTACTGACTATGTTACCAAGTGGGTGGAAGCCAAAGCTCTGAAAACTGACCGAGCTATTGATGTTGCTAAATTTTTGTACGAACAAATTATCACTCGATTCGGATGCCCGTTGGAGATAGTGAGTGATAGAGGGACACATTTTGTCAATGAACTAATCGACGAATTAATGGAACTCTATAAGATCAAACATAGAAAAAGCACTCCATATTACCCAACGGCAAATGGACAAGTGGAGGTCACCAACAAAATTCTTGAACAGATTCTGACAAAGACAGTAGCTGTGCATAGGCGAGACTGGGATGAGAGACTTTTGGAAGCTTTGTGGGCATATCGAACATCCTACCGAGTGACGACCAGGAGCACTCCGTTCTCCCTAGTATATGGCGAGGAAGCCATCTTTCCCATCGAAAAAGAAGTTCCGACATTAAGAGTGGTCATCGAAGCCAGGTTGGGCGAGAAAGAGTCATTGAAGGAGAGGTACATACAACTGGTCAAGCTGGAAGAAAAGAGACTCATCGCACAACAAAGTTTGGAAGCTATTCAGAAGAGACGTAAGGAGAGGCATGACAAGAATCTCAAAACCTATGTGATTCAAGAAGGGGATTTGGTGCTAGTTTACGATAGTAAATATTATAAATTCCCGGGGAAGTTGCAGACAAGATGGGCAGGACCGTTTAAGGTGGTGGAACTCAACTCTAATGGTTCCATGCAAATTCAAGATTTAGGAGAAGAATATGCTCCTGTGAAGGTTAACGCGCTTCGAGTTAAGCCATATTTCAAGTGATATTAGAACAGGAGAAGCTAGACGATATCCAAGCAGAAGGACGGAGTAGATTCCTTGTACATACATGTATAGTTATATATATATATATATATATATACGCATATGTAAGCTATGATTTGTGTGTCATAAATATCCTTCCTTGCTAGCTCAAGAATCTTGGACTTCTAATATTTTTTTGTGTTATGCAGAGACTGTTAGGAGCTAAGTAACAAAATGGCAGATCAGATAACGCAACTCTACTTGTACGAGCTAAGGATATATTTCTCGGACCAAACGTTCGCTCGCATGGACATAGATGTCGACGACTTTGAGACGGAATACGATGTTGAGGAAGCGCATTGGCTGGTATGCTTTATAAACCAGGGTTTGGGTGTTGCATTTTACATTGAGTGTTTTGAGGAATACTTGATTCGACATGTAGGATGGGCGGGAGATCGATACTACTATTTTGATCCTTCGAGGGAAATGCCTAACGAGGAAAACGATATCACATGGGCTTGGGCAGATGTGCTAACGATAGGAAGTGATGACGGAGCTCCTGAAGTTGAGCCTGACTCGCCTTAGAGAAGTTGTCGGGATGCGAGTACGAGGTGAGACTACATGAGACATCCCAGAGACTCACATTCTAGGACACCTAGGGATAGGTATACGAGGGACTAAGGCATAGCTGGTTGTAGTTACCAAGTGAAAAGTCGAATCGAGGAATACATATGTAGTGTCTGTAATTGAGAGAATGGAGTGAAGAGGTGGTTGATCTGTCAAAGGCTAGAGTGTATATGTTTGCATGTATGTGTGGGAACAGTGGGAAAAGTCCCTTTCTTCCTCTCCCTAATTCTCAGGACTTGGGTGAACTAATTAACTATGGAAAAGAAGGAAAAAAAAAAAGAAAGAACATCGTGTTGTTGTAATCGTACCGATGCGCTATGGTGGGCTAGTAGGTGGGTGGATTTATCCTCGCCGAGTGGTTAGGACCACGAGCCGCAGCTAGTTTCGCCATAGGCTTGGGATGTTTGTGATTGTGTCTTAGCTACGCGCCATAACGAGTTGGTAGGTGGGTGGAGCCATCGTGGCTGGGTAGTCACGACCATGAGCCGTATCCAGTTTCGTTATGGGCTAGCTGATATATGTTATGTGTTAGCATTATGTGTTTGTGTGTTGCGCGCTGCATTGCATTGGTAGATGGGTGGAATCAACCTGATCGGGTGGTCAGGTCCACGAGTCGCATCCAGTGTCAATGTAGGCCAACGTGTGAATATAAAATTTTCATATGAAGTTATTCCCCACTCCTGAGGGGGAGAGAAAGAGAGGAGAGGGCGATGATCGCCTGGAAGGGAACGTTATTTTCTTGTGTGATTGGTATGTGTTGGCTTGTGACAGATCAGCTCACTTTGAATCAACATTCTTGAAGGCACGGAGACTCTATATGTAATTATGGATGAGGCTTGAGCGAGGTAATGCAACGTTCTTGCTTTATAACTAGTGTGCTCTATCTGAGGGTTTTTCTAGTGTGTGGGACACTCCAAGGTTCTGATGTATGTCTTGACTTGCACTCGAGTTTCGATGGCTTTTGTAGGACGACGATGGGGATTCTTCGGGAATGTCTGTTCATGGAATATGTGTACATAGCGAGTAGTAGGTCAATAAAAAGGGTATGCATTTTGGGTATTTTTGCATGTCCTGTTGGATTCATTTCAGTTGTTGTTGTTTATTTCGGTATTTTCTTTTCTGTTTTCCGCAATGGTAGTTGCATGTGTAAAATATGGAAAGGTATGCATGTGTTATTTTGGTTGAGACCATTTTCCATTATGGTATTTATGAGCAAATTGATGCATGGCTGAAATGGAATTGCATATATGTGCATGTTCTCGGATCATTTTGGAAGTGACTGATTTGTATGTATTCATGAGTGATTTTTTTTTAGCACTAATAGCTTCGATGAGTGCAGGTTCAGTGGAAGTGGCGGTTCGATGAAAAGGTAATATAAGTTGTAAACTGACATGTTCATGATTATGTGGATTATATGACAGCATAGAGTAGCTCGTCGAGGACGACTTCACAAATACGAAGAGGGAAGTATGTTAGCTCCGAAAATGGTTGATTTTTATGCTCTAATGTGGTTTTATTTGGTAGGAAATTTGTTTGATTTCAGGTATTGCGGAATGACTTTGATAATTGATAAGAAGTATGCGGAGATATTGGTTGCAGGGATGTGGAGAAAAGGTTTCACTTGAAAAAGGCCATTGTGCTTTTGATGTTGGAGGACATTTTATCCTCAAGGGTTCTGAGAAGGTCTTGATAACACAAGAGGAGAAGTCCAGAAGGCTTATTCGCACATCCTTACGTAATGGTCTGACGAGCAAAACGGAAAAGGAGGTCTGTCTGCTGCTTTCGCTACCAAGAGCCACAATGAGGATGAAGAAGATGATTGTGGGATGAATGATAGTTTTGTCCAACAATTGATTGTTGTCACACAGCATGGCAAGAGAGGATTAAGTAAGAGCCAGGACATTCGTGGACAGAAAAAGATATCAGAGGAATTAGCTACAGCTTTGAATGATGGACTTGTGTTCTACGAATAGGAACTATGTAAGAGTAGTAGAACATCCAACTTGGGGATTGAAAATAAGGTATCTGCAAATGATGGGAAATCAGGCAATGGTGCTGGAGAACCCGCAAGCTCGAAATTCACTGTTGGTAGCGCAAATAGCGCTTCTAGCAGTTTTTCTGAAACTCATGTCCCTATTCGTCATCGAAGGAGGGGCAATAAGCCTAGTGGCAACCTGCGGCTCTTTACAGGTGGCCCACAGGATTCAAGTTATACGTCTCTGGGGTTCCTTTTTGGTGCAACTCCTCTTGATAACCAAAGTGTTTTGTCGTCCTCTTATGGCTCCAATTCGTTTCGCATGGGAACATCTCCCCATGGATTTATGGCTGCAACTGCCAATGTGCAAGTTGGAAGTCCTCCTGTTGGCTCACTGCCAAAGTCATTCCGTGCTGGAGAGCTTGTGGTAGTTTGGGTGCCTTAGACATGGGTTAGGAGTTACATGGAGAGATTGAGAGGCGAGGATTATTGGTGTATGATTGTGCAGTGGGCAATACTTTAGTGGACATGTATGCAAAGTCTGGGAATCTTTCGAGTGCACAAGTTGTCTTTGATAAACTTCCGAATCATGATGTTGTTTCATGGACTGCGTTGATAGCAGGGTATGCACAGTTCGGAGATGTGGATAATTCTTGTATCACATTTAAAAAAATGATGCAAAATGGTGTGAGACCGGACTCCATCACCTTTTTAATTCTTCTGAGTGCATGTGTTCGTTCAGGTCTAGTAAGCAAAACCCAGATGTACTATGAAGCCATGAGTAAAGAATATGGTATTGTACCCAGTCTTGAGCACCAAGCCTGCATAGTTAACTGTTTTGGCTAAGCAGGTCATATAAGTATGATTTTGGGCATGTTGGAACAAATACCCACTGATGCAACTGTTTGGTGGCACACAGTATTATGTGCATGTAGAATGTCTGGGAACGTTGATTTTGGATATCTTGCATTTGCATGTGCAGTACAATAACATGAGAAGGCTCTATTAATTTTCTGAATTATGGAACTTTGGAGCTTGCTGCTGAATAAATACGTTGATGATGTCATTTATAATATTAAATACATGCTAGGCTATGTGCATGTAGAGCAGTCCCCTGAAAGCATAAGCTGTATCAGTTGCACATTTTGCTTTCAATTATCTGTCAGGGGGCTCTGACGAAAAACCAGAAAAGGGGGCGAATGTTTCCGTTTTTTGGTCCTCGAACTCTTTTTCGGCTGCAGGCATTGAAGACGGGGGGGGGGGGGGGGGGCAGCAGTCGGGTGGGCGGGCCTAACAGCTCGACCCAATGTGTTATGGGGGCAGTAGATGCATTTGGAGGGAACCTCTACAGTTTGTGGAAGGAAGGGCATTACGTGGCAGAAGTGACAACAGGAGGGATTTTTCTCGTTGCACAACGTGTAGGTGAAGGATTTTTTGGTACAGTCTATGCAGGCGCAGCTCGAGCTGGTGCTGGAGGTTTCCCCCCCTTCTCTCTATCTCTGTTTCCGTGGCAGCCATCGTATCCCCATATGGCGATTCTTCGTGAAGAACCTCTACAGCTGCCGAAGCCCACAAACCCTATGCTTACACCCCTCTTCTCCGATTTGTATCAGTTTACCATGGTGTATGCGTACTGGAAAACTAACAAACACCTTGATCATGCAGTGTAAGAATTTGTAGTTTCCTCATTTTAATTTATGCGTTGATTATGTCTATGGAGGTGAACGTGGAAGTTGGAGAGTTATCCGCTCTTTATTCTGAGAGGCTTCTTGTGTAGTTAGAAATAGCATTGCAGAGTTGTTGGATGGTTCGATATCTTTTCCCCGCATTGTGGGTATCTGTGTAATCTGAAATCTACTTCCATTGTTGCACACTAGTGCATGGAAGTTGATTCTTTCTGAGTGCCTTACATTTTTCGTGGGGAGAAGTCCCATTCATGCGTGATACATTGAACTCATAGGTAAATACGTGATGTGGTAAGTAATTATGTGACGTGATGTACTCATTGGCGAATATATCGTATGATAACTCATGTTCGTACCTATCATTCATTCAGTTTGGAAAATGACGGCGTTCATAAGTAATTAGCTAACACTCATTACGTTTGGATCGATGTCATGCGTGCTCGGCAGGCTCAGATTCTCTTTTTGATTGTTATGAGCCTGTAGCCGGAATATTTATATACAGGTGAATGTACACACAATGTTAATTCTAACATTTTCGCATACTTCCTCGGACTGAGAACGCCGTGATCGGGGTGTTGCTCAATTGTAGGGGCTTGCAATTGACTGTTAGCCTTTTTTTTTTTCCTTGTAGTGTATTGCCTGCTTCATTGTAGTTGACAACCTGTTGTGGCTTTGGGAAAAGGAAAGTATTCTGATATGTTTGTAGCGCCTTCTTTTCAACGCAATGTGCTTTTGTCGTTCTTCTATTTGCACGATTAAGATTTGACGAGGAACTTGTCGACAACTATTTGTAGCAAGAGCAAAGCTCTTTTTGAGAATTCCACTACCCAGTTGCAGATTCACTGTGATTGATGCCCTACTGTGCCACAGATCGATGTGAAAGAAGTGAGAGCTTGAAGAAATTTCACACAAACCCGTGATAAACTAAAAAATGGCCAAATAATTTAGCAGTTCTTTCCTTGAAACTTATTAAGTGACGTAGTTTATGCTTTTCGATCCATTGTCATTTTTTTCGTGTATGTAAAAGAAAACTTTCGGAACGAGCATTTACGAGTGTTATTTTTCTTTTTCCTGTGTGGGGCTTTGGAGGAAAGGTGTTAATATGTATAAGGCAGTAGAGATACGTGTCTGTGCATATGTGAGGGGGGAAAAGTCGAGGGCATGAGCCTATGGAAGTGTATGTGAGAAATGGAGTGTGGGGTGTATGCATACATGCATGATGAGGGTGTGTGTGTGTTGTGAGCATTTAAGCGGGTGTGTATGCACGAGAATAAGTGAGAGGGAAAGAGAGAGTGTGTGAGTACGTGTATGTGAAAAGGGAAGAGAATGAGAGTATAAGTGAGAAAAAAATGCAAAAAGAGAGAGACACAAGGGAGTGGAAGTAAAGGAAAGATGTGTGCATGTGTGTCTAAGTGCAGGTATGTTTGGGTGTAAGAGAGGTGTGAATGAGAGAGTGATAGAAAGGAGAGTGTGAAAGAGTGAGCATGGTGTGAAGTATGCGAAAGATTGTGTTCAATAGAAGGAAGAAGAGAAGGGTTAAGAGATCGGAAAGAAGGAAGTGAGAAGACTTGGGTTAAGGAGAATAGAGGGATCCTACTAGGGGTCGGAAAGGTGGGCCAAATCAGGCATAGTCGTGGCTTAAGGGTAAAACAGGCTTCGGCAATTTAAGAGATACAGAATCAAGATAGCTGAATATAGGTGCAATTATTTGCACATTTTACGGGCTCAAGAGCCTAACATTTTGGTGCGTTTGCCGGGAACTTATGAGCTAGTGCATAGCCATAAGAATAATCCATTGCGAGATAATTGTGGGCTCTAGGTAATCCAAGTAGACCGATTGCGAGGGATTAAACCAAATAAAGCCTCGTGTAATCATCTTTTCCTGCGGCGTTAGAGCCGGTTCATTTGGTGCGTTTGCCGGGAAGCATATGAGCTAGTGCATAGACATAAGAAAAATCCATTGGGAAACAATTGTGGGCTCCAGGTAATCCAATTGGACCGATTCCAAGGGGTTTGAACAAAATAAAGTCTAGTGTAATCATCTTTTCCTTGGGCTTAGGACCCTTTCACGAAGATTGTCAAATCTCAAAAGTTGTTCAGTTTTACTCAGTTCGCCCGGTTGGGGCTATTGCTACGTGGTTTTGGCATTGTTCTTGTTGGTTTTTGGTGATTAGAACCTCCTCGTTCCAAGCGAACATTTCCAATTTTTGTTTGGGCCTAGTGAGGATTTAAAATCAGCGATCTAAAGCTTCAAGGATCACTTGGATTTCGCTTCCTCATCTTCATTTTGTAACAGGGAAGTGCTCTTGTGATATATTTCTCTTCTTCTTGCATATTTAAGCTTTACTTCCACTATTTTTCACATACTCTAGTTAGCAAACGGGGGAAGGGAAGTAAAACATGGAATCTAAAGGGAAACAAGTAGTTGAACATACATCTCCATCTAAAGAGCAACTAGAGGATCCTGATTCTAGAATGGAAGAAGTAGAATTAGGGCAAGAAGTAGAAGAAAACTTACAAGAGAAAGAGCCTCAACAAGAAGACTATACATATGAGAAAGTTTTAGATGAGTTTGTCATGATCAATTCATAGACTTGAAAGAGCAAACCCTTAAATAGAGAGAGATCTTGGTAGCATCACATCTCTCATTCAGCAGTTAAAGTCTCAAATGATCTCACTTGAGACTAATGTCACCTCTTTCCTAGCTAGGAAGGAAAGAGAAACCCCTTCTATTCCTCTAGAGCTTACTAGGAAAGATACAAAGGAGAGAGCTCTAGGGAAGCTCCCCTCTTGAAAGACTTGAAGCCACCTACCTTTACGGGGGATGACCGAGATAGGAACAAGGATGCAATCTACACTTTTTTACAAAAGTGGAATGATTTGCATCAATTGAAGGGCACCCCACTAGAGTACCATGTGTTAGAGGCGAGTCTCGCTTTCGGCCCCCGTGCTTACAAGTGGTGGATGAGTCTTAAGGAGGCAAACTCTATCCCTACTGATTGGACTCAGTTTGAGACTCTTATTCTAAAAGAGTTTCTTCCTAAGAATGAGGAGGAGAGGAATTGGGATGAGTGGGATAGGATTACCCAGAGAGGTAGGCCTCTTATAGTCTACTTATCCCACTATAGAGAGATCATTTTGAAACTTAAGGGCTTAGATGATTTCTAGAAGACCAGAGGGTTTGTTAGGGGCCTAGATAAAGCCATAAAGAGGGAAGTCATAAGGAATGCGCCTAAGATGTTTGAGGAGGCGATCAAGTATGCATAGATCTATGAGGACCATAACCGTCCTCAATATAATCCTATGGAGACGGATCAGCCCCTCAAACCTCTTAGTACAACTAAATTCAAGAAGAAGTTGCCTTTTGGGAAAAACAAAGCTTTTATTAAAAAATAAAGATCACAAGGGCCTAGGCTATCTACAAATCAGTTTGAGAGGGCCAAAAGAGAGAACCTGTGCTTTAGGTGTTTGTCTGCTAGCCATTCACAGTGGAACTGTCCACTCAAGAAGGGGGAAGAAAAGAAGAAGGGACCAGAGACTAGCACAACCCCCGAAAAGGGCAAAAAGACGGTCCACCTAGTGCAGACCCTTCCTATTCATGGAAGCTCTAGCTGCAAGGGAGTGGAGGTGATGCATGAGGATATAGAGCACACCTATTGTTTGACTCAGTCATTGTGGTCACCGCAGTTTGGACCACATGACCTAGTTAAACTGCATGGTAGTGTATACGGGACCAGGGTGTGGGTCATGATAGATGACTCTGCCACTCATACCTTTATAAATTATGCTTTGGTTAAGAAATTAAAGATTCCCTAGCAGCCCAGTGCACATAAATACATTGTATCTATGATGCAAGGGCAAGATAAGAGGATATGGGATACTATGGTATCCAATTTGGAAGTCAAAATGCAAGACTATACAGATTATATGGACTTCCAAATTATGAATATGGAGAGGACAGACCTAATCTTAGGAAGAGAGTGGCTATGGGGGTTGGGAGACACACTTAAACGCAGCTATCAAAACAACACACTTCAAAGGAGAGATATCAACTTTGAGGTAGGAGAGTAGGTCTATCTTAGAGTTCCATCTAGGTCTGAAACCATGAAGACGGGACCCTGTCCAAAACTATCTCCTAGGTATTGTGGACCTTTCCAAATACTTAAGAGAATAGGAAAGATGGTTTATCAGCTCCAACTTCCAGAGAATAGTCAAATCCATCCAGTTTTTCATGTTAGCCGGGTTAAGAAAAGGTTGGGTGAATCTGACAACCTCATTCCAGATAGTGAGGTAGTTGAGCCTATTTCTGTTCAATCTATTCCACATGAGCCTGAGAGCATACTATGCACTCGAGAGAAACGGACGAGAAGTCACTTATATAAAGAGTGTCTAGTAAAGTGGAAAGATAGTTCAGAAGATAGTGCTACATGGGAGCGGGTTAACACCCTTGAGAGATGGTTTCCCAACTTTAGATTACCTTCCCAAGAGTCTCCTTAAGGGGAAGGATATGGGAAACATCGCAGAGTCATGACCATGTATTTTATACATGGGGATTTAGTGGGAGTACTATTCCATTGATTATCTCTTTCTGTTAGACCTTCCAGTACCATTTTTGAGGACAAAAGTGGAGTTAAGGGGAAGGAAATGTTATATGGAGTCAACCTATGGAAGAGGTGTGAACCACCTTTTAAATCCATTTAGATGGGCTCACACATGAGTGCCATGTGGCACCCATGTGTAGAGCCATAGGTGACTCAACTAATATGGAATTAGAGAGAGAGTCTTCATGGAACGAGTATGCGGTAGGGCGGTATGTCGAACAGAGAGAAATCTGTGTGTGTATGTGTTGAATCGTCTCGGGAAGTGTGCAGACCTAAGAGTGAAGCCAAAACGAGGGGATTCATCGGAGTAATCAAACATGTGATTAGCCTTTCACTTAGTACTACCAAAGGTCTGAAAGGACCGAGCCCCTGCGGAGGAGAGTTTTAAAGAAGACGGTGATGCTGCTAACTTTCTGGGCTGGCAGAAAGACCATGGACCCCCCCACCCCACAGGCTTATCCATCATCAGATCACAGCAGTGGGTGGCAACTCAAAAAGAAAATAAAACATAAAGAAATAAGACTCGATGTGCGGATATGATGGAATTGGCAGACATGCCAAGTTTAGGTTCTGGTGACCTTACTCAATCGTGGGGGTTCAAATCCCTCTATCCGTATTGGAACCTCAAGGTTATACAATCACTGGCACGAGTTATGGATAGGGAAGCCACCATATTATGATCATCTTCGAGTTTTTGGGTGTGAGGAATATGTTCATATAACCAAGAATCTTAGATAAAAGTTGGACCATAAGTCAAAGAAATGCATTTTTCTTCGATATGGTCGAGAAGGACAATTTGGATATCGCTTATGGGATCCTAAAACACAGTTAGTGATCAGAAGTAGTGATGTCATTTTCAATGAGTCTAAGATGCATAAACAACTCATTAAGGAGGTTGAAGTGAGCAAAGTGGTGTTTGAGGATACTAGTCCTCCAATTAGCATGCATAAAAATGTTGCACATAGGGATGTTCAAGAGAATGTCTGATCATATCAATATGCACATGTTCCTGTTCAGCAACCATTCAAACGCTCTACACGTGTCTCACATGTACCTGATGGATATGTTCCAGGTTTAGATTTTGTTATGCTTACAGATATCGGTGAGCCTTCTTGCTACGAAGAGGCTGTGCAGATAGTAGATCATGTTAAGTGGGAGCGTGCCATGAAGAGTGCGTTGGATTCTATTCACAAGAATGGTACTTGGGATTTAGTACCTTTGCCAAAGGGCATGAAAGCTTTACCATGTAAATGGGTATATAAGCTTAAATTCACATCATATAGTGCTTCTCCAAAGTATAAAGCACGACTTGTTGCAAAGGGTTTTAAGCAACAACATGGTATTGATTTCGAGGAAATCTTCTCTCCAGTGGTCAAAATGACTACCCTGTGCATGTTGCTTGGATTCATTGCAATGGAGGCTTAGAGCTAGTCCAAATGGATGTGAAATCTGATTTCTTTCATGGAGATCTTATATATGAGATTTATATGGAACAACCAGAGGGTTATGTAGTTCTTGGCAAGGAAAGTCTAGTTTATAAGCTCAAGAAGATCTTGTATGGACTTAAACAGTCCCCTAGACAATGATACCAAAATTTTGATGCTTTTATGAAGTCTCAAGGCTATTCTCGAAGCAATGAGGATCATTGTCTCTACACAAAGAGATGCTCAGATGGCAGCTTGATATGCTTGATACTTTATGTCGATGATATGTTGATTGTTGGGAAGTCTTCTTATGACTTGTCAATTCTAAAAAAGAAGTTGAGTCAGACATTTGATATGAAGGATTTGGGGGATGCCAAACATATTCTTGGCATGCACATTACTCGTGATAGGAGTAAAAGATGCATATACTTGTCTCAAAGTGAGTACATATCCAAAGTACTTCACAGGTTCAATATGCGGGGTGGAAAGGCATTGAGTACACCTTTACCCACATATGTGAAATTGAGCAAGGATGACTGCCCCAAATGAGATGAGGAAAAGGAATTCGTGACCAAAATTCCCTATCAGTCTACTATTGGTAGTCTCATGTATGTTGTGGTAGCTACGAGACCAGACATTGCATTTGCAGTGGGAGTTGTGAGTAGATATATTTCTAATCCTAGCAAGAAACATTGAGAAGTGGCCAAGATGATTTTGAGATATCTAAGTGGCACTAAGGAAAAGTGTTTATGCTTGGGTAGAGGGACAACATCCATTATTGGCTACATAGATTCTGACTATGCTGGTTGTGTAGACAATTGTAAGTCTACATCAGGGTACACTTTTCATTTTGCTGGAGGTGCTATCTCTTGGAGATCTCGTCTTCAAGAATGTACAACTGTTTCCATCACAGAAGCAGAGTATGTTGCAGCAAGTGGGGAATGTAAGAAAGCATTGTGGCTTTCTCATCTTGCTTGTGATATGGGTTTACCTCAGCATGTACCTCATTTGCTCAGTGATAGTTAGAGTGCCATTGCTTTGGCTAAGAATCCGGTCTATCATGCAAAGACCAAGCACATTGAGGTGAGGTATCACTTCATTAGAGATTGCTTAGCCATTGAGTGCATTATTCTTGATAAGGTTCACACTCGCGATAATGCTCCAGATGCTTTGACTAAAGCTCTACCACAAGATAGCTTTCGACATTGTTGTCACTTGATGGGGGTTACTTGATCCATGATCTTACACAGTCACTTGTATACTGTGTAACATGCCCATCAGGTGGGAGGTATAGTTTGTATACTTACACTCAAGTATTCTTTATCATTCTTTATTTTTCTCCCATAGTTACTTTGGACATATTGGCCTTTAGTGGGAGATTGTTACCGTTAGTGTCCATGTGAAAGGCCAAATGGCCACCGTACACTTCTTTGTATATGTTCTTTAATAAAACATATAGTGGCATGGTCAGTCACAGACTGTAAGTTCAACTGCATTTGTAACACCTAAGAAGTCTGTGTTCATGCTCCCTGTGCACTGTGTTTTTCTGCATATTTTGTAGCCTCTGTGCAGAGTACCGTGTGCGGCACTTGGAGCTCAGTTTTCTACTCCAAGGACATCGTCGTGGAGCTCAGAAGAAGGAGAGTGCACTATGGTGCAACACCATCAAAATACTTCACTTGATGCATGTCACATACACATCCACATACTCATTTGCAGCCATACATATGTTTTCAAGTTTCTTCCTCAAGTATGCAACACATGCTTCATTTGGCATACAAAGAAGCAAGAGTGTCCCATGCTTGTCTTGATGTAGAACATGATCGAATGTGTGGAATTATATGATGCATCACAAAAAGCGCAATCAATGCATGAGCTTGAGCATTTTTTCCATCCAATCTAAGTTGTTCTTGTGTAGATGGATAAGGAGTAACCACTGTACTTGAAGAAGAAGCCCCATTTTTGATAGTAGACTGTGAAGTAGAAGAGCCTACGGGTCTTCGATCTACATCTACCACTATGTTCCATAGTTGTTTTGCAACAAGAACATGTTTCATCATGTAAGAACACATCGGATGGTTGGTCCCATCAAGATTATCTTCAGCTTGAAGCATGCCAAACAAGTCATTGCTGCTAGCCATTTCACTAAAAAATAGAAATATGACAACATCTTTACTTCAATGAAAGCTGAAAGGAATGATGAAATTTCGGCTCACAATTCATCACTCTGATTGTGATTTTGACTGCACACATGGCTTCAAAATGGGAATAAAACTGCAGTGGCAACTACTAGAAATGCTTCTTGGCTGACAGAAATCACTATCCTATGTTTTGAAGTCGATTTTCACTATTAAAAGTGCGCATGTGCCAAGACGCAAAAAACCAAAACTTGAGAAAGAGCTAAATTTGCTCTGATAACAGTGTTGGGTGTGTGTAGAAGTGCGAGGCACACACAAAAAGCCACACAATGAGCACAAACACAACAAGACACATGGGGAAGACGGATGGCTGGAATGGAGCTCTCTATTGATGATGAACAAAACTGAAGTAAGAGTTGAATAATATCCATAAGTACCAAGTATTGCCACATATGAGTGTATCAAGTATATGGTAACATGGGGAAAAAACCTCTAGCCAACACTAGAGTAAAAAGTGTCCATGTATAGGTAAAAGGTTCACATCAAAGCTAACCGAGGAACACATACATGTAACATTTGTGTGGTAAGCTTGCATCATTTATGGAGGAAAAAACCACAAGCTATCATAAAGTTGTGCCCATCCAAAAATAGAGCAACCATTGCATTTACAAGTCTTGAAATTCGAGATAGACTTTTGGATGATTCTTGTAAAGCCATTGTAGTGTTTGGTCATTAAATGGCTATCAAACTCTCCTCTTGTAGAATTTGTGAAAGAGCTTGAAGCAATAAGATGAATCCCCCATTTTGCAGGTGCAATAGATGGCTCCTCACATCCCCATCATTGGCTCACATGACAATCATGCTTTCACTTTACCTTATTGCAATTAACAATAACTTAACTTATTTCACTTGGAATGGATTCTATCAAAATATGACTCATTCAACTTCAATAAGAGTGAGGTAGACCGAATGTGATATAAATCTACATTGGTATGCTGAACACAAGGTTTCACATCTTATTGAAAAATGTGATATGAATCTACATTATGCATTAGACTTCTTTCTTCCATGTCTTGTACTCCATAATATGTGCATTCGTCATCAGCCACTATGGTAATGGGACATATCACCGTATCTTTGGTAGAACAAAGAAGCAACCAATTTTACCACAATTCTATATATATTTATATAATATATATAAAATTATATATATGATACTCAAGGTGAGAACAAAGAAGCAACCAATCTTACCACAATTTTGAAGTGAGAAAATAGTCTTGCAAAAATAAGTACAAAGAGTATAAAGAGTATGCAAGAATAAATGTGAAATAGTTTTTTGGAAGTGAATCTTTGAAGGAAACATTTCATAATCATCATCATCCTAACCTTCTTTAACCCAAAAATTGCGTGCAACTAATCATCATGTATGTTTCAATATTGTAATAATATTTACTGGCAAACATTAAAAGTTTCTATCTATTCTTTGTCTATAAATTGATAAATCTTATGATTTTGATGTCTAGTATGTAAATACATTGTATGTACTTTGCTTAAAGTTATATGTTACTAATTAAAGTTATATGTTACTAACTAGATACCTATTCTTGGTCTCATTCACATAGCGGATAACACAAAAACAATATTCATGTGTTCCAATCTCCGATGTGAAGAATGTAATGGTGTAATTATCAAGTTGAGTACAATTTGGGATCTCTCCTGTAGTAGTAGAGACTTTGAACCTTAGACTTTGAGCTCCAAAGTTCAAAAATTTAGGCCCGTTTCACAATGCATGGTGGCACACTTGTGCTACACGCATAATAAAATGAAAGAGTGCCATGTGGCATGTTCCATTCAATTCCATTCAGACTACGTGGTGGTAGTCCTGTTGCACACTACTGAGTAGGCAGAACACCATGAGGTTTTTTGTTCTGACCCCCCCCCCCCCACCTCCACCCCAAGTCGGGTTCTGCACCTGCATGCTATTTTTTGCAATAAAAAATTAGTTTTTCCATCTGCTTTGAGGAGTTGAATATTGTCAGGTCAGAATTTTATTGACATAATCTTATTGTGTTCCACCGCCTTGTGTGAATACAAAGGCGGATTATTTTTTAACATGTTGCCTTTTTCGGGTGGACTAGTCACTTTTGTCTATCAGTTCCAGAGCCTTAGTTTGAAATCACCCTTAGTGAATCCACACTTAGTGTTTTCGGTGCCATTGGGCCGGATGAGTATCTCGATTCTCAAGGATCTCAAGTACCTATTCTTGTTCCAATCTCCTGCGTGAAGATTCAAGTGGTGTAATTATCAAGTTGAATACAATTTGGGAAACTCTCGTGTATTTGTAGACACTTTGAGGTCCAAGGTTCAAAACTTAGCCTGGGTGTGTGAATTCAAATTTAGGTTGGATGAGTATCTCGATTCTCTAGGAATGGAGGAGAGTATGTCATTCTCCCATCCGATCCCTCTGTGGTCCCACGTCCCATTGCTTGGTGTGATGGAAATGATGATTTTTGGAATGTATTGATGGTTAGAGCTCTGGTGCTTTATGGTAAATGTATAACTTCACGTGCTGCCAGTAAAGAGATGGGAGACTCTGAACTGGCTCGCAGACGACTCCTGTGAGCCGATGCTCCTAGTAAGTATGGCGCTCCTTTTTCGAGAACATGTAGAGTAGACAGTTTAGCTTGGTGAGGAACTTGTTCCAAGTAATATCCATATCCTTGGTAGATATGTTAGCAACACATTTTCGGTGCTGCTGGGATAGATGAGTATCTCGATTCTCAAGGATCTCAAGTACCTATTCTTGTTCCAATCTCCTCTCTGAAGATTCAAGTGGTGTAATTATCAAGTTGAATACAATTTGGGAACTCTCGTGTAGTAGTAGACACTTTGATGTCCAAGGTTCAGAACTTAGTGTTTTGGGTGCCGCCTAGTTGTGTGAATTCAAATTTAAGGCTGGATGAGTATCTCGATTCTCTAGGAATGGAGTTGGGAAGCCGAGAGAGATGATGAAGAGCCAAGTGCAAAGAAGAAGGAAAGCAGTGACAAGTTTAACAATGGATCATGGAATCGTTTGTCCAAGTCTGGGAAAATGGAAGCTTTAGGGTAAGTAATGTCATTTCGGCTGTTGGGCGGGACGGAGGTGATACGAGCACACGCAGTGCAGACTTTGAAAACGAGGTAGAGCGGAGAAGATAGGAAGGCCAAGATGTCGTCCAGGGGCTCTCGAATGCTGCAGTACATCAACTACAGGATGCGTGTGACGATTCAGGACGGAAGGCAAATGGTGGGAAAGCTTATGGCGTTCGATCGCCACATGAATCTGGTGCTGGGAGACTGCGAGGAGTTCCGCCGCTTACCTATCAAGGCTGGTATGCCCAAGGAGGAGCGTGAGGACCGTAGAACTCTTGGTCTTCTTCTTCTGCGGGGTGAGGAGGTTGTCTCCATGATTCCGGAAGGCCCCATGATTCAAGATGATGCCAGAGGACGCCAGGCGGCATCTGCTCAGCCTGGCCCGGGTACTGGCCGCGCGGCCGGCCGAGGTATTCCCACTGCTCCTCTTGTTCAGGCTCAACCGGGCTTGGCTGGGCCTGTTAGGGGTGTTGGTGGCCCCTCTCCCGGTATGATGCAGCCGCAGATCTCCCGTCCTCCTATTCCTCAGGTATCAGCAGCTCCCATAACCTATCCCGCTCCTCTTTCGTCTGGAGCCATGCCAGGTGTTCGCCCGCCTGCTGGATTCCCGATGCCTGGACAAACCCCGGCTCCGGGTATGATGCAACCAGCAGGTACTGCCATGCGACCTCCTCCCATGAATGTCGGGTCGTATCAGCAAACCCCTCCTCGTCCCGGAATGCCACCGCCACCAATGAGTGGGATGCCACCTCCTAGCTTCAGCCAGCGGCCCCCCATGGTTCCTCCTCCGCAGATGGCCCGGGGTCCTCCACCCCAAATGGGAGCACCTCCTCGACTTGGTATGCCGATGCCACCACCTGCAAGTGTTCCTCAGAGGCCCGCTATGCCGCCTCCTAGTGGTCCTATGTATGGAGCCCCACGCCCTGGGATGCCACCACCACCTCCTCAGCAGCATCAACAACAGCAACCACCACAATAGCAGCAACAACCACAGCAGCAGCAGCAGCAATGGCAACAACAGAAAACGTATCCATCGTACAGAAAATACTGAAGCGAGAAGCATTGTTCATCAGAATGTTACTTGCATGTGGAATGCCTAACAGGGGGGAGTTCTTAGCAAAGAAGATTCTGCAATGTGCAACTGTGACGGTCATTCTACTCCCTCCTGGTCTCGCTTGTGTACTTAAATATGGGGTTTCTGAAAAGAAATGGTGTTGCTTCGTCAATTTTGACATCCTCTTCTGTTATGTAGTTCTAGAACATTGCTTAATGATACATACGATATAATTTCTATGAAGGTTTCACGTAGAAGGTGATCCTTGTTTCCAATGCGAAATTTTCTAAACAAGTGCTCTAGTGCTTTCCCGAAAATCCAAGTTCTGCATGCTTTTGGTTTTCTGGTTAACTAATTGCATAATGTCATATTTATGTTCAGATTTTGATAAAGAATTTAGCTTTTTGTCTTCTGTATGTGAAGGCAATCTGGTGTACTTTTGCGTCCAGCACCTTAGGAACACTATATTTCTTTCTTGTCCTGCTGCATGCTAAGCTGGGTGGTCACAAGGTAGATAATCAAGAGGTGACATTCTCAGGTTTATCTGTTGAATGGCGTAGTGTAAATTATTGTGGCATTATTCAGCTAATGAATCTGTGGTAAGTTTTTATTTTGATCTCGATGAATATGTGTTGGTCATGAATATGTTACTGATGTATGCGTTTTTTTGTTCAATTGTTCACATCCATAGAGTATGCAATATATAATCTGTGGTAATCCTAGTTTTATGGAAGACCTGATTAACAAGCAAGATATATCTGGCCGACTCTTGGTGCGCTGGGTTTATAGAAGAGGTGTCTCTGCTACGTTTTTGTCATTGGATTGGCATGAAGTGGCAGCAATTACATGAATCATAGTCGCTCCATTCATTTTCTATAATTACATCCTATAGTAGGCAAGTTCCATCTTGGTTGCAACTTGCAAACCTTATCGCTGAAGGTATACCAATTTTTATGTGAACGAAGAAGAATATTTGGTTTTCAGGTGTACTTGTGGGTCTGGAATCATCTTAAATTCACAGAATCTTCAAGTCTTCTTAATGTGTTTGAAGCCTCTGTGATCATCTTGATTTTGAAAACTCTCCAACCTTTGTATGGGCAAAGTCATCTGCAGTCATCTTTATTCACAGAACTTTCTGGCCTCCTTAATGGATTGAAGTGAATGCACTGCGTCAGGCCAAAGCTATCTGAGCTTATCGCAACCTTGGAGCATCACATATTCCAAGTTTTTGTGATGTTGCTATTGGAGAGACCTTGACGGGATTGATGTAACTGCAGAAAGTATACTGCTGTTTTTCGTATGCTCATTCAACTCTCATGCCATCGTAGTCATGTTGATGCATACGTACATGAGGATGTGAGTCATTCTTAAGCATGATGTACTTGCTAATTGTAAGCCCCAGAGAGAGAGAGAGAGAGAGAGAGAGAGAGAGAGAGAGAGAGAGAGAGAGAGAGAGAGAGAGAGAGAGAGAGAGAGAGAGAGAGATTATTTTCCCAACAAGTTAATTGAGAATATTGGACAAGATGGATGATACGAGTATTTTTGCACTCATGAATGTTTTCGCATCGGCGAAGGCTAGTATTTAGGCTCGAGTTCCTATGAGCACATGCTAGTAAAATTAAAGAACCTTGTGCTTGTAATCCTTAAATATTTTAATAGTCTTAATAATATACAATTTTAAGCTCTTTGTCTAGTCTTATTCTGCTGATCGCGTACTTATAATATACTCTAATCTCATCTATGCCTGTTATTGGGATCAATGTTGTATTGGACAACCCTTAGTTTGTCAGGTAGAGAGTTGAAAATAATCACAATTTTATATAGTATGTATGTAATGAGTACTTCAAGAAGCCAAAATGTGCTTGGGGCCTCCATTATAATGAGCTTGTAAAGTTTTCATTCAATTCAAATTGGCCGATTCAATTATTATATCTAGTTGAGTATGTAGTGCTTTCTAAGGAATTATGTTCTAATTTATCATGTTTTGTACCATTTATCATTATGTTAAAGCTATGGAAATTAGTACCGTCCAACCAAGGTATTATTAATGGCTCTGTTAGCAAAGTATGTCAATTAGCCATTTTTGAAGTTTAAATTTACATAACTATGCTGTCTTGACAAGCTCGATCACAAACTCTCATTGGATTTATCGATTTTTGTTTAAGAAATAAATTGTTTTGGGTCTTGGACTCTTCCATTTTGTTCAATCAACCATCATAGCAAAGAAATATATATATTTTTTTGGTGTAACTATTTTGCATATACAGAGCTATCATGAAGTCTCGTTAGAAATGTCAATTTCCATGCAGAGAGATTTGTTGTTTTAGATTTAGAGGTTTTCCACGCGATTGCATTGATTTCAATTATTGAATGTGGTTTGTGTTTTGATTAAATAGTCAAGGATGGATATTTTGTGTTTCGAAAGTATGGATTTTCTGTAATTTTCGTAGAAGAAACTTTTACATCTGTATTTTTTGTACAAGAAACATTACATTTTTAATTTTTGTACAAGAAACTTTTACATTTGGAAGGTTACTTATGCATCAATTTATTATTATTTTAAAAAATTGTGAACTTTCCTTATGGTATTTTTGTAAAAACAATTGATTTCAGACTTATTTGAGTGATGACAAGATAAAATGATGACATGGAATCCAAAATTGGTGTCAAAAGCTTCCAATTTATAAAATTTGATAGATAAAGAATGACCTGCAACATAACATGGATCGACCTATGATATGAGTGAAAGCACCAAAAGATGAAGGAATCTTTTCTGCACTCTTAATTTCAACATGATGGAGGAACTTGTATTACTTTTGCATGAAAAGAAGATGATAATGTTGCATCTTATACCAAATGCTTTTAGCAATGATCTTTGTTCGAATGCTTGAAGAAGCACTTGAAGCCACCCTACAACATAAACATGAAGATAGTTTGGAGATGAGAAGCTACATGAAGTAATTTCTTTTGCCTATAATATTGAGAAGGAATTTAATTCCATTACAAACTCAATTTGTCAACAACACCCTATCAAAAAGAGCAACTTCTTGAAAAAATGCCGTTTCCAAATATCCCTTTCACTTCTTTACAATGTGCACTTGGAGTACCTACCTATAATGTCAAATCCAATTACTTCTTTTCAAAGTATCACACAAATCTGTAAACTTCTATTCTGGATACATAATACAAGAAATCAAGCATACCGTGTTGGAATTGTGGTAAACTTGGACATACTATATTTATGTGTTGTATGCATATCATCACCAATAGACATATAGCAACACAAGTACATAATATGGGTGCATGTCAAGTTCATGCTAATCCCACTTGGATTGAAGATAAACTCGAAAAGGATCTCAATGTTTCAATCATGGTTTTTCATGAAGGAACTATTAATGATAGGCCTGTTTCTATTTTGCATGATGATGGTAGGAAACATGAATTATTCTCTGAATCTTTAGTGAATGAACTCAATTATAACTTTTTCCACTTCTTTATAAGGTTAAAGTTGCATTTCAAGGAAATAGGTGCAATGTTACATGTGAAGTAAGGAATGCTCAAATGTGTATAAACTCTTATAATGATGATTGAAATTTCTTTTTGTTCCTTTATAATCATACGTTGTCATAGCCTTTCCATCATAGCTATAATCCATGCATAAAAACTATAATACACATACTATGAAATTTAAATAGAGAAGACAATTCTTCTTTTTCTGCTAAACATGATATTTTACATATTTTCCTTAATAAATCATACACACAAAGCATGCACTTAGTAAAGGCAATGATATTTATATTTATTAATAGTACCAAGAAACATAACACCACCATATTTTGCATGTAGAACATTCATGGCTTTTTATAGTGATTGCTTTTTATTTTTTAATTATTCATCATAATTATTTATAGGAGATTTATATAATAACATTGAGGTTATCCTTGGTAGCACTCCATATAAGGCACTTTATAAGCGCGGATCATTTCATTAAAAAGAAATAGAAAGATTCACGTGAAAAATGATTTTAAGGCCTAAGAAAGATTAACTTGAAAAATGATTTCTAAGGTCTACTTTTTCTTATTTTGGAGCTCCTATTCTTTTAATGGAAATGAAGAATAAGAACTTTAAGAACTGCATAGATTATTGAATAAATCTATGCATAGATTATTGAACTGCATAGATTATTGCATAGAACTGCATAGATTATCGTGCATTGAATAAATCATTAAGAAGCAATATCTAATACCACATTTGGATGACTTGTTAGATAAACTAAGAGGATCTATCGTGTTTAGTGAGATTGATCTTAAATTTGGTTATCAAATTTTCATGCTAAAGAGTCATATATAAGGCTGTTTTTAGAACTCAAGCTTGTCATTAAGAATTTATAATTATGCCTTTTAGATTAACAAATGCACATGTCACATTTTAAAGAATGATGAATAGAATATTTCTTGAGATTTGAGATTTTGTTTTTGTTTTTCTTTAATGATGTTCTAATGTATACTAAAAAAGATGATCATAAAAATTATTTGAATATATCTTTTAATTTGTTATGCAAAAATACATTGTATGCAAACTTTGAAAATCGTTTCTTTTTTCAAAAAGAACTTGGGTGTTCGAGACAGAGTTTTTAGTCAAGGAGATCATGGTGATCATAAGAAAGTTTAAAAAAAAAAAAATAATTAAGATTGATCTTGTCTTAAAGTTTTAATGAAGTGTGATCTTTTTTTTATTATTAATTAGGTTTTTATCATAAATTTATTAAGAATTTTTAATATTTATCTCTTACATCGACTTCATCATTGAAGAAAAAGGGTAATTTTGTATGGGGACAAAGATAACAAAAAATTAATTGAAATATTTAAACCTGCTCTTTCATATGCACCTATTTTACAATTACCTAATTTTGAACAACCATGCTTTGTAGTAAAATATTGATGTTGGTCTCACACATAGGCGAAATTTTAATAAAAAATGATAGTCCAATTGCATTTGAGAGCGGAAGAGTTAAGCCTTCATAAAATAATTATAGTATATATTCTAGGGGACTTTTGTTGTTATATGTGCACGAGAAGTTTGATTGCATTATCTTACATGTTATGAAGTTTTGATGAAAATAAATCAACAAGAAATAAATATTTATTGAACCAATCTTTGATTTTTGATAGACATAAAATGGCCTTTTTAATTCAAGACTCTCATTCTATGCTTCAATACAAACCTAGAAAATCCAATCTAGTTGTTGATGCTCTTAGTTGTTTTCATTTGAAAGATATGATATTATTAATAGGAATCATATTCTACTACTCAAATTTGTTCATTTAATGACAACATTCCCACTTGTGCATCTCATTTGTGTTTTTCATAAGAAAGAGTGATTGTTAAAATCCATCATTGCATGATCTTCATGGTTATATATTTCACAAAGGATAATAGTTATGCATTACATAATTTTGAAAGTGTTTCTAATGAAAGACATGCATATGCCTCTATATATGGGACCTTATAGCATACAAAAAAATAATTTTGTATCTAAAGATTTTTTTTTTTTGGTTTTAGATGAAAAAAGACACCCCACACTTTGTTTCACAATGCATTTGTATATCAAAGATTTAAACATTATCATGGTAAACCATTTGGTTTGGTAATAGTATTACCAATTCCCAAATAACCGTGGCAACAAATCTCTATGGATTTCATTCCTAAACTTCATACGTTATCTTCACATAATGATATAATTGAGAATAGTAGATAGATTTGAACAAATATGCATATTTCATTTCTTATAAAAAGACATTGTTTGCATCTCGATAAGCTAAATTCTTAAGTAAATGTATTTCTCCACATCATGATTTTTCTAAAGTTATATTGTTAGATTGTGATATTTGTTTGGTAATCACTTTTGGGTTGCATTGTTTGAAGATCTAGGATTAGAAATGGATTTTAG
>CM035408.1:68509747-68644747 GCA_020310875.1 Ceratopteris richardii
TACCATTAGGTTTACGCTTCAGCTTGTATACCCACTTAGTACCAATGGCCTTCTTGCCATGAGGCAAGTCACATAAAGAACAAGTACCATTCTTCATTATTGCATCATATTTAGATTGCATAGCAGCCATCCAATTTTCTGAATTTTGTGTTTCATCAAATGAAACAGGCTCAGTCTCATCACATAGACTAGATGCAGCCATAGCATAGCAATCTGATGCAAAAGAGGCACTATGAGAGCCTGATCGAGTAATATATGACATAGGTGCATCTAACTTGCTATCACACAAGGTCTGCACAAGCCATTTTGGCATAGTTCTTGCCTGATCAATATCAGCTCTCTCATCAATAAGTGCATCATGTAAATTTGCATAAGAAATGGAATGATCTGCATCATCACATGAAACCTGAAAAGGCTGAGAAGTTGCCTCATTAGGACCAGCACTAGACTGTCCACCTGTAAAAAGAGGTAGCAAAGTATCATACATGTCTTTGGAGCTAACAGATGTCTCCTTAGTACATGAAAGCAATTGCTGAATAGCATCCTCCACAAAAACAACATCACGGCTAACTAGAATGCATTTAGTTTGTGGATGATAGAGACGATAGCCTTTACTTTCAGAACTGTACCCAACAAAAATACATTTTATTGCTTTATTATCCAATTTTCTGCCATGTTGTTCAGGCACTAATGCATATGCCAAACAACCAAAAACACGCAGATGAGCAACAGATGGCTTGCGGTCATGCCAAGCCTCATATGGAGTGATAGACTGTAGCACTTTAGTGGGACACCTTTTCAGTACATATGCTGCACACATGACAACCTCAAGCCAGAAACTGTGTGGTAAAGCCTGACTCTTGACCATACACCTCCCCATCTCCATGAGTGACCTGTTCTTTTGTTCAGCAACTCCATTCTGTTGAGGTGTATACGACATTGTACACTGGTGTTTTACCCCACGTTCAGCCAAAAATGCATTAAAATCAGAAGACATATATTCCCCCCCTCGATCAGAACAGAGGGTGCCCATTTTACATGCTGACAGATTTTCAGCCAAAACCAAAAACTGTTTGAAGCACATGAACACTTCGGACTTTGCCTTCAATGGATATACCCATGCATGCCTGAAAAAATCATCGATGAAAGTCACGAAGTAAAGATAATTCCCAAAAGAAGGTGTCTGCATAGGACCATAGACATCATTATGTACAAGCTGCAATTTCTCAGTAGCCTGAACTGAACCATCTTTTGGAAAGGACAAACACTACATTTTTGCCCAAAATACAGCCTTTACAAATATGTTTTCCAGGTGCCTCAAGTTTGGGCAAGGAGGACACCATTTCGGATTTCAGCAGGTGTAGCAAACTAGCAAAATTCAGATGACCAAAGCGTGCATGCCAAAGCTTTGCATCTGACATAGCTTGAGAATCATTTACTGCACATGCCAAATCATTTTCTGATCTTTCATAGTCTATGAGCTTATACAACCCACGACATAAAATGCCAGAAGCAATAATCACATCGCCATTTGACAGATCATGAGCTGTACACCTGTCATCAACAAATTTCACAACCAAGCCAATCTTGGCTAATGCAAAAACTGATAACAAGTTCTTCTTGATCCCTGGCACAAATAAAGCATCTGACAAAGTGAAAGAACTACCATCTGCTGTAGTCAAAATGATCTTACCAACTCCCATAACAGGATAAGAGGAGTTGTTGACGCATGTAACAGTATTCCCTGTAGGGGCAGGCTAGAGTGAAGAGAAGAAACTGCGTTGCGAGGTAATATGTTTGGTCGCCCCACTGTCAAAATACCAAACATCTGAGTCTACTGCAGACATGCACTGCTCATGAGAAGATGGGTTAAAATTGCAGACAGTAGTAAACGCCCATTCTTCTTCCTGCACAAGATTTGTAGATTCTGTTTTTGGTGTAGAGGCCTCTGCAACAACCATTCCAGCCTCTTTCTTCTTTGCCTCTTTAGCAGCCAGTTTTGGACAGTTCTTTATGATATGATCATTCCCTTTATAGTACTTACAAAACAATTTTTGCTTTTCTGATTTCTTCTCATCTTTATCTTCCTTCTTCGAATATGCAGAATTAGCAGATTTCTACTTACTAGTTGAAGAGCTCCATTTTCCTTTGCCCTTCTGACTAGCCAGGAAAGCTTGATTTGCAACTCGCATAATGGACCTGTTCTGCCTGGATTGATCTTCCTGCAACAGAACAAAGACTAACTCCTCAAATGATAAGGCATTTGGATTGCCTTTCATCATCAACCGAAGAGTAGAAGCAAAACTCTGATATGAATCAGGAAGACCAAACGGTCTGTACAAGTGAGCTATCTGGTATAACCTCATCAGCAGAAATCAACTGTTCCTTCAAGTCTTTGATCTTCGTTAGGAAACTGTCCATAGAATCATCTTCATTCATGTGCTCACTCTCCAACTTTTTTCGGAGGTAAGCAACACAAGCCTCATTCCTAGCTTGGTACAATGTGGTAAGTGTATCCCAAGCATCCTTAGCTATTCTGCAAGAGCAAATGTGAGGAATAATGGCACGTTTGATAGACAAAGCTATCAATGGATGTGCCTGGGCATCTCCGCCATCCCAACGAATCTTCTCTACAGTAGGTGCAGCAAAAACCGTAGCACGAACAGGAATATGCCGGATATCATAATCTTCGACACTTCTGCCTCAGCTTCAGTACCTGCAGTTATAACAGTCGGAGGTGTGATAGGACCTTTTTCGACACCCTGCACAATGTTCCACAGTCCTTTTGCAACCAACACATGTCGCATCATATAAGCCCATAACGGGTAGTTGGTACCATCCAACTTATCCTCAACAGCCAACATACGGAATACATCACTGCTTTCAACCATGGCCGGTGACTAAAATACCTTGATGCAGAAAATTGACTGTATCTCAAAAAGTTGAACAGAATTGCCCAGACAAATTATGCTAGACCTGTAGCAGACTTCGAGACGCTTATATTGGCGAACAAAAACTGGTATATACCTTTGGCACAAAAAGATGAAATAGCCTGCACAAGTGCTGTGATAGTGCGTTCGGAGGCCGAAATGAGCTCAGATCGTGATTTCGACACCATAGAACGAAGTAGTTTTGATCTCGAAAACACGCTGAGTATGGTCACCAAAATTCGTGGGATGTTGAGACTGCAAACCGGAGGAGTGTCGACGGTGCCCTAGATGAAGCGACGACCTGCTTTGATACCAATTGTTGGAGTTAGACATCTTCAGAAGCACGCGAACAACACAAGGAAGAAGAAGAAGAAGCTTGGAGCACAACACAATACTGAATGTATTACTAGAGAATGTACAAAGATAAGTAGCCCATTAGGGCAATAGGCATATATACAAGCCGGGGGAAAAAACCTCCTAAAGAGGGAAAAAAGTGCCTCGGCGGTCCTAGAGTGTTCACACACACCACTACCTATATATATATATATATATATATATATATATATATATATATATATATATATATATATATATATATATATATATGTATATGTGTGTGTGTGTGTGTGTGTATGTGTGTGTGTATGTATGTGTGTGTGTGTTGATATATTTCGGTAGTGATGTGTGTGAAGACATTTAGGACCGTCAGGGCATTTTTTTCACTCTTTAGGAGGTTTTTTCCTGTGTGAAGGTTGAATTTTGGGAAAAATGTAGCATTCTTCCTTCCCTAAAGATGATTTAGTTCAAGGTGCCTATAAATTGAAGCTTGTTCACAGTGATGTCTTGTTGATATATTCTGGTAGTGATGTGTGTGAACACACTTAGGACCGTTGGGGCACTTTTCGAGGTTTTTTTTTTCCTGACTTTTATATGCACCTATAACCCTAACAACTCATTCATCTTTGTACATTTACATGGAATGGCATTGAGGATGATGATACTCAGATTCTTGTTTGTGTTGCGGTTCCTAGTGAACCTACTATAGAGCAACTTCATTAAGATGATAGAGATTCTCAGTCACATGCATTGATAGCCTTGTTTGTCAAAGTATGCCATTATCCCTCATATTCATTCTTACAAGACAATAAAGGATGCTTGGGGATGCACTTACAACCTTATACCAGGCAAAAAATGAGGATCATGTTGCTTGTCTCCAAAAAGAGTTGGAGAGTGAGCACATGAATGGAGGAGATTCCATGGATAATTTTTTTGACAAAGATAAAAAAATTTGAAGGAGCAATTGATTTCTGTTGATGAAGTCTTGCCATATAGTCACTTGTGCAAATTATTCTTAATGTTCTTCCAGATTCATATTAGAGTTTTTGCCTCTACTCTTCGATTGATGATGAAAAGTTATCCAAATGCTTTAATATTTTAGGAATTAGTCTCTCTTTTGTTGCGTGGTCTAGGTAGAAAAAGTCCATTATGCGTGTTGCAGATCAAGCTTTGTTAGTTAATTAGAAGGGCAAAGGTAAATGGAGCTCATCTAATAGTAAGCAAAAACTTGCCAATGCTGCACATTCAAAGAAGGAAGACAAAGATGAGAAGAAAATAGTTTTGTGATACTATAAAGGAAATGATAATGTCATAAAGAGTTATCCAAAATTGGCTGCAAAAGAGGCAAAGAAGAAAGAGGTTGGAATGGTTGTTGTAGAGGCCTCTACACCTAAAACAAAGTCTGCTAATCTTGTGCAGAATGAAGAATGTCTGTCTACTACTAGATGTAGCTATGACCTATCTTCTCATGACTAGTGTATGTCTGCAATAGACTTAGTGTTTGGTACTTTGATAGTGGGGCAACCAAACATATTACCTCATAGTGTGGCTTCTTCAGTTCACTTGAGCATGTCCCCAGAGGGAATAGAGTCGAATGTGCTAACAACTCCTCTTATCCTATAATGTGAGTTGATAAGATCATTTTGACTACTATTGATGGTAGTTCCTTTTCCTTCACATTGTTAGATGCTTTGTATGTACCAAGGATCAAGAAATATTTGTTGCTAGTTTTAGCATTAACCAAGATTGGCTTGGTTTTCAAACTTATTGATGACATATGTACAATTCATGATCTCTCAAATGGGGATGTTATTATTGCTTTTGGCATTTTATGTCATGGGCTGTATAAGCTCATAGAGTATGCAAAATTTTTGAATGATTTAGCATGTGTAGTTCAAGATTCTCAAGCTATCTCAGATGCAAAGCATTCACATGCATGCTTTGTTCATGTGAATTATGCTAGTTTGCTACAATTGCAGAAATCTAAAATGGTGCCCTCTCTGCCCAAACTTCAGGCACCTTGTAAACATGTATGCGAAGGCTATATTTAGGGCAAAATGCAGCATTCTTGCTTTCGTAAACATGGTTCAATTAGAGCTTCTCCTAAATTGTAGCTTGTTCATAGTGATGTCTTTGGTCTTATGCAAACACCTTCTTTTGGGAACTACCTTTAATTTGTGACTTTCATTAATGTTTTTTCCAGCCATGCATGGGTGTATCCATTGAAGGAAAAGTCCAAAGTGTTTATTGTTGATATATTTAGGTAGTGATGTGTGTGAACACACTAGGACTGCCAGGGCACTTTTTTCCCTCTTTAGGAGGTTTTTTTCCCTCGGCTTGTATATACGTCTATTACCCTAATGGGCTACTTATCTTTGTACATTCTCTAGTAATACATTCAGTATTGTGTGTTTGTGCTCCAAGCTTCTTCTTCTTCCTTGTGCTGTTCGCGTGCTTCCACAGACGTCTAACTCCAACAATTGGTATCAGAGCGGGTCGTCGCTTCATCTAGGGCGCCGTCGACACTCCTCCGTTTGCAGTCTCAAAATTGCACGAATTTTGGTGAGCATACTCAACGTGTTTCCGAGATCAAAAAAGCTTCGCCTTGTGGTGCCAAAATCGCGATCTGAGCTCGTTTCGGCCTCCAAACGCACTATCGTAGTGCTTATGCATGCTATTTTGTCTTTTTGTGCCAAAGGTATATAACAGTTTTTGTTCGCCAATATAAGCGTCTCAAAGTGTGCTACAGGTCTAGCAGAACTCGTCTGGGCATGTCTGTTCAACTTTTTGAGATACAGTCAATTTTTTTGCATCAAGGTATTTTAGTCACCGGCCATGGCTGAAAGCAATGATGTATTCCGTATGTTGGCTGTTGAGGATAACTTGGATGGTACCAACTACCCATTGTGGGCTTATATGATGTGACATGTATTGGTTGCAAAAGGATTGTGGAACATTGTGCAGGGTGTTGAAAGATGTCCTGTTACACCTTTGACTACAGGTACTGCAAATACAGGTGCTGGGGCTGATGAAGATGGTGTCAAAGATGATATTCCGCAGATTCCTGTTTGTGCTGCTGTTTCTGCTGCACCTACTGTAGAGCAGATTCGCTGGGATGGCAGAGATGCCCAGGCACATGCATTGATAGCTTTGTCTGTCAAATGTGCCATTATTCCTCATATTCGCTCTTGCAGAACAACTAAGGATGCTTGGGATACACTTACCACATTGTACCAAGCTAGGAATGAGGCTTGTGTTGCTTACCTCCAAAAACAATTGGAGAGTGAGCACATGAATGAAGGTGATTCTATGGTCAGTTTCCTAACGAAGATCAAAGACTTGAAGGAACAATTGATTTCTACTGATGAGGTTATACCAGATAACTCACTTGTGCAGACCGTTCTGAATGGTCCTCCTGATTCATATCAGAGTTTTGCTTCTACTCTTCCGTTGATGATGAAAGGCAATCCAAATGACTTATCATTTGAGGAGTTAGTCTATGTTCTGTTGCAGGAAGATCAGTCCAGGCAAAACAGGTCCATTATGCGAGTTGTAGATCAAGCTTTCTTGGCTAGTCAGAAGGGCAAAGGAAAATGGAGCTCTTCAACTAGTAAGCAGAAATCTGCTAATTCTGCATATTCGAAGAAGGAAGATAAACTAGAGAAGAAATCAGAAAAGCAGAAATTGTTTTGTAAGTACTGTAAAGGGAATGATCATATCATAAAGAACTGTCCAAAACTGGCTGCTAAAGAGGCAAAGAAGAAAGAGGCTGGAATGGTTGTTGCAAAGGCCTCTACACCAAAAACAGAGTCTACAAATCTTGTGCAGGAAGAAGAATGGGCGTTTACTACTGTCTGCAGTTTTGACCCATCTTCTCATGAGCAGTGCATGTCTGTAGTAGACTCAGATGTTTGGTATTTTGACAGTGGGGCAACCAAACATATTACCTTGCAGCGCAGTTTCTTCTCTTCACTCGAGCCTACCCCTACAAGGAATACTGTCACATGTGCCAACAGCTCCTCTTATCCTGTTATGGGAGTTGGTAAGATCATTCTGACTACTACTGATGGTAGTTCTTTCACCTTGTCAGATGCTTTATTTGTGCCAAGGATCAAGAAGAATCTGTTATCAGTTTCTGCATTATCCAAGATTGGCTTGGTTGTGAAATTTGTTGACGACAGATGTACAGTTCATGATCTGTCGAATGGCGATGTTATTATTGCTTCTGACATTTTATGTCGTGGGCTGTATAAGCTCATAGACTATGAAAGATCTGTGAATGATTCGGCATGTGTAGTTCATGATTCTCATGCTATCTCAGATGCAAAGCTTTGGCATGCACGCTTTGGTCATCTGAATTTTGCTAGTTTGCTACGCCTGCAAAATCTGATATGGTGTCTTCTTTGCACAAGCTTGAGGCACCTTGAAAACATGTATGTGAAGGCTCTATTTTGGGCAAAATGCAGCGTTCCTCCTTTCCAAAAGATGGTTCAGTTCGGGCTACGCAAAAATTGCAGCTTGTACATAGTGATGTCTGTGGTCCTATGCAGACACCTTCTTTTGGAAACTATCTTTACTTCGTGACTTTCATTGATGATTTTTCCAGGCATGCATGGGTATATCCATTGAAGGCAAAGTCCGAAGTGTTTTTGTGCTTCAAACAGTTTTTGGTTTTGGCTGAAAATCTGTCTCTATGATGGGAATGAGCCTGTTTCTTTCGATGAAGCAAAAAATTGAGAGAATTGGATGGCTGCTATGCAATTAGAATATGATGCTATTATTAAGAATGGTACTTGGTCTTTATGTGATTTTCCTCTAGGCAAAAATGCCATCGACAATAAATGGGTATACAAGCTGAAGCATAAACCTGATTGAAGAGTTGGTTGGTATAAAGCTATGCTTGTTGCAAAAGGTTATGCTGAAGAGAGAGGCATTGATTTTGATGAGACCTTTGCACCCACATGCTGAATGTCTACCGTTCATAGCATTCATGCACTTGAAGCTCATCATGGTTGGAATGTACAATAGTTGGACATTAAAACTTCATTTTTAAAATGGTGACTTACATGAAGAAATGTATGTATTTCAACCCCATGGTTTTATTTAGAAAGGGCATGAAAACAAAGTGTGTAGGTTGAAAAGGCATTATATAGTTTGAAGCAAGCACCACGTGCCTACTTGATTGCACATGGCTTTGAGAACAGTCCAACTAAGAATCTCTTATATGTTAAGCATACAGATGATGTACTTATGATTATTGTTATGTATGTTGATGACATATTGCTCATCGGACCTAATGAGAAGCATATTACCAAATTTAAGGCTGATTCGCATGCCTCTTTTAAGATGTCAAATTTGGGGCATTCGCATCATTATTCGGACATTCAAGTTATGAAAGTTGATGGGGGAATAGATTTGTGTCAAACAAAATATATTGACACATTATTGCAACATTCTGGCCTCAAAAATTGCAAACCTATTGCCATCCTATGGAAACAAGTTTATGGTTGATTCTTCAAGATGCTAGAGATACGTTTGATGTTGTTATCTATCATGAGACTATTGGATGCTTGATTTACTATGCATAACTTGACATGATATTCAGTTTGTTGTATCTTAGATGAGCAGGTTTATGCATTGTCCAAGTGTCAAGCATTGGCACACAATTAAACACATTTTTTGCTACTTGAGTGGTACTAGACTACTCGGGCTATTTTATCCCAAGGGGGGATATTACCACCAAACTTACATGCTTTTTCTAACTCAGACTTGGATGCTTGCTATGATACTAGTAAATCCACTAGTGGGTCTTGCTTCATGCTTGATAGCTCATGCATACCTTGGTTGAGCAAGAAGTAGCCTACTGTGGCCCCTTCTAGTTGTAACGATGAGTATAGAGAAACTTTCACAATGACTAATGAGGGTGTGTGGCTAAGGCGCCTTTTGGCTGATTTGGGTGTTGGTCAATCTTTTGCCACCACCATCTTCACCAACAGTGAGAGCACATTGGCAATTGTGAGGAACCCTATGTTCCATGCTCATAGAAAGCACATTGAGGTGCTTCATCATTATGTCATGAAGAGGTTCTCTATTGGAGAGATCAATTTGGCATATGTACCCACATAGGATAACATTGCAAGCCTTTTCACAAAGGCTTTGCCTTGGGAGAAGTTTGAAGCTTTTCGCAAAGGTTTAGGCTTACTGTGGATTTGTCCATGTCCACATAGCTCAACACTAATTCCTTATACATGAATGCTAGTTTCTTGTTCACCATGTCACTCCCAGGGGGCATTTTTTGATATATTTTGGTAATGATGTGTATGAACACACTTATGACTGCTTGAACAGTTTTTTTCCTCTTTAGGAGGTTTCTTTCTCCTAGCCTTTATATATGCCTATAACCCTAAGGGGTCACTTATCTTTATACATTCACTTGGTAATTCATTCACTGTTGTGTTATGATCCAAGTTTCTTCTTCTTTCTTGTTATGTTCATGTGCTTAGTGCAGATCTCGATCTCCAATATGTTTGTGTGCCTATGCAGACACCTTCTTTTCGGAATTACCTTTACTTTGTGACTTTTATTGATGATTTTCTTGGCATGCTTGGGTGTATCCATTGAATGCAAAGTCCAAAGTGATTATGTGCTTCAAACAATTTCTGGTTATGTCTCAAAATTTGTCAGCATGTAAACTGGGCACCCTCCAAACTGATCAAGGGGGGGAATACATCTTCTGATTTTAATGCACTTTTGGCGGGATAAAACATTAGTATACAGTTTTGTATACACCACACTAAAATGGAATTTCATAAGAAAACAAAAAGTCTCTCATGGAGATGTGTATGGTCAAAAGTTAGGCTTTACCACATAGCTTCCTGCTTGAGGTTGTTATATATGCAACATATGTACTTAATAGGCCTCCCACCAAAGCACTACAATCTATCACTCCATATGAGGCTTTGAATGGTCACAAATGTTGGAGAATTACTCTCCTATTCGCAATGAGAAGTGTAGAAGACATTCTCAAGATCAAGTCTTTTAGCTCCAACTGAACCTTAAAATGAAAAATGGTATCAATTGAAGAATGCAATGAACTTGAGACTTTGTTCAGCCAAACTAAACACTAATATCTTTAAAATGAGCTATCAAACACTCGATTTGGAGTAGTCTGGGTTTGGCTACTCTTTGCCTCAAAATAGGCTACCTGTCCACTCAGTTAGGCTAAAAAATCCACTTCACTAAAACCTAAATAACTCAAAAATCATAATGAAATTTGATAAAATTCTTCTAGATAAAGAATTCATCAAGATAAGCTTTCCAATGAATATTTAAAATCTAAAAATGGATACATATATTGAGAGAAATGACTCTCACAATCAGGCTACCCAAAAATTTTTATGCGGCTGGACATAGTGTATGAGACTGAAGAGAACAAAATGACTGAAACCAAATGAACTACCTACAAGGGGACTTCAATGCCTTCTTCCTTTGTTCTTTAGTGTTCTCCCTTGCCTCTTTTGTATCCAAATGACCACGAGCTCTCACGATGAGTTTGAGAGCTCCTCTCCATAACTCCTCCACTACTTTGAGTAGCCACTCTTCTCTTTGGATTGATTCTCTTTTGGCCTCCACTACTTGCTGAAGTAAATGCTTTCATTTTTCATTTTTGTATTTGCATATTTTTTTGAAGAAAATCCTTTTTGTGAAATATATATGATCTTGCTTCTTTATTTTTAACACTCCCCCTCAAGCTCACATGTGAGCTTGCACCTTCAGCCATATCCTGCAAGTTGATTTCATCCTTGAACCTCTTTAGCTTAGATGCATCTAAGGACTTTGTAAACATGTCTGCAACCTGGTCATTAGTTCTAATGAACTTTATATCCACATCCTTGCTCAAAACTTTTTCTCAAACATAATGATAATGCACTTCTATGTGTTTACTTCGTGCACGAAACATTGGATTGTTTGTCAACTGAATGATTGACACACATTGTCACCATAAATTGGAATGGTCTCTACCTGCACATCAAGATCAACTAAGAGCTTCTTAATCCACATAGCTTCACAAGTTGCAAAGGCTAATCCTCTATATTTAGCTTTTGTAGATGATAGTGCAGCAGTAGATTGCTTCTTTGAGCTTGATGTGATAGGTTTGCTACCTATCATGAGTACATAACATGAAGTGGATCTTCTATCTTCCTTTGAACCTGCCCAATCAACATCACTGAAGCCCTTTACCTGCAATTCTTCATCATATCTATAAAACAAGGCATGATTGATTTTTTGGTTCACATATCTTAGCACTCGTTTGGCTCAATTTAAATGTTAAAACCACATCAGTGGTATCAGAGCCAAGGATAGATCCAAGAGCAAGGGCGAATCGACTACAAGTGGATATCAGAGCTAGGCATATCTAATCAGAGCAGGCTAGACCCAAGAGCCGAAAGATTCTGAAAAGCAGAAAGGTTCTCAAGGAACAACCGGAAGTGAAGATACAAGAGAAGTCGAAAACTTTCATAAGGGAAGGAGAATGTTGAAGAGATCAACAGCGAACGGTATCAAGAAGTATTCTGAAGTCATCCTCAAGAGTAAAGGTCTGTGAAAGGTAAAACCCTTAACATCATACTCAATGAAAAAATTATGGCAGACCACGTTACTATTGACAAACTGGACAGAGATAATTATCCCGCATGGGTAATGCGCATGGAAGCCTTACTTATGACTAAGGACTTAATGATGTATGTGACCGGAGAAGAAAAGAAGCCGACTTTCGAAGATGATAGTCAACCAGAAAAAGAAGAATTAGAAGCCTTGAAGCTGTGGCAGAAGAAAGATGCAACGGCAAGAGCCTACATCTATAATACTGTAACATACCATCTACTACCGCACATTAGAGGTCTGAGAAAGCAGAGGACATATGGAGTGCATTGGAAGATCATTTCCAAAATACTACGAAAGCTAGGAAGGCTAGCTTATGGTCCGAATTTACGACATTCAAAAAGAAGTCGAGTCAAAGCATTAGTGACTATGTTACTAAAATGAAGGACCTAGCAGATAGTCTTGGATCCATAAATGAAGAAGTCGAAGATCACAGATTGATAGCGCAAGTGCTCACAGGTTTGAGAGGAGATGAAAGGTGGAAACCTTTCGTACTCTCAACTGAACTTTCTTTAAATCATTTTGTACCAGATTTAAATTAGTTGCTTGGTTTGATGCTCACATATGAGCAAGACCTGAAAGGAGATGGAGACAAAGGACAAAGTTCAACGATGTACATGAAGAACAAGAAGAAAGACAAAGGTAAACCAAAAGACGAAGAAGAGTCGAGCTCTCAGGCCTATTACGCAAGAGGTAAAGGCACCGGCAGAGGAAGAGCAAGAGGTTTTGGAAGAGGAAGAAGTAGCCAGAATACCAACAAGAAGGCTTGCTGGATTTGTGGATTAAGTAATCATCTGGCTCATGACTGTTGGCCCAATCAACAAGGATCAAATCAGAATCAGAACAATAATAGCAGAATTAGGAGCGGAAGATATCAAAGAGGCAGACAAGGCCAAAGAGGCGGTTATGGTAGAGGTGGAGCAAGAAGTTGGGGACAGAATCAATCCTACAACACCACCTACAACAACTATGCAAATGACACACAGAATGAAAGTCATACATCATTGATGATGAACTCTATCAGCACATCAGAAAATGAAGACCTATAGTTCTAGTCACACTGTTCAAACAGGTGACAATACGAGACATAGCGTACATTCAATTGGAAAAGTGAAATGCAAGAGTGGAGCAGATTTGCTAACAAATGTTTTGTATGTTCCAACAATACCGAAAAATTTGATTAGTGTGGGACAGATAGTTGAAAAAGGTTTTCATGTCAGATTTACAAACAAAGGAGTATTTGTAGAAGATCCCGAGAACGGATATAATCAGATCGTCTCTGGAAAGAAAGAAGGCAGACTCTTTACTTTAAGAGTACAAGGGAACATTGGCCAAGCGTTGCTCACACATGGTGAGAAGGTGATTACAGAACTTGATCTCTGGCATAAGAGATTGGGTCATTTCAATGAAAAAGGAATAAAAGCTATGATTTCAAATCAGTCAGTACTGGGATTACCGAATGTACAGAATCAACATATGATTCATAAGTGCGAAGCATGTCAGATGGGAAAAGCCCACAGGTTACCTTTCCAGAAGAAAGGATTCAAACATGATGGAGTACTCGAGCTTATTCATACAGATGTATGGGGGCCAACGAAAGAAGGATCAATCAGCGGATCGAGGTACTATGTCTTATTCATTGATGATGCAACAAGGTGGATAACTCTTTATGTTTTGAAAGAGAAATCAGAAGTGTTTGGAGCTTTCAGGCATTTTCATGCATATGCTGAAAGACTTACTGGACGAAAACTTAAAAGACTGAGGTCTGATGGAGGGGGAGAATACTTCTCCCGAGAATTCAATGACTATCTTTGGAACGCAGGTATTAAGAGAGAAATAACCTGCAGATATACACCACAACAAAATGGAGTAGCAGAAAGAAGGAACCGAGTTCTAGTTGAATTTGCACGAGCTATGCTAAAGGAAAAAGATTGTCCAAATTATCTTTGGGCTGAAGCTGTAAATACAGCTACATACTTGGTAAACAGATTACCATGTACAACATTAGAAGGAATGACCCCTTATGAAGCTTGGTGGGGAAAGAAGCCAACACTTGATCATTGCAAAGTGTTTGGATCAGTAGCGTATGCTTATGTACCATCACAACTGAGACATAACCTTGAACCGAAAGCAGAGAAATATGTGTTCGTCGGATATGATGAAAAACAGATGGGTTATAGGTTATGGAGTCCTCTAACGAAACAGTTTATTGTTTCTAGAGATGTTACTTTTGATGAACAGAAAAGCCGGTATATAGATCAAGGTCAAACAACTGAAGAATTTGAAGAAGAAGTAAGAAGAAAAGAAAAAGGAAAATCAATTGTGCAGGTAAACAGAGATGAAGATCATATATAGGCAAGTACATTTAGGAACGGATCAGGTATGAGAAATGAAGATGAAGAAGTGTATTCAGACACTTATGAAGAACCAAGAAGGTCAAGCAGGACTAGAAGACAACCAGAAAGGTATTCATATGATACCTCATACATAACTCAGAAAGATTACACATATATGGTCAAAGATGATGAAGAACCACAGAGCTATGATGAAGCTAAAAGCAAGAAGCAATGGGAAGAAGCAATGAAAGAAGAAATCAACACACTGGAGGAGAACAAGACATGGGAACTTGTTCCGAAACCAAATGGTAAGAAAGTAATCGAAAATAAATGGCTTTTCAAAATAAAGAAATTTGCAGATGGAAGGATAGCCAGACACAAAGCAAGGCTGGTGGTCAAAGGCTATGCTCAGACGCATGGCATAGATTATGATGAGATGTTTAGTCCGGTGGCAAGAATGTCAACCATAAGGACAGTAATCGCTGTAGCGGCATCGAAAGGATGGAAGCTAAGTCAGCTAGATATAAAGAACACATTTCTCAATGGATACATTTCTGATGAAGTGTACATGGAACAACCTCAAGGGTTCGAAAATTTTAGATACCCAAACTTTTTCTGCAGATTAAGAAAAGCACTTTATGGACTGAAGCAAGCTCCAAGAGCTTGGAATTACAGACTTGTGAAATATCTGAATGAACTTGGATACCAAAGTTTGAAGGCAGACTCATAAAGAGAACAGAAGAAGGTATGATCTACATTTGTATTTATGTAAACGACTTAATAATCACAGGAACCTCAGATGAAGGGATTACAGAAGTAAAGAAATTACTCGAAAGAGAGTTCAAGATCAGTGACCTAGGGAAATTATCATATTTCTTAGGAATGGAAATCACATACACAGATCATGGTGTATATGTTTCACAAGAAAGGTATCTCCTAAACTTACTGAAGAAGTTTAATATGGAGAATTGCAGAGAAGCTTCAACACCGCTTGAAGTAAATCATAAACTCAGCAGATACAGTGGTGCAGAGTTTAAAGATATGAAGAGATATCAATCATTAGTAGGAAGTTTAATTTATGCTACGCTAACGAGACCAGATCTTAGTTATGTAGTGGGAGTTCTCTCACAATTCATGCATTGTCCGAGAGATCAACATTGGGTTGCAGGACAAAGAGTTCTTAGATACGTCAAAAGAACTATAAAAGAAGGATTATATTATCCTTTTACGTCAGATATAAAGCTGAAAGCATACAGTGACTCAGACTGGGCTGGAAGTCAAGATGACAGAAGATCAACGCACGGGTATATGATATACCTAGGAGATAAGGTGGTAAACTGGTGTTCAAAGAAGCAACACACAGTAGCGTTATCGTCAACAGAAGCCGAATACAAAGGACTCGTAGAAGCAGCTAAAGAAATAATATGGATGCAGACCTTGTTCAAAAGCATGGGTGTTGATCAAGGTGTACCTATCATACATGGGGATAATATGAGCTCGTTGTATCTTGCAGCAAACCCAGTATTTCATGCAAGAACAAAGCACATAGAGATTCAGTATCATTTCCTGAGGGAAAAGATAATGGAGAAAGAGATAGAAATAATATACACTCCGAAAAAAGATCAGATTGCAGATATTTTGACAAAGAGCTTGGATGGAACAAAGACAAGCAGATTCAAAGAGATGGCAGGTATAAAAGAAAGAAAGATATATGAAAGACCGGAAGATGTCAAATTAGTGATTGAGGGGGAGCTCTTGAAGAAACACTCACGAATTCGACAAACAGACATGCATGAAAGAAAAAATAAAAAGAGAAGCAGAATCAAAGAAAATCAAAAGCCTTAGTGGAGGGACAAATCCACGACCGTTATGTACAGTACATAATCTTCCAGGATCAGAGTTCGTTACACCGAATCAAACTGTACATAGAGAGAACATGCATAGGAATGTTGGAAGGGGAAGTGCGTTCTCAAGAGGGCGCAATATAAATAGAGCACATACAGAAAGAATGAGAGAGAGATTTTTTAGTTATGGTTAGAAGAAGACGCCAGAGATCACGTATGTAGAAGAAGACGCCAGAGATCGCGTATGTAAAGATGAGTAACAGAAACCTGAAATGTCGGGTATTCATCTGAGAGAGATGGTAGGAAGGAACTACTCACTGTAGGAGAGTTTCTGTAGCTTGAGCAAGAAGAGGCCAAGCCTGTTTGTACACATTTTCTCTAATAGAAAACACATGTTCATGTGGAAATTCGCGTGCACTGTTCGTATGTGAAGAAACCGAAGTATTGTCATACTACGGTTAAAGATAGTTAACAGTTATAGTTTCTCAATAAACGAGTAATTTCCGGTAGAAGAACGAAGTAGATCTCGCAGAGTAATGCAAAGTTTTGTATGAGAGATAGCTCATTCTGTAGCTAGACATCTCTACTTTCAGTTGATCAAAGGTTCTGGTGGAAAAGATATCTACACACAGTACAAAGCCTGACCGGAAAGAGGTTTTATGAACTAGTGGAGTTTTTCCTTGAACTTCAGGAAGAGTTCAGTAAGTTAAGGAAGTTCACACATCACTCCCTTACTTCATAAACATTCACTTGAAGTAATCATAATCAGTATTGAAGTTCATTCCGGTACAATTCCGGTACGATCACAGTGTCAGTCCAGTGACAGTCTGGTTAAGTTTCGGTGAAAATTTTCAGTGAATTTAGAGCGCAGTCTTATACGTTGAGCGTCAGAAACTTTGTTAAGCTATTGATTGATTACAGAGGTGTTCTAAATCACACTAGCTTAGTTCTTCTTGGGCGTGGCGAATTCCGCAGGCTTAATAAGGTTCAGCCTTCGTCGCGTCGACAAGAAGTGGTATCAGGAAGAGCCGAGTAAAACCACATCAATCAACATATATGTAGATGTATACCTGCTTGCCTTCTTCTTTTTTCATGTAGAGAAATCTAGATGCTTTTTATCTTCAAATCCAATCAGTTGACTCATGTATACCTCTTCTTGGAGTTCACCATTGAGAAAAGCATTTTTATGTCAAGTTGGTACAATGGCCATCTCCTTTCTGCACTCACTGCAATCAAGGTTCTAATTGTTCCCATCTTTGCAAACGGGCTGAAAGTCTCTTCATAGTCGATGCCGTGAGTTTGCTTGAATCCTTTTGCTACTAGTCTAGCTTTATGACTAGCTAGAGAACCATCAACATTTCTCTTTATTTTAAACACCCATTTATTTGGAACAATCTTCATACCTTCAGCCTTTTGAACTAGCTCCCATCTGTGATTGTCCTTGAGAGCTTTTATCTCTTCTTGCATAGCTTGCTGCCATTCTTTTTGTGTACATGCTTTTTCATATGCATCTGGTTCTTTGTTTTTTACCACTGTGTCATATATGCAAAATGCTTTGCAATAAAACTATCATAGCTTAGCCTTTGAATTGGATACCTTGCTCTTGAAGACATCCTTTCATTTCCTTTTGAGTATCGCGTCTTCAACCAATTCAACTTTACCTTTGGTGTAATCAGCTCTTCATACTCTTGTTCACTTGCATTTGAATCACTATTTTGGGCAGCACTTTCAGCTTCAAATCTTCCATAACCTAATGTTGGCGATGAGGAATGAGTCCTTAGTCTCCCCTTCCATGTTGAGCTTTCTCCAAGTGATGTAGAGGCTTCTGGAAATGACATTTGAGTGTTTGTTTGCTTAAATTCTTCTTGGACAGCACCTCCATCATCTTTCCAAATCTTCTTCAAGAATCTTCTCTTTCCTTTTGTCTCCAAACCATGGTCTTAGTTCATCAAATACCACATCTTGTGAGATTCGTAGCTGCTTTGTCACCAGATTGTAGCACCTGTATCCTTTTTGCCCCGATGAATATTCAATGAAAATATATTTTTTTGACTTTGCCTCCATCTTTGTCCTTAGTTCTTGAGGGATGTGAACATAACACACACATCCAGAAACTGATGTGTAAGGTCAAGTTTCTTATCGGAATAAACCTCCTTGAGAGTTAAATTATGCACTCTAGCCATTGTGCACTTGTTCATCAAATAAACAGTTGTACTATCTGCTTTAGCCCAATACTGTAGTGGCACCTTCATCTCGTTGAGCATGCATCTTGCAACTTCTGTGATATATCTATTTTTCCTTTCAGCTATTCCATTTTGTTGAGGCATGTACCTACATGTAAATTATCGCTTGATGCCATTTTCATAAAGAAAATCTAAAAATTCTTTGGAGAAATATTCTCCTCCTCCATCAGACCTCAAGGTCTTTATGTAGCGTCCTGTTTCCTTTTCTACATGTTCTTTAAATCTCTTGAACATGGAGAACATGTCTGATTTTTGTTTTATGCAGAGCATCCATACTTTTCTTGAATGATCATCAATAAAAGTGACAAAATATCTATTACCAGCCATCGATGGTTGTTGTGATGGTCCCCATACATCCGTGTGTATCAAGTCGAGGACATTCCTTGCCACATAGTTGCTCTTCTTGAATGGTTGTCGAGTTTGCTTTCCTAGTTGGCATGCTCCACAAAACTCATGTAGTCCAGCATCATCGAATCTTGGAAGACCTCTTACCACTTCATGGTTGCTCATGTCCTTGAGCTTGAGAATGTTGATATGTCCAAACCTTTTGTGCCACAAATTGATTTCAACAATCCTCTTGTTTCAAAACTGAATATACATCACCTTTCCATGTGGTTGTTGAATGTCCAAAGTGAACATCCTACATTCTTTCCTTCCTTGAGCAATGAGCTTGAATCCTTCTTTTGGATTCTTTATAAAGCAACCTTTTTCATTGAAGATAACATGGTATCCTTCCTCTACCATTTGTCCTACTGAAATCAAATTCTTTGCAATAGTAGGAACATGAAGAACATCAATCAATACCTTCTTGTCTCCAAGCTTGATATCTCCAACATGATCAATTGTGTGTTGAGTTTCATCACCGGTCTCCACACATCCTTTTCCACTTGGAGCTTATAGCTTTGTGAATAAATCTCCTTGGCATGTCATATGGTTTCTCCAAGCTGAATCTATAAACCATTTTTTATCATCACTTCTTGGACTGTTATTCTCATGCTTCATGGCAAGCATGGTTTGCTTGTCTCCTTCACTTGATGTACTTGCATAGTTATTTCGGTTCCTTTGGTTGCCTCCATTCAGCCTTCCATGCTTTTTCCAACAATCATTTGCATAATGTCCCATTTTACCACAATGATAGCATGTTATATCTTTATGAGTATTGGATGAACCTCGACCTCTTCCTCTATTTCTTCCTCAACCTCTTCCATATGTGTTGTCATCTGAGTTGTCCTTGTTGTCCTCTTAGTTGTGTTGGCTGGAATTTGTGTTGTTGTAGCTTCTTCTTCTTCCTCGTGAGCCTCCTCTTGAGTTCCTTCCTCTACCTCGACCTGCATATATTATTTGGCTATGGTTATCCTTACCTTTGTTGCCTTCTCCTTATTGAGCAACCTCTTCAACCATGAGATTTGGTATTATCTCGTCAAATGTTGATAGAGGGTCTCTACAAAGAATGTTTGTGATGAGGGCTTTCACTCCTCAAGCCATTGAGGGCTATTTGGATGATGTCTTTCTCTTCTATCTTGCATCCAGTTGATGCTAGCTGATCTCGAAGCTCCTTGATCTTCAATGTATACTCACTAATACTTTGGTTTGAGTTTTTCTTCATGTTGTTGAGCTCGTTCTCACCCATCGATTCCTCTCTTCCCAATCAGCAAATTGTCTCGTTTGTGTTGGAGTAATGTTTGGATCTTGAAGATCCACTGGTTGTGGATCATCTCCAGTAACTATACTCCATAAAACTTTACCTTTAAGGTAATTTGTCATTCTATACCTCCAAGGCTGAAAATTATCTTTATCTAACTTTTCAACTTGTTGTCCTAAATCAACCATTGAAGACTTCCAAGTTTGAAGTTTACCTCAGTTATGTTTTGGTGCTCTTTCTTGACTTTACGAAGCTCCCCCTAGATTTGCGGCTTCTCCTTTGCTTTACTTCTGATACCAATTGTTGGATAATTCCTCTCCTATTCGCAGCGGAAAGTGTAGAAGACCTTCTTAGGATCAAAACTTTTACCTACAACTAAACCTTAAAATGAAAATAGGTATCAAATGAAGAATGCAATGAATTTGAGACTTTTGGTTACTCAAACTAGACACTAATAGCTTTCAAATAAGCTACAAAAAACTCAATTTGGAGTAGTCTTGGTTTGGCAACTCTTTGCCTCAAAACAAGCTGCATGTCCACTCAGTTAGGCTGAAAACTAGACTTTACTAAAACCTAGATAATTCATAGAGCATAATGAATTCGATAAAAATATTCTAAAGAGAGGAATAACTAAAGATAATCTTTCCAATGAATATTTAAACTCTAAAAGTGGGTACACATATTGAGAGATATGTCTCTCACTATCAGGCTACCTAGAAATTGGTATGCGACTGGACATAGTCTATGAGACTGAAGAGAACAAAATGACTGAAACCAAATCGAACTACCTACAAGGGGACTTCAATGCCTTCTTCCTCTGTTCTTGAGTGTCTTCCCTTGCCTCTTTTGTATCCAAATGACCACAAAATTTCATGATAAGTTTGAGAGCTCTTCTCCATAACTCCTCCACTACTTTGAGTAGCTACTCTTCTCTTTGGATTTCATTTTCTTTTGATTGATTCTCTTTTAGCCTCCACTACTTGATGAAGTAAATAATTTCATTTTTCATTTTTGTATTTGCCTTCTTTTTGAAGAAAATCCTTTTTGTGAAATGTATATGATATTGCTTCTTTATTTTTAACAAGAAATCATTTGTTTCTCATGTGCATGTCGTTAGTTGCCTGGCACATTCATTAGTGCCTGAACAACAACAAAATTGGATGATAAAGAAATGAAATGTATTTTTGTATTTTTGTATTTTTGTTAGGTATAGTTCTGAAAGTAAAGGCCATTGTCTGTATCATCCACAAATTAAACACATTTTGGTTAGTCATGATGTTGTTTTTGTGGAAGATGCAATTTAGCTATTACTTTCATGTACCAAGGAAACATCAATTAGCTCCAAAGATTTGTATAACACTTTTCTGCCTCTTTTTATAGGTGTACAATCAAGTGATGTTCCAAATGAGGAAATTTCTCAACCTTTATAGGTTCCACATAATGATGCAAATCATTCCATTTCTGATGTAGATTTACATGATGTGCTTGTTGATGAGGGATCTAATATAAAGTACCTCCTTCAAGGTCTCATTCAGGATCTCATATTGTACTCATTCAAAATCCATAGTGCTTGTTTTGCATCAGATTGCCATGTAATGGCTGCCCAAATTCAAAAAATTGGATGGATTCTATGCAATCAGAATATGATTCTATTATAAAGAATGGTACTGGGTCTTTATGTGATTTGCCTCTTGGCAAAAAGGCCATTAGCACTAAATGGGTATACAAGTTGAAGCATAAGTTTGATGGAAGAGTTGATAGGTATAAGGCTATGCTTGTTGCAAAAGGTTATGCTCAAGAGAGAGGCATTGATTTTGATGAGACTGTTAGCAGCTGGTGTTGTCGGACTATTCTTTGTAATTTACACTTTTGTAATGATGGAGATTTCAAGAGTTTCTAGAATAACGGAGGTTTGGAATGGTGTGACATGTTGAGATATCAAGCTCAACATGTGATGATCCAGGATGACACGTACCAGTTTTTCATTTCTCTGACATGTATAGTGGTCACACCGGTATAGGTCTGGGATACTTCATTGAGCTTTATTAGATTTATCTATCAAGAGTGATGGCACATTTGTTTTCTGCCAGCTCACTCATTTGCGGACATTAGGTTTTTCCTTATGTATGGATCTTTATATATTGCACTTGTTGTACTCTTGTTTTTAGGTCATTCTTGTACATTCCTTTTTGTGTAATAGAAGAAGAAGAAGAAGATCATTCTTCCTTGCCTCAATTTGTGTGTGTGCTTCTCCTTGAGAGTGAGAGTGTGTGTGTGAGCTCTCTTCCTTATCTCCATCCTCATGAAATGGTATCAGAGCCAGCATGGATGTAGAGAGCTCGTGGAGAAGGTGACGGTGAAGAGTACGCAGCAAGGCATGGAGAAAATGCGATTCACAAACGACGTCCATTTGCTACGAAAATCGGCATGAAGGTAGAAGACCTCAAAATATTTTCGAGAGTTAGCCCTTTAGGGTCCTAGTTTTTGTCAGATCAAATTTTTGGAGCCATATCGACCTCCGTTTCGAGCCCACAAGGTGGGGCCCGCAAAAAAACTAGATCAATTTCAAAAACTGTAACTTGGTTTCTGTTCGACAACGCTCATATATTCCAGATCTAGAACTTCAAGCGATTCTGTGTACTGTTGATACGCAAAAACTTGTTTTTCTCAGATCGAACTGTCACGTCATAGTGCGATAGTATTCAAGCAGAAGTGCTGCTTGTAGTGTTTTGCAGTGTTGTGAATTGCTGCAGAAATGGCAAACGTAGATGGAACGAGCCAGCTTATGAGTGATAAGCTGGATAAGAACAACTTTCATGCTTGGAGATTCAGAATGACAAATTTTCTGATGGGAAAAGGCTATTGGAAGTACATCGAAGGAGAGAACGAAAATGCTCCGCAGTTACCAGAGAGGAATCGAACTACATAACAAATAAGAGCATATGAGGAATGGAATCAAGGAGCACGAAAGGTAATGTACTGGCTAGCTGTTAGCATACAGGATAGCATGATTGAGCACATACAAGATGCCAAGACTCCGAAAGAGGCTTGGAACAGTTTGGTCACATTGTACGAGACCAATACAAAGGCACGGAAATTTCAACTCAAGAACGAGCTGCATACATTGGAGAAAAAGAGCATGTCGGTAAGTGACTACACTTTGAAAATCAAAAGCATATGTGTCACTCTAGCACAATGGTGAGTACCAACGTGAGGAGCTCCACCTCATAAATGTCAATCCGTGGAGACGTGAGGACCGGTATGAAGACCAAGAGCAAGTGAAGTGCACAAGTGCATGAGTGAAAGCACACAAGCATGCACACACATACACACACACACACGCACAGGGTAAGAGCAAAGAGTGGAACAATGGAAAACTTCGATTACAAAAGAATTCTCTTACAAAACTGAAATCTACAACAAGCCAACCCCAAAAATGAGCTCTCCAGCCCTTTTTATAGTTTTTGAGTGGTTTTGGTCCTGTCCAGACCTAGTGTCCGGCCTAGTTAAAAATTAGGTTCTCGGGCTTATTTGGGGGCTCAAACGGAATCTAAAAATTATGAAAATTGGTAGTATGATACATCTAATACTCCTCAAGCTCAAGGACTCCTTGGCTTGAAAAAAATGGAGTTGTAAAAATAGAAAATGGTATTTACAATGATCTTTAGTGATAAAAGTCACTATTTTTATAGGGATTTCTTATGAAAATTTGATAGGTGCTTCTTGGAGCTCCCTACTTGCTCGTTCTTCTTGTGTCTCCACTTCCTTGGTGCGCTTTTATGCCTGTGCTTGACCTTGAGCTTCAACACTCCCCCCCCTCTTGAGTCTGTCGTCCCTGACAGACCCTTGTTGTAGTGGTTTCTCCATGTAGTACGTTGAGAGGTAGTGTCCGTTACGTTCAATAGGAGTGATCCATCATCCCAATGTAGCCTGATCATTTGTCTGCTAGCTCTTGTAGTTTGTAGTCCCTTTGTATGTACTTCTTCCTTGTATTCCATCTTGATGGTGCATTTGTGAGCTTTCCAAAACTGCTAGTTGCTCGAAGGAGGTGGTCAATGTTGATTATGAGCAACTCTCGGTGGTGGATGGCTTCCTTGCTCTTGTAGTGGTCACCCTGATGTCCTCTGAGTCTTCCAAAGATGGATTTCATAGTTTTCATGCCAAGTACTTGTAACCCATAATGGATGATGGGTCAGTGCATTAGTGCATGGGTTGGACGAGATATGTGCCTTGTGCATGGCCTTGTAATATAGCCCTATGCATGCGTACTTGGAAAATGCATGGGAAGAAGTATGGTGCAAGAAATTGGGTCTTGAACGAAGTGCTCAAGGGTATGCCGACGAAGAGGTTTCCTAATCTATCATGGTTATAGTGTTGTTGAAGCATGCATATCTTACCATGTTGAAAGGTCTGTTGATCTTCATCTCTCCGTGTTGTACTCCATCATGATGATTGACCATCAGCTTGTCTTCTGTTGTCGATGGTTCGCATTGGGGATTCGTGAAACACACAATCCCTTTTTTTTTTTTTTTTTAAAATAACAAGGTCACAAAACAAGAAGTGCTTGGGAGGGAGATTTGTGGTGTTTGTGCATGTAAGAGTGTCTTGGGTACCCACATTTGTAATCGCCCGTGTTGAGCTGCAACTAACTTCTTTGGCACCCAAATTTGTACGTTATCATGTTCGGCTTCCCTCGATTGCTTTGGTACCCAAATTTGTCGAAGATCGTAGGATTGAGCTGGTCCTCGTTTCGTGATGCTTCTTTCAGCATGGTTGGCTTGCCTCACTGGGAAGGGTTGTGGCAAAGCTGGTGGTTGTTCTTCTTTTCGTACCCAAATCTGCTTCATGCCCTGAGCTTCTTTCTTCTTGAATTCTGTCTGTCTAGTTGATATAGCAGATGTCTTTTTTGCTTGCGTCTTTGGTCGAGTTACACTCGCATTAGTATGTGAGAGAGAAGAGAGGTTTGCTGGCCTATGAGCTTGTGCTTCCATGATTGAGTCCTTTTGATTCGTAGGGTTTGTGACACACACGACATTTTCTTTACAAAGATTAGTTTCGGAAGACCTAAGAGAATGTGTGCTACTTGGCTTTGTGCGCATGCAAGTCTCTAATTCTAATGTGATACATTGTTCAGGCACCCCAACTTGAAGGAGTTGACGTCGTAGGTTCAAGTTGACTGCATGGTCGTAAATCCAATCTTGACCCAAGACAAGTGGCTCTATAATGTCTTCATCATGACATACTAGCATTTTGACTTTCGTTGGAACATCTTGAAGGTAGATGGGAAGTTCCACCTCTCCCAAACAAGGGGTTTCCACACCTCCCAAACCTATGAGATAGGCTTCTATAGGCTTTATGTTCAATTTCAAGTCTTGACAGTAGGATAGTCTAACGGCACTAGTTGCTGCACCTGAGTCAATCAATGCTCTCATAGTTCTTGCATTCTTCCCTTGTCCTACTACGATGTTCACAAAGGGACGTCGATCAATTATTTGAGAAGCAATTGCACTTGATGTTTGACACATGGCATGGCCATGTGGTATCTTGGGGCCTCATGATTGATATCTAGGCCTTGGCGTCTTAACTTATTTCTCCTAATGCGTTCTCTTGCCTCTGCCTGTGCTTCTTCTTTAACCCTTAATTCTTCTTCTTTTCGCCTCTTAGCAGTGTTGAGTCTCTTTAGCATATCCTCTGTAAGTGGTTCTTGATATAGCTTGACTCGACAACCACTGATATAGTTTGGTAAGACATCGCCTTCTAGTGTGGCCAATTGAATTGCACCGCTAGTGGAAATTCTATTAATGATCATGGGTCCATATCCTCTTTTTTCCAATTTACGGGCATGTTGCTTTAGTGTATAAACCAACACTAGGTCTCCCTCTTTCAATCCTTTATCTTTGATGTGTGCATCAAAGTATGCATTTTGCCATTTCTTTGCAGCATAGATGCCTGCCACTGCTCGTAGCCTCATCTCACCAAAGCGTTCTAGATCAAAGATCCTGGAGGATAACTCGTGTCCATTCCACTCATGCTCTTGTGCTACTTTTAAAGTTGGGATTAGGAAGTCCAATGGTAGCACAACATTCTGTCCGAAGACCATCTGAAATGGGGTGGCATTGAGTACCGTTTTATAGGCAACTCGGTAGGCCCAAACAGCATGATGAAGTTGTTTGTCCCAATCAGAGCGTTTGTTATTTACGAGTTTCGTCAACACGTTACATAGGATCTTATTTGTGCTCTCAGCTTGTCCATTAGCTTGTGGATGATAGGGGGCAGACTTCTTATGTATCACCAAGAATTCTTGGAGAAGATTTTCGATTACTTCATTCAAGAAGTGTGTGCCTCTATCACTTACTAACTCTATTGGTAATCTGTATCTCGTGAACACATTCTCAAATAAGAACTTTGTCATTGTTTGAGCATCATTCTTCGTTGTGGCTTTGACTTCTACCCACTTTGTAAGGTAGTCCGTGGCTACAATAATGTATTCTGCATGGGAGTTTCTAGCTGGGGGGTTAATAGGACCTACAAAGTCTATGCCCCACTTCGAGAATGCACGTCCTCCCATCATTGGCCTCAAAGGCATCTCATCTTTTCTAATTGGGTACTGGGCACATTGGCATGTGTCACATTTCTTCACATAGGTATGTGCATCGATATGAAGAGTGGGCCACCAAAGTCCAGAGAATAGAATAGTCTTAATTACTCGATCAGGACCAAAGTGTTCGCCTGCGACACTGCTGTGGGCAGTTTCTAAGACTTTCAAGTAGTCTGATTCGTGAACGCACAATCTTAAGTAACCATCTTTTCCTCTCCTATATAGGTTGTCTCCTACAAAGGCGTAGTCTTTTGCCTCTTGCTCCATGCTTCGTCTCCTTGCTAGACTAGCCTCTTTGGGTAAGGTTCCCGATCTCATGAATTCTACCAATGGAGCACTCCAGTCTGGAATTAATGACACGTGATAAAGGGTGGCATGCTCCACGGGGGGTCTCTTCTGGCACACTGGACAATTCTGGATCCACTCATGTATTTCTTTATCCATACTAGGCCAATACACTCCTAAACATTTTAGATTTTGCAATGTTTGTTGTTTAGAATAGTGATTCCCTAGAATTCCTTCATGGGCTTGTTGCAACCAACTACTATGTTCATCGTCCTCGACACAACAAGCTAGAACACCTTTCGTATCTTGTTTATACATGCTTCCTGCCAATATTTGATATTTTTGTGATTTTACAATTTCATTTTTTTTGGTTTTTACATTCTTATTTGCGGGTCCAAAGGTTAGGACTGGTACCAACTTATTTTCCCATTTCGGAACAACTTCTAGATTGAACAAATAAGCGTCGGGCAATTCATCGGACACTCCTTGCGGTGACTCACCTGAAGTGATGCGAGATAGGTGATCCGCCCTAAGGTGGGTTCTACCTTTCCTAACCACTTCGAAGTCATATTCCATTAGTAAGAGGAACCATCTTACTAAGCGTCCCGTGTTGCAAGGTTTATTGACCAAGTATAATAAAGCTTGATGATCAGTGAAAAATTTGAACTTGTTGGCCAACAAATAGTGTCTAAACTTCTTTACGGCATATACCATGCCTAATCCTTCTCTTTTGGTTGTGGTGTAGTTTCATTCAGCAGCGTTCAATTGCCTGCTAGCATATGCTATAGGCAAATCTAAATTCCCTTCACTAGTTGGTTGTGACAACACACATCCTATTGCATAATTGGATGCATCCACGTGTATATGGAATGGCTTATTCCAATCAAGAGTGGTCAGTATTGCTGCTGTGCACAAGCGTCTCTTCAGCTCATTGAAGGACTTTTCGCATTCATCATTCCACTCAAAATTTGTCAACAAGGCATAAAGAGGTTTAGCTATGATTGCATACATGTGAATGAACCTACGGTAATATCCACAATGGCCCATGAAGGCTTGTACCTCTTTACCATTCCTTGGCCTCGGCAACTCCGCTATGGCTTTTACCTTGTCCTCATCTGTCGATATTCCATTCTTAGAAACAATATGACCTAAGATTTTACCTTGACGTACCATGAACACACACTTTTCTGGGTTCAGACACACTCGATATTCTCTACACTTGTTGAAGATCTGTTTGAGCTCAGGGATGTGGTATCTTTGCTCTTGGGAATCAGCACATAAATCATCCACATATACTTCTAAGCTCTTTCGCAAGAACTCTTTGAAGACATGACACATGAGTCTTTGGAATGTTGCGGGTGCATTGGTGAGCCCAAATGGCATCACACGAAATGCAAAGATTCCCCATTCTGTGGCAAAAGCCGTTTTGTGTTGATCTTCTGGGGCAATGGCTACTTGATTGTAACCTGAAAATCCATCAAGGAAGCTGTAAACCTCCCTGCCTGCAACACGCTCCAATAAATGTTCAGTGATTGGAAGTGGATAACTATCTCTTACCGTGGCGGCATTAACTTTTTTAAGGTTAATACACACACGTTACTTTCCATTCTTCTTGGGAACCACTACAATGGGAGACACCCATTCAGTATGCTCAATCTCATAGATGAACCCAGCTTCAATCAATCTATCAATTTCTTCTTTTATTTTGGCGGCATAAGTGTCATTATATGTGTAGGGCTTATGTTTGGTGGGCTTGGCATCTGCTATCATGGGGATCGTATGAGAACAAATTTTTGGATCTACTCCCTTCAAGTCTCTATAGTGCCATGCAAACACGTCCCTGTATTCCCTTAATAACGCTACCAACTCTACTTCCTCTTCTTTACTTAGATCATCCCCTATGTATGTACATTTCTCTTCATTCTCTTCAATGGTGACTACGATTTTTTTGGTCTTTTCTTTATTATCATATGCTTCTCCTATTGTGGCCTCTCTCTTAGGCATTCGTACCAAAATTTTTTGGTCTTCCACTTCATATTTCTTGAAATTTTCTGGTACTTCAAATAATTGCTCCTCCTCTCCTTGTTTCACTACTTTTCGTTTCTTTTTCTTTTGACTACCTTCACTCCCATCCTTTGAATTTACCGTTTTGATGCTTGTGATAGGTTCTTCTTCTTTTGTGTAAATACTCATATGTCTTCTAGATAGTGCTCCTCTGAAATAAAGCAGCTATCCATCACAATGGACTCTAGATCATCATCGTTCTCTTCTTCTTTTATGAATTCACTAGGGTCACATTCTTCTAGCAAGGGCTGACACATGAACACTGAAATATCATAACCCTCCTCATCACAATGAGGTGTCCATTGTTCTTCATTGACAACAATGTCCATGGTGGCCAAGATTTCTGCCCAACCATGAGGCTCAAATTCCTCATCCGGAAAGATCATTGGTGTATAGGCTGGGTCTCTAACTGGTCTATCTCCTTGATAAGTTCCTTTTTCTCTTGCCTTTAAGCGTTTTTCCTCTTCCTTTGTGACCTTGCACATCCACAAATGAGTATCTTCATGCATCCAGGATGTATCAGATGAACTCTTAGAATGCACCGAGATTGAATCTTCTTGTTCCTTGTGGATAGGATTCCGATGTAGGGGTGGTACATCTCTGAAGGTGTAATCCTTCAAATTGACCTTGGTTGTGACCCCTAAGTGTTGCAAATATAAGGAGTTGGTTCCCCAATCCTGTACAACTTGCAGCTGTCGTAGGAAGGGTCTTCCTAGGATCATCTCGTAGACATTATTTTTTTCGAAGTTACATATAACAAAAGTGTGCTCAAACTCTACACCACAAGTGGTTAGAGTTATCCCTTCGAGCAATCCTAGAGGCTTTTCCACATGGCCGTCAGCCATCTGAAGTTTCATTCTAGTTGGTCTTAATGTGGGCTTGCCCCATCGCTTCCACAAGGAGGTGGTTGCAATAGCAGCACTAGCACCTGAGTCTATGATTGCTTTGGTTGTGTAACCTTGGTAGGTGATTGGAAGATAAGTATTACCTTCTTCACCTTCGCTCATGTCTCCTATTTTATCGAGAGGTATCTTTGGAGCTTCTTTTTTTGAGCCTGCATTTGGCATATGGGAATCAAGTTCGGGAACCTGATCCTTCACGTGATTCCATAGCTCAAGTTTTGCTTTGATCAGCTCCTCTAAAGTGAGATGACACTGAACCTTAGTGTTTTTCACGACTTCGGTGTTTCTTGGAACCACCGAGTCTTCATTTCTGATCAATATTGTGGGAGCTCTAATCTGGAGAGATTCAGATTCCCATGGGCCTGTGAACTGTGGAAACTCTTGTAAAGAATTAGATTAAAAATCTAATCTTTCATCTTCTTGTTGCTCTGTTTGGTCTCCATAAATAGACGGGATGTCTTGGGGAAACTGGTCATGAAGATCATCAATCTCAAGAATAGGAGGGGGAGCATCCTTCTCCTTGGCCCATTTCTCTTCTTGTATTTCCCGCAAGAAATTTTGAGAGTGTTGTTGAATTGAAAGAGGCTCTCCATCATCTATGGAGTCAGGAACATAGACTTTATTTGGTGATGAGCTTTCTCTTTCAATAGTTAGTTGAGCCTCTGGAGGTAAAGAAACTTGCGGTTTATTTACCAACTGCTCTAATCTTTCTAGTAAGCCCTGGAAGTGCAAACCCGGCGTGATAGCATTCGTCTGATTGAATGATTGATTGGCCTCGAACATAGCTTGAGCTAGTTCCACCATTTTAATGCACATTTTTGTTCGTTCAATCTCTAAATCTGCTCTAGGATAGCTCTTGTCTAGGTTTGCAGGTGTTGGCCCTTCTTGAAGTCGCACCTAGTATGCCTTGAACATCATGTCCAAGTCTTCTGGGGTTGGATCTGCAAGAACAGACCCTGTTTGTGGTGGTCTAGTTACAATGGTTGGTGGGTGGGGATGAGGTGGTGTGGATGGAGTTTTGACTTGCGAGGGGCTTTGAGAGGCAATATCTTCTATTTTTGTTTTTGCATCTTTTAGGCTTTCTTCTAGTTTGGATAACTTTTTAGTCCACTTACGATTGGCCTTCTCTCTAGTATCCTTCCAGGTTCTCGTTTTCCTCCTACTAGGCTCTCCTGATTCACTTGGCTCTGATTGCTTAGCTAGTTTAGCTTTTTGTAAGGCTTGTGCCCTGGTAACTGCATGTATAGGAGCCACATTATCACTGCTGGAACTTGAATCCCTTTCTAGGCCTACTACATCAACGGGTGTAACCTTTGGTGCACTAGAGGGATGTCCGGGCCAATCTCTCAGGAGCTGTTCTTTGCCACACTCTAGACACACGACTTGTATTGTTAGGTTCTGCCTTTGTATCGGAGCTAGTGTGTGGGGTGGTTGTTGTCCTGGTATAGGTTGAGGTTGGCTATATCCTCCATGTTCATATGGTCTAGTTGCTCCTCGTGGTTCTGGACATGGGCTGTACCTAGGAACTTCTCTACCTTGTTCTCTAGTAGGGTACCCATATGGTCTACATTTGGGTGGTACAAACAGTAGTGGCTGTCTATTCATTGGATAGTTTTCGGTGTTGTAGTTGACGTACTTTTGCTCACTATAAGAGTACATGTTAGGCGCTTGAGGTGGTTGTCTATCGTAAGGGTAAGGTTGTGATAACCCTAATGCTTCTCTGGTGCAGACATGAGATGGATGATCCCCACCGCAAAGTGTGCAACTTCCTAACATTGGCACTCTCAAGGAGGAGTTCTGGGAGTTCCCTTGTCCTTGTACTCCTAATTTCTTGGCCACTAACTCTGTCACTTCCTCCACATAACTCGAACTAGAAGTTTCCTTGCTCCTTGTATCCTCTGATTTGTAGGATCCTGTGTGGTTTTGAGATCCTCAGCTAAGTTGTCTTCCAAATCTATGCACTCCTGAAGACACTCACTTAGGGTTTGTAGTCGTTTTACGTATACTAAGACTCTCAATGTTCCATTGGTTAGTCCTTCTAAAAATAACGATATCATTTTTTGTTGAGAAGGTCTCTCTGTCACAGGGAATCGGGCTACGTATTGCTTAAATCTTCGTGCTTCATTTTTTACTGTCTCGTTAGGAGCTTGCTTGAAGCTATGTAGTAAGGAGGATGAATTGTGCTTGATCCCTCGCTTAGTGAATTCCCAAATAAGTTCTTGGAATAATTGTTCAATATGTTCAAAGCAACTTGGATCCAAGGATTGAAACCAGGTCAAGGCTATTCCTGTGAGGGTTAGCCCAAAGGATTCATATTGCATGAAAAAGTCATCCACTTGCTCCGCTCGCAATACCTGCTTGAATTCTACAATATGATCATAGGGCTCTCTTGTGCCATCGTAACGATTTCGCATACATTTGGCCAGTTGGATTGGTCTCAGTCTTCTGTCGGGCTCTGGGGATTGAGTTATGATGGGGACACCTTGGGGCGGTTCTGTCCTAAAGGTAGGTCTATTCATATTTCCCATTCCTTGGCTAGTGTGGCTGTGGGGGTTAATTCCTGGCATGGGGAATTGCTCATGTGGTCTATTGGGTATACTACCTTGGCTCGTTTGTCTTAACATCACATTTTCTGTTCTTTGCTGGGTCTCGAATGGGTTTTGTGAGGTAGTTGCCTGATCTCGAGCTAGCTCTCCTCTTTCATTAATCTGATCAGGATTTTCAGTTACTACATATATCTGGCCCATCTTCTCCCTATAAACTCCACTTTCATACTTGACAGCTGGTCTTGGAATTATTTCGGAATCTGTGGTGTTTATCATTCTTGCTACTGTCCTCTGTAGACCATCAAGGTAGATGGGTATTCCCTACAAGTTAGTGGATAGGTATTGAAGAGACATTCGATATTCCCCTTCCACTATAGACATAAAACCTTCCCTAGGTATGGAACTATGCATGTCTTCAGAAGCCAAGAGTCTCTCCCAATTAAGTGACATTTTTTACTCACTTGTCTATGAACTTAGCACGTAGTGTTAACCCCTGAGTTCTGAGTCCCTAACTTGGATGTGCAGTTGACCTTAGTTTCAAGTGATTTGGTACTTTATCTATCTCTTCCTAAGTGTCTACTTGATCTTAGGTTCATAAGCCTTGTCTACAAGTCCACAATTGCCCTTTGATCTGCTCAAAATCTTGTGGAACCCCTTGCTTCCTAGTCCAACCTGAGGGTCAACTCCGAACGGCTTTCCAACAAACCCAAGATCACTCCGAACGGATTTCGTATGAGAAAGTTATGCCAGTTCAGGGTTCTGGGGGTTAAAACAGGGAAACAGGACCTCTCAGGAATTGCTTCAAAACAGGCGATATACGATACTTAACAAGTATCGCGATACTTGGAAGCAGACGATACACGATACTTGCCTTGCCATGATAGACGATATCTCAACTAAACGATACACGACACTTGACACAGGAGTAGGTCCACGATACTCGATATCTGACAGATATCACGAGAGAAATTCAACGATACATGATATTGCAAAAGTATCGTCAAGAGGTAAAATCACGATACTCGATACTTGGGAAGTATCGCGATCAGGGATCTCACGATACTTGATACTTGGGAAGTATCGCGATCAGGGATCACACGATACTCGATACTTGGGAAGTATCGTGATCAGGGATCACACGATACTCGATACTTGGGAAGTATCAATCAGGGATCACACGATACTCGATACTTGGTGAGGTCAGGTATCGCGATACTCAACCACAGGAGACCATGATACTTGTCAGGTATCGTGATACCTCAACCGCGGGAGAATACGATACTTGGGTTTTTAGGAGTCCAAATTCAAAAATTTTTGCAAATATGAGTACCTTGTGTCCTCCTTATCACTCTTATGTGTCTGTAGATGCAAAATCTCCCTTCAAACCCGTGATACCACACTCACGATACTTGGCGCAGGTCACGTCTCGTCTGGGGCTATTCACTTCAATTTTCGGCGATTTTGGTACCATTTCTTTAGCGTCTCAGTTATGCTCCCTCTCTAATGTTTGTTCTCACAATCACAAGTAAAAAGCGAGGTGAATGTACTCTAGAAAATGGAAAAATCTGAGAAGATGAAGGTGGGTGGAGATGGTGATGATGATGAAGATGAAGGAGAAGAAAAACACAAAAACTAAACTGAAAATGGTGATTTTTTTACCTTCCAACATCGCTACTCTACGTCTTACCATCACATGCTCGTCCTCCAAGCTCTCTCCCCGGCAACGGCGCCAAATTTGGTGTCACTCTAGCACAATGGTGAGTACCAACGTGAGGAGCTCCACCTCATAAATGTCAATCCGTGGAGACATGAGGACCAGTATGAAGACCAAGAGCAAGTGCATGAGTGAAAGCACACAAGCATGCACTCACATACACACACACGCGCACAGGGTAAGAGCAAAGAGTGGAACAATGGAAAACTTCGATTACAAAAGAAATCTCTTACAAAACTGAAATCTACAACAAGCCAACCCCAAAAATGAGCTCTCCAGCCCTTTTTATAGTTTTTGAGTGGTTTTGGTCCTGTCCAAACCTAGTGTCTGGCCTAGTTAAAAATTAGGTTCTCGGGATTATTTGGGGGCTCAAACGGAATCTAAAAATTATGAAAATTGGTAGTATGATACATCTAATACTCCTCAAGCTCAAGGACTCCTTGGCTTCAACAAAATGGATTTGTAAAAATAGAAAATGGTATTTACAATGATCTTTAGTGATAAAAGTGACTATTTTTATAGGGATTTCTTCTGAAAATTTGACAGGTGCTTCTTGGAGCTCCCTACTTGCTCGTTCTTCTTGTGTCTCCACTTCCTTGATGTGCTTTTATGCCTGTGCTTGACCTTGAGCTTCAACAATATGTGAGTCACTTGCATCTATTGGCGCGAATGTAGATGATGATGATAAGGTGGGAGTGTGCCTTCGTGGTTTAGGAGCTGCATATAAGCAGTTTAGAACTTCTATAAAGACCAGGGAAAATATTCCGAATTTTGCTGATTTGGTATCCATGCTGATTATTGAAGAAAAGAATCTTGGTGAGGATCCAAACTCCAAAGGAAAGCCCAGTTCTGAGCAAGTATTCTATTCCGACAGAGGAAGAGGCAGAGGTTTTGGAAATGGAAGAGGAAGCAGTAACCAAGACCAAGGTCAACAACAAAATCATGCAGGAGGAAGAGGACAATTTTGAGGCAGGGGGAGCCAAAGAGGTCATAGAAATTTCCAAAAAGAAATGATTTAGGTAATGATAGTAAAGGATGTTGGAATTGTGGTAAACCTGGACACTTTGAACGTGATTGTAGGTTGAAGAATCAAAATAACAGAAGGCAACAAAACAACTATGCATCCACAAGTGCAGATGATTCTGAGAAGTTGTTTATGGTTCAACATCACATGATGAATACGATGTCTGTTGGTGTTTCAAAATTGAATGATAATGTCTAGTATGTTGATTCAGGTGCTTCAAATCACATGACCAGTCATGTGGAATGGTTTAGTACTTTGTAGAAATTGCCAGTTCCTACATATGTTGAAACAGGTGATGACACATCACATCCTATTGAGCATACAAGAAACATAGCACTATCTATGGATGATGGAAAGGTAAAACATCTTGCTGATGTGCTGCATGTTCTAAATATAACAAAGAATATGGTTTCTGTTGGACAAATGGTTGACTAAGGATTACAAGTCAGATTCAATGCTGATGGATTATATGTAGAAGAGTACAAGTAGGATGGACGATTGGTTGCCAAAGGAAACAAAGTGGGTAGGATGTTCACCTTAAATGTGAAGATCCCTGAAATGAATGCAGCCATGTTTGCAAAATGTGCAGGAGTTATTGCTGATATAGAGATCTGGCACAAACGAATTGGACACACAAATATGCAAAGGCTAAAATTGATGCAGTCAAAGGTGATTGTCCATGGACTACCAAATTTCAAAGTTGCAGAAATGCAAAAGGTATGTGCAACATGTCAATTTGGTAAAGAATCAAGAGCATCATTTCCACATGACAAGCATGTTAGTGAGAATGTACTAGAAGTAGTACATACAGATGTTTGGGGTCCAACAAAGACCACATCTATGGGTGGTTGCAGGTTTTATGTTACTTTCATTGATGACCATACACGCAAAGTATGGGTATATTTCATGAAAGAGAAGAGTGAGGTGTTCACTTACTTCCAGAATTTTAAAGTTATGGTGGAAAAGCATACAGGGAAGTACATTCAGACATTAAAATCTGATGGAGGAGGTGAATACATGTCAAATGAGTTGAACAATTTTCTAAATAAATCATAGAATTCGGCGTCAGTTTTCATGCAGGTACACACCACAGCAGAATGGCATTGCTGAATGCAAAAATAGACATATTGCAGAAATAGCAAGAGCCTTGATGGCTGAGAAAAATATGCCTCATTGTTATTGGGTAGAAGCTGTGCATACTGTTGTATACATCATGAACAGAACTCCGACTGCTGCGGTACATCAAGTTACACCTGAATAGAAGTTTACAGGTAAAAAGCCAAACTTATCACATGTGAAAGTTTTTGGTTGTATTGCATATGTACATGTTCTAGATGAGTTGAGGACAAAGCTTGATCCGAAAGTGGAAAAATGTGTCTTCATTGGATACTCCCTTGAGCAAAAAGGGTACAAATGCTATAACCCACTCACACGACAGGTGAAGGTGAGCAGAGATGGATTTGTTGAAATGTCAAGCTTCTATGCAGATGCCAAAGAAGGACTGAATCTTGAACCAAATGACAAAGAAAATGCTGAAAAATCAAGTGCAGAATCTCAAGTTTTGAGTGGACCGGATGCATCACTAAGCAATAGTTCAAAATCAAATCCATGGAGTGGAAGATTGCATGGAAATTTCAGTCCAGCAAATTCATCAAATACATTCAAGAAAGGTAAAGAAAAGCTTTCTACTAGTAGTAAAACATGTGCATGTTTTGAAGGTGTTGATGGAGATTCAAGTGGTTCAGAAAAGATTCTTGATGAGGAACTTGGATTGCCCTCTGTGAAAACTCCAGGAGTAAGAAGGCCACATGCAGATGATACAAGGCGAAGTGACCTACGACCAAGAAGATCTGGGTGGATGCGTAATTCAGTGCAACGATTGACATATGATAGTTACATGGCTCCTCATTGTGCCTACATGACAAATGTAATACAAGATGCTAAACCTTCTTGTTTTGAAGATGCAATTAGTAATGCAGATTGGGAAAAAGCTATGGATGAGGAGATGGCTGCACTTTATGGAAATGATACATGGAAGCTGGTTCCATTGGCACAAGGAAAGAAACCCATAGGTTGCAAATGGGTTTACAAGGTAAAGCATAATGTTGATGGTAGCATAAGCAGGTATAAAGCAGGATTGGTAGCTAAAGGATATGCACATACATATGACATTGATTATGAGGCAACATTCAGCCCTGTAGCTAAAATGTCTACTGTGAGAACACTTGTTGCATTAGCAGATGGATGTTAAGAATGCTTTCCTACATGGTGAGTTACAGGAAGAAGTATATATGGACCAACCACAATGATATGAAGATTCAAAGCATCCAGAATATGTTTACAGGTTGCAAAAGGCTTTGTATGGGCTTAAGCAAGCCCCTCGTGCATGGCATGCAAGGATTGCTGATTACTTAACCAACATTGGGTTTTTTGTGTGTGATGCAGATCACTCACTATATGCAAGGAAGGCTGATGATGGCATCACTATTGTGGCTATTTATGTTGATACCTGATTGTAGGTGGTGATAATGAAGGAAGCATCAAAGAGGTAAAGAAACTTCTTATGTAGAAATTTGACATGAAAGATCTTGGTGTGTTGCGCTATTTCTTGGGCATTGAGTTTATACATATAGAAACATGTATATGGATGTCGCAAAGGCAATATGCCTTGAATATGCAGCAAAAGTATGGTATGACTGATTGTAAGCCAATTTCTATGCCATTAGATCGGAATTTGAGGTTGGACACTACATCAGGTGAAGCATTGGAAAATGCTACTATGTACAGGAAAATTGTGGGAAGTCTTATATATCTCACAATTACAAGGCTTGATCTAAGTTATACTGTTGGACTTGAAAGTAGTTTATGCAGGTTCCCAAGAAGCCACATTTGGATGCTCTAAGGCACACTCTATGTTATGTGAGTGTTACTTTGGATTATGCATTGTTTTATGAGGCTGGTGTAGATTTGCAAGTTTATGGATACACTGATGCAGATTGGGCTAGAAGCATTCCGGATAGAAGATCTACTAACGGTTTTCTATTCTCACTTGGGAGTGTAGCTGTTACATGGAGCAACAAGAAGCAACCCACTGTTGCTTTGTCGAGTACAGAGGCTAAGTATAGAGGTGCTTCAATGGCAGCATGTGAGGCATCATGGCTAGAAATGCTACTTGCAGATTTAGGTGTGGAAGTGGGAAAGCCTATCAGTATTTGTTGTGATAATCTTAGCAGCATACAATTAGTATGGAGTCTTGTTTTCCATGCTAGAACAAAGCATATTGAGGTACATTATCAATTCATAAGAGAGAAGGTATTAGCAGGTGATATTGATCTTGTTTTTGTGAGAACAGATGAGCAGGTTGCTGATATTTTCACCAAAGCGCTTGGAGCTGAGAAGTTGAAAAAGTTTCGAGAGATGCTTGGATTACAGGATATGGCATTGAGCTTGAGGGGAAGTGTTGAGATATCAAGCTCAACATGTGATGATCCAAGATGACACGTACCAGTTTTTCATTTCTCTGACATGTATAGTGGTCACACCGGTATATGTCAGTGATACTTCATTGAGCTTTATTAGATTTATCTACCAAGATTGATGGCACATTTGTTTCTTGCCAGCTCACTCATTTGCGGACATTAGGTTTTTCCTTATGTACGGATCTTTATATATTGCACTTGTTGTACTCTTGTTTTTAGGTCATTCTTGTACATTCCTTTTTGTGTAATAGAAGAAGAAGAAGAAGAAGATCATTCTTCCTTGCCTCAATCTGTGTGTGCTCTTCTCCTCGAGAGTGAGAGTGTGTGTAAGCTCTCTTCCTTATCTCCTTCCTCGTGACATGACGTTCATTCGTGCTTCTTACTTACGACCCGCAGAGACAAGTTACTACGGGTTCTCTCGGATTTCGAATGTGACGATCACGAAAACGAAGATACATAGTGTAGTGAAGGAAGTGGAATATACAGAGTGGAGAACACTTGTAACTACAATGCTATAATGAAAATACCATATCTATTTCTGAATCAGATATCTATTGCTCTATGTAGTTAATATTCTAAATTGTCTATGAATTGTCTGTTTGGGCTAAGTTATATTGAAGTAATGGAACAGAAACGCATGTTTACGGGTAGAAATATTCGTGAATCCCCGTTCTCGAACCTATCACTTGGGTGCTGTTAGTTTTAAGGTGAACAATGTCCAAACATTTGGTGACCATGATGGGATGGGGTTTTAGCTAAGGAAGTGCTATCAAAAGTTTCATGTTGTTGGGATGAAAGTGTCCAAACATTTGGCACAATGTCCAAACATTTGGTGACTACGATGGGATGGGGTTTTAGCTAAGGAAGTGCTATCAAAAGTTTCATGCCTTTGCGAAGCAGAAAGGAGTATCACGCAACACATTATCGTCATGAATAGTTAGAGGAATTTGTTAAACAGATTGTAGAAGATTTAAAGATTGTAGAAGGTTTAAAGGATATTCCTCTTTTGGAGGCAGTGAACATCCCAGAGGAATTGACATACTGGGTAGAACAAGGAGTCATCCCCCCCTTGACTACTACAGGATTGGGTAGTTGAGTGGAAGGAGGAGAAGCTAGCAAAAACAGCGGGGCAGAGGGAAGGTGAAAAACCTGACCAGCAACACCTCCCACATGAAGGAAAATACCCTAAGGAAGAAGGTTCCAATGGTGGAAGTCATTCCCACCCCCAAGGCTTGGATCTAGCTCTCATTCCGGTGCTGCAATCTGAATTGTGGGATCTGATGGCTCAACGATATCAACTGCCAGGATTGAATTACAAACATTTTTATAGCAAAGTAGGGAAAGATCTCGATGTGCATATACGAACTTGCATTGTTAAAGTAGTATAGTGATGTGTTTGCCTGATCATATTCGGATATGCAGGGACTGGATCCAAAATTATATCATCACCGTATTTTACTCAAACCGGATGCTACTCTCATCATGCAGCAACGATATCGGATGAATCCCCCATTTCACGAAATAGGCTAAACTCGAATTGGACCGTCTACTTAAGGTTGGTTATATTGTTCCTATTGAAAATCTGAAATGGGTATTGCCAATCGTAATCGTCCCAAAAAAAGAACAACAGCGAATTTGTGTGGATCACCAAAAATTGAATGCTACCATAGTTCGAGATCCATTTCCATTACCGTTCCTGGACAGTATGCTGGACGAAGTCGCAGGGCGAGAAATGTATTCTTTTCTGGATGGGTTCAGTGGCTATAATCAGGTGCGCATGGTTGAGGCAGATATACCTAAAATAGCATTTATTACCAATTGGGGTGTCTTTGCCTATACGGTCATGTGGTTTGGACTCTTGAATGCTCCAAGCACTTTTTAGCGTTTTATGCAACAAATCTTCACGCCATACTTAACATCTTTTATGCGTATATTTTTGGATAATTTCTCTGCCTCTGGCCGGACGATGTCGCATTTGGGACATTTACGTTTATGTTTTGAATCCTGTTGAAATGTACGGCTGTGCTTAAATACTTTAAAGTCAACTTTCGTGATGAAATGTGGCAAATTGCTCGGACACATTATTTCAAAAAAAGGAATTGTAGTTGATCCGAATAAAGTTATAGTTATCCGAGATACACCAGCTCCGAAGAGTCCAAAAGAAGTGCTCAGGTTTCTCGGGCAAATCCGCTAGCATGACAAACTTTTAAGAGGACTCGTGCATGTTGCTATCCTGCTCAATAAGTTAGCACATGTACCACCGAAGGATTTTCTCTAGACTGATGAAGCACAGCTTGCGTTTGAGCGACTTCGAAAAATGCTCACGAGTGCTCCAATATTATAAGCTCCGAACTGGAAGTTGCCCTTTCATGTTTTCGTGGACTCCTCAGATCGGATTCTCATGCAAAAGGAAGTTCCGGAGTGGTTTTGACTGGTGTACTATGCTAGTAGAAGACTCACATCCGCTGAGCATAACTATTCGACTATGGAGCGTGAGTGCCTGGGTCTTATTTATTCTATTAAAAAGTTTTGACACTATCTCCTAGGCCGATCATTCACATTTCATGTGGACCACAATGCTTTGCTTTATCTGGTGAAACAACAAAATTTAGTTGGGCATCTCGCTCGATGGTTGTTGCTACTATAGGGATTTGAATATGATGTGGTCCATCGCCCTGGGGCTAGGCATGCGATTGCAAATTTTTTGTCCAGAATAGATCATGGTGAACCTCCGGAAGGCATCGATGATTCTCTTCGGATGCTGAAGTTTTTATGGTGGCCGAACTAGAAGATGTTCCGCAGACTACTCCAACCTGGTATGAAGAAATGGTGAGATTTCTTGCAAGTGGTGTCATGCCATCTCATTTATGGTCGTCATCCTTGAAGAAACTTGGGTTACATAGTCGGTGTTTTCCCATGATCATGGGGCAACTTTATCATAAAGACCCGACTGGAGTTTGGCTTCGTTGTGTACCCCCGCACAAAGTACATGGTGTTATTTTGGAAGCACATACAGGTGATGCCGGTGGTCATTTCAGTCATCTTATTATGATCTGGAAAATTGTACAGTCTGGACTCTAGTGGCCCACTATGTATGCTGACGTGCAAACGATGGTTTGGAATTGTGATCCTTGTCAGCGAACCGATGAACCTAGCGATGCTCATCACTTTCCTCTCCAGCCTATTTTGCCATTGGAACCTTTTCAAAAGTGGGGACTAGATTTCATTTGGTAGAAACACTGGCATGACCGGAATTTGCGCACTTGGATTTTTTGCCCCGGAGATTTAGTTTTCTATTTTCATTCTAAGATGAAACGAAAGATGGGCAAGTTGAAATTACGGTGGAATGGTCCGTTTTGGATTCATGAAATGTGTGGACCGGGTATATTCCAGATTGCTACACTCACAAGGGACATTCTGTCGATGGTCATCAATGGGTCCAAGCTCCGGCCCTATCAATGCTCACGATGAAAAAAAAACTGTGGGATCAGGATCTCATGCAGGATGCACAGTAACTATTTTGCATGCAAACTCATAACCATTAAAAGGCGGTGGCAACGACGTTTCAAATCAGGATGCGTTCCTTATTTCGAGAGTCAGTAATCAGTGCAGATTCAGGAGTTATGATCCCTTGATCACCATCAAGATGTGTTCCTTATTTCGAGAGCCAGTAACTAGTGCAGATTTAGGAGTTATGATTCCTTGATCACCCATCATGACGAAGACTCACATTTTTTACACAGGAAGGCGGGGCATAAAAGGCTGTGAACTCTACCGAATTCCGTTTATTTGGCGAGTTTGCGAGCAGAGCGAATACAGCGCGTGTCGTGCGTGACAACAACGAAACAGGCAAGTCACAGCAAGATGGTAGTGATGTTCTCTGATTGCCACCTTCTGTACATCCCAGAGAAGATCTCATGGGAGAAGAAGGAGTGGTTCGAGTGTAGAGGACTACTGTAGTATGCTGTGATAGATTGGTGAAGCATAAAGCCTCATCCCCAAGCCATAGAGATAACGATGTGGCAAAATAAAATATGAATTTGTAAACGTGTAAACTAAGATTGGACAAAGTATCTCTCTTTTTGTGAGTAGTAATATCCCTTTAAAGAATTGATTTCCAAGGATTAGACTAGTTAAAAGGTTCCTTCCCATGAATGATGATATTAATTCAAAGTTATTAATCACAATGTCGATTGACTAGCCAAATGTTTTCTTTAACATGAATAGTGGAATCATTGAAAAGATTCAATCATTATATAGATCGTCAATGAACATGTTACTCTACTTTGGACATATATGATCAATATTTTTTTCGGATAAAGGAACTTCTTTCATGTCATTTTCTTTGTTAAGGCAAGCATGGTTTTTACATTAAACTTGGGAAGGGGAGACTCTTCACCAAAACTTTTCAAAGGAAGTGTAATTTTTCAAGTTACCAACATCCTTGAAACTCATACCCCTCTCTCTCTTTAAAATTTCTAGGAGTGAGATGTTGTTACACTTATGGAGTCTATCCACCCAACACAACCCCTCCCAAACATTGACTCTGTAGAGGAAACTCTACTGATTTCTTTTAGTGCAATTTCTTGTGTGCGACAAAATAACATACCTGTGATAAAATTCTTTGAGTGTAAATTTTTTATCTTCTATCAAACCAAAGTTATAGGGAACCACTCTGACACTTGGGGAGTCTTTCCACCTAGTGTAATATTTCCCTACAACCCAAAACTTTTTTGAATTTTTCCCAGTTATTGCAATAGAGAATGCCACTTATTGATCTTAATCATTGCAATGAGTTTTCTGGATGCAATCAATGTCAAGCATGATTTTTGGACAATGGAAATCAATGAAAGGCCATTATTCCTTAGTAAAGAGTTCTAGTTGAGGAATAACCAAATCAGCCTAAGTTCACCTAGTAGTGACTCTGAAGTTGATGGAATAAAATGGAAGCATTTGAGGGCTTGCAAGGAGCACCAGTAAATTAATAAGAGGTAGTACTCTCAATAATTAAGAGGTTCCTCCTACTCCAAAGGGGAACAATACCTTAACAAATGGAATTCGATTCAGAAAACCACTAATATATGGAAGAAAAAAACAAAAGATACAAAAACATGAAAGAAATTACATAAAATGATCTTTAAGTATTAAAATGACATGAGGAGAGAGTGGAAACTTTTGGCAATGAGCTAGAGAGAATAAACTTATGAGGAATGAAGTGATGACCTCCTCATATGAAGAAGCAGACAAAGATCATTGCATGTGGTATTATATGACCTTGCATGAGAATGAATGTGGCTTGGACAAAAGGGTGGAGCATGAATATCTCAACAACTTCCCACCATGTATGAATCTTTTTTGTAAAAGTAGGAACTAGTGATATATGGGATCACTTAGTCCATTGGGCTTTTTATGTCTAAGGACATATGGGATCCTTAGACATGATCTTGGGCATATGGAATCCTTATGTATGATATCGAGGGACATTTGGTATCCCTAGACATATGCTTGGGCATATGCATCCAAGCATATATCATGGATATATGGCATCCATGTGATATTTGTTACCGTTAGTGTCCATGTGAAAGGCCAAATGGCCATCGGACACTTCTTTGTATATGCTCTTTAATAAAACATATAGTGGCCTGGTCAGTCACAGACTGTAAGTTCGACCGCATTTGTAAGACCTAAGAAGTCTGTCTTCGTGCTCCCTGTGTATTGTGTTTTCTGCGTATTCTACAGCCTCTGTGCGGAGTACTGTGTGCGGCGTCAGGAGCTCGGTTTTCAACTCCGAGCATACCGAGGTGGAGCTCTCGAGAAGGAGAGTGCAGCGCGGTGCATCGCCATCAAAATACTTCACTGGTATCAGAGCAGTTCGAGGCAAGAAGCTTTGTTCCTTTTGTGCGAGCGAAGCGAGAACACCCTTTCTCCAAGGCTTACAACTAAGGCGGCGACCAAGGCGGCGACCAAGGCATAGACCTTGGCATACCTTGTCATCCGAGTCACCGAAGTCACCGTTGGCACCGTTGGCTGCGCGCGAGGGAGGACCTCAACGATCAAGGAATATAGAGGTTCCCGGTACTTCCCGAGAGGTCACCCATCCCAGTACTGTTCCCCCCAGAGCTCGCTTAACTGTGGCAATCTCTTGCCACTAAGCTACACTCTTGTGGTGTTTGAAGAAGGGGAAAGACTAAGGTTGACATTACCTTGAACAAGTTTTGGTCCCTCAAAGCTTCATTTTTGCTTTTAAAGCCTATTTCTGAAGCAATTTTGGGGTGTTTTTGGAGCCATTTCGGAGTACTTTCGCACGTAGTTCTCTTCACACAGGTCCAAGAACATCAAGAAGAGTGTTCCTTGTACTTCTCAGACAATAAATATCAACCTTTGGGGCTGTATTTTCAGCCACACTCGTAAAACTACAAGTTTCTTGAGGGGTTTTCAGTTTTGGTGGGAGCAGTTGCTGCAAATTTATGCAGGTTTTTAAAGCCTAAAACATCAGAGTTGACAGACACTTGCAGGTGTTATTGGCTAGTTTTTGGGCTGTGTATTCAACCTTTTAGTGTCATTTTACTGCATATATTGAGCACATACACACCATGTACGCTTCTGTGGATACCGCTTATGTATGTCCATGTGGACATTGATATAGCGGTTACGTTCTTTGCATAAAGCCTTTTACGTTTGATAAAGAGGGTCGTGGTGAGGTTTTCTTAACTGGGAGACACCCAGATGTCGGGGTCTCTTCGGTGATGCAGGTGGAAGACTTACCCAGCCTCGCCATAGGAGATGTATGATAGTTGTTCATAGGTGCTCGACAAGCATAGTTGGCTTCTATTGGGTAACTGATTATATGCAGTGGAGTCAGTGATTCACTATGCAGGTAGACATGTCAGTACTTGCAGTTTTATGATACTTTGACACTGGTCATATGCTAATTTTGCAGAGGATACTCTGGCAAAATTTTTCCAGATTTATGGTTTAGTCAATTATATAGTGGTCGATTTACTCCTTGATACACTTATTTGTTGGTGTTTGGACTCTTCTAGCTCCATTATCATTCTATTCAGTTCTCTACGATCATGGCATCAGAGGTCTCAGGCACATCCGGTGGATCAGGGTCTAGTGCTAGCGTTCCGAGGAGGAGCTATAACTTGTAGGGCAAAGACCATTTTGAGATCCGAAAATTTGATGGCACAAACTTTGCTCTATGGAAGAATCAGATTAAAGATGTGCTGATTCAAAGAAGGCAATGGAAGCCAGTAAATGGGATTTCAAAGAAGCCTGCTGACATGGATGAAGATGATTGGGATGAGTTAGATGAAATGGCCAGGTCTACCATTCGCCTGCACCTGGCAGATAATGTTTACTTTACAGTATTAGACTGTGAAAGTGCAGAGGAGCTTTGGAAGAAGTTATGCAATACATATGAAAAAGAGACGGCATCAAATAAAGTATATCTGATGAGAAAATTATACGACCTTCGTATGAAGGACACAGATAGTGTTGCTGCTCATCTAAATGAGTTTGATGCCATATTCTCCCAGTTACAGGCTCAGAAAATGGATATGGACAATGAAATGAAAGCAGTATTGCTGTTATGCACCCTGCCATCATCATGGGATACATTTTGCACAGCTATTAGCAATAGTGCACCAGGTGGTAAACTCGTCTATGATGACATATGTGGAGCACTCTTGAGTGAGGAGATTTGTAGAAAATCTATGGTTGGCACTCAGAGTGGAGATGCATATAATGTTCGTGATTCTTACCAAGGAAAGAATCAACAACGTGGCAGGAGCAAGAACAAGGAAAAGAATGGTCAACGGAATAAGAGCAGAACTAAATCAAGGAAGAGGGATATTGAATGCCATTATTGTCATAAGAAAGGAGACATGAAGAAAGACTGTTATGCATTAAAGAATGCTAAAGGTAAAGGACAGAATGTTGATGGGCATGTTAAACAGTTACCTGCACCATCTACTTCGACTGTGAAGATTGAAGAAATTAATGCTATTTCTGATGATGCTAATGTGTTGACACTTGATAGTACTGTGCCATCTGAGGCACTTATGGCTGATTCTCTTTCCCACACCTGGCTGCTAGATTTTGGTGCTTCTTTCCATGTGACACCACATAGAGAATGGTTCTCTAATTATGCAGCAAAGTCTCTTGGTACCGTGAGACTTGGTGACTCTTACCAGTGTGATGTTGTGGGGATTGGAGATGTAGTTGTGCAGTTCATTGACGGTTCAAAATTTACTATGCATAATGTACGCCATGTACCTCAGTTATCACGCAGTTTGATGTCAGTTGGTCAACTTGATGACCTTGGTTACAAGGTGGTCTTCTATGCTCAGTCCTTTCGTATATCAAGGGGCAATATGGTTATTGCAAAAGGAAGGAAAGTTGGCTCACTTTACCCTTTATTTGTATCACAGAAAGAACACTTGTTAGCTGTTACTGAACAGCCTATGGCTTGTATTTGGCATGGTCGTTTGGGCCATATATCTCGTAGTGGAATGGAAAATCTTTCTCGTTCTGGCTACTTACCTGTGTTATCTTTCTCTGATTTTTCATTTTGTGAGCATTGTCAATATGGAAAGCAAACCAGAAATGTGCATAAAACGCACATTGACTCTTCAATTCAGCCTTTAGATCTTGTTCATACAGATGTGTGGGGTCCTATGCCCACTAGGTCCTTAGGTGGTTCTCTTTACTTTGTCACTTTCATAGATGATGCTACTAGAAAAGTCTGGGTATATCCTATCAAATCGAAGGATGATGTATTCCCTACTTTTAGAAAATGGCTTGCTTCAGTTGAGACTGAAAAAGGAAATAATCTTAAGGCTTTACGTTCAGATAATGGGGGTGAGTATACCTCACATGAATTCAGCCTTTTTTGTCAGTGTAGAGGGATTCGTAGAGAGTTTACAGCTCCTTATACCCCAGTACAGAATGGTGTAGCTGAGAGGATGAATAGAACTATTCAAGATAGAGTAGTCTCTATGCTGCATCATGCAAACCTCTCACAAGGTTTTTGGGCAGAAGCAGTATTGACTGCAGTTCATGTGATTAACCTTTCACCTAGTACTGCCAAAGGTCTGAAAGTGGCACAAGAGTTATGGACAGGGAAACCACCATATTATGATCATCTTCGAGTTTTTGGGTGTGAAGCATATGTTCATATACCCAAGAATCTTAGACAGAAGTTGGACCATAAGTCAAAGAAATGCATTTTTCTTGGATATGGTCGAGAAGGACAATTTGGATATCGCTTATGGGATCCTGAAACACGGTCAGTGATCAGAAGTAGTGATGTCATTTTTAATGAGTCTAAGATGCATAAACAGCCGATTAAGGAGGTTGAAGTGAGAAGAGTGGTGTTTGAGGATACTAGTCCTCCGGTTAGCATGCATAAAAATGCTGCACATAGGGATGTTCAAGAGAATGTCCATTCAGATCAGTCTGCACATGTTCCTGTTCAGCAACCATTGAGACGTTCTGCACGTGTCTCATATCCACCTGATAGATATGTTCCAGGTTTAGATTTTGTTATGCTAACAGATGCCGGTGAGCCCTCTTGCTACAAAGAGGCTATGCAGACAGAGGATCATGTCAAGTGGGAGCGTGCCATGAAGAATGAGTTGGATTCTATTCACAAGAATGGTACTTGGGACTTAGTACCTTTGCCAAAGGGCAGGAAAGCTTTACCATGTAAATGGGTATATAAGCTGAAATTCACATCAGATAGTGCTTCTCCAAAATATAAAGCATGACTTGTTGCAAAGGGTTTTAAGCAACAACGTGGTGTTGATTTTGAGGAAATCTTCTCTCCAGTGGTCAAGATGACTACTTTGCGCATGTTGCTTGGATTCGTTGCAATGGAGGACTTAGAGCTAGTCCAAATGGATGTGAAAACAGCTTTCTTGCATGGAGATCTTACAGATGAGATCTATATGGAACAACCAGAGGGTTATGTAGTTCCTGGCAAGGAAAGTCTAGTTTGTAAGCTCAAGAAGAGCTTGTATGGACTCAAACAGTCTCCTAGACAATGGTACCAAAAGTTTGATGCTTTTATGAAGTCCAAGGCTATTCTCGGAGCAATGAGGATCATTGTCTCTATACAAAGAGATGTTCTGATGGCAGCTTGATATGCTTGATACTTTACGTTGATGATATGTTGATTGCTGGGAAGTCCTCTTATGATTTGTCAATTCTCAAAAAGAAGTTGAGTCAGACATTTGATATGAAGGATTTGGGGGATGCCAAACATATTCTTGGCATGCGCATTACTCGTGATAGGAGTAAAAGATGCATATACTTGTCTCAAAGTGAGTACATATCCAAAGTACTTCACCGATTCAATATGCAGGGTGGAAAGGCATTGAGTACACCTTTACCCACATATGTGAAATTGAGCAAGGATGACTGCCCCAAATCAGATGAGGAAAAGGAATTCATGACCAAAATTCCCTATCAGTCTGCTGTTGGTAGTCTCATGTATGCTATGGTAGCTACGAGACCAGACATTGCATTTGCAGTGGGAGTTGTGAGCAGATATATGTCTAATCCTGGCAAGAAACATTGGGAAGCGGTCAAAATGATTTTGAGATATCTGAGTGGCACTAAGGAAAAGTGTCTATGCTTAGGTAGAGGGAAAGCATCCATTATTGGTTACACAGATTCTGACTATGCTGGTTGTGTAGACAATCGTAAGTCTACATCAGGGTACATTTTTCATTTTGCTGGAGGTGCTATCTCTTGGAGATCTCGTCTTCAAGAATGTAGAGCTGTTTCCACCACAGAAGCAGAGTATGTTGCAGCAAGTGAGGCATGTAAGGAAGCATTGTGGCTTTCTCGTCTTGCTTGTGATATGGGTTTGCCTCAGCATGTACCTCACTTGCTCAGTGATAGTCAGAGTGCCATTGCTTTGGCTAAGAATCCGGTCTATCATGCAAAGACCAAGCATATTGAGGTGAGGTATCACTTCATTAGAGATTGCTTAGCCACTGAGAGCATTATTCTTGAGAAAGTTCACACTCGAGATAATGATGCAGATGCTTTGACTAAAGCTCTACCACAGGATAGCTTTCGACACTGTTGTCACTTGATGGGGGTTACTTGATTCTTGATCTTACGCAGTCACTTGTATACTGTGTAACATGCCCATCAGGTGGGAGGTATAGTTTGTATACTTACACTCAAGTATTCTTTATCATTCTTTCTTTTTTCTCCCATAGTTACTCTGGCCATATTGGCCTTTAGTGGGAGATTGTTACCGTTAGTGTCCATGTGAAAGGCCAAATGGTCATCGGACACTTCTTTGTATATGTTCTTTAATAAAACATATAGTGGCCTGGTCAGTCAGAGACTGTAAGTTCGACCGCATTTGTAAGACCTAAGAAGTCTGTCTTCGTGCTCCCTGTGTACTGTGTTTTCTCCGTATTCTACAGCCTCTGTGCGGAGTACTGTGTGCGGCGTCAGGAGCTCGGTTGTCAACTCCGAGCATACCGAGGTGGAGCTCTCGAGAAGGAGAGTGCAGCGCGGTGCATCGCCATCGAAATACTTCAATATTGGTGTCATGGATATACGGCATTCATGTGGTGTTGAGACATATGAATCCCTTGATATGGGGATCTAGGAACATGTGGTATCGATAGACATACATAAAGGTTTGTGTCATGGGGGAGGTCGTGCTATGGATGTGGGCCATAGATATGTTGTGTATCCCTTGATGAGAGCCTTTGATCTTGAGTCCTCTTCTTCTATTGTTGTTGTAGCCTTGTCCTTGTCTTCTTATTATGAACTTCTTCTAGGATTTGGATATGCTTGAGATTGAATATGTATATTCATAGAACAGATATTATTTCTTTAACGGGGTAGAGTCTAATCTCTTAATAAGAGAGTCTTGGTTATGAGCTTTTAAAGCTTGAATAAAATTTTTGATCTAAATTTTCTTTGAGTAAGCCTTCATATATATGCTTAAATCACTTAGTATATAAAGCTCTTTTGGAAATAATCCTTTAGTAAAAGTCTCTCTTGATAATGTATACATTTGAAACCAGTGAGATCTTACGGCAAAAGAACCATCAATTTAGTATGTAATGTTTAGCCTAAATTTTTCTACTCTTTTAGGTCATGGATTTAATTTGGTGAAGGCCCAAATATGATTGAATGGATCCTACCTTTTTTCAAATTTCATGGTGGTTGGTGTGACAAGGCATAAAAATTAAGTTCTGATATAGAATTGTGCCACCATTGGGATGATCTCAAATATTGGGATCCTTTACATTGACAAAAGGATTTGAAGGAAACAATATCCTATTCAGATAAAACATCCCAACATACCCAAGACACACACCTAAAATATATAGTCAAACAAGAGGATGGATCAATATTATCATATCAACTATCCAAGGACCTATATATGATGTTCAAAACCTGTCAAGTTAGAATCAATACAAGTTGGATTATTTGGAAATCTCAACATTTCTATCCAATGAGAAATTAGTGGAATAAAGACTTAAAATATGTAGAAAAATGATAGAGGTAGCACAACAACTCTTAGCAAAGGTCAAGCAAATCCTAGAGAGACCATAGAATCCCAGACACAAAATATCAAAGCATTGTACAAAACATAAGGAAACATCAAGAAATAGTCATCCCAAAAGAAGATCAAACTAAACAAGAAAACAAAGGAAAATCAATGTTAGTAATTCCTAATGTAGAGGAGGGTCAGCATGAGAACCTATGGACTAAAGGTCAAGAGTGAAAGTGAGCTAAGATACCTCAAGGTGAACACTCTTTCATAAATTGATCTGGGAAAGAACACAATATGAGATTATGAAAACACCACGTGCAATGGAAGACGAGTTCTCAAAAATAGAGTAACAATAGTATAAATAAGTTGATGCAAGCAAAGATAAGGTGCACTCACAATGGAAGAGTTTTTGTCACTCTTAGTGTAGCAATTATAATTTCTATGGGTAGAATGGAATTTTTCCCATACAAAAAATTGAATGGTGTAGCTCCTATTACTATTTTGTAAGAAACTCTATAGGCCCAAATAGTGGGATGTAGTTGTTTGTCCCAGTCAAAGTGGTTGTTGTTCACTATTTTGGTAAGCATTGTACAAAGGATTCTCGTTGGGATTTCCACTTGGCCATTTGCTAATTTCTTATGCATTATTAAAAACTCTCTTAATAGGAACTCAATGACTTCATTAATGGATTGAGTACCCCTATCAATAACAATAGTTGGGTGTGTGTGAGAGTGCAGAAACATGGAAAGAGGTACACACAAGAGCAAACAAAAAGATCAATGCAAGAAGAAACACAACAACTAAAAGATCTCTCTATAAGTAGATGATGACTAATGATTGGTTAATATGACAATGAGGAAAGTGAGAGATATAAGTGAATCCCTAAGTACTATGTAACATCACATATAAGTATATTGTGTATACATGGTTAGGTGGAGAAAAACCTCTAACCATCTCTAGAGTGAAAAGTGCCCATGTATCGGGAAACATTTCACATCAAATCTACTCAAGGGACACATAAGTGAATGAAATCCCCTATAGAAAAGGATGTGAACATATATAGTGACTGATAGATCAGCCCCCACAAGGTAATGAGCCTAAAGCTTTGTGAAAAGCTTCAAAATTTTCCTGTGAAAGTGCTTTTGTGAATATGTATCCCACACTATATCGTCTAGGCACATATACCAATCAATATCTCCAGCGTGAAGACACTCTCTGACAATGATAATGAACCACAATGTTCTTTATGAATGCATGAAACATCGGATTTCTCGTAACCGCACAATGCACTATGATTGTCAATGAGAATATGGATAGCTGCATCAATCTCCATGCATAGATCCATCAATAAGCATCTTAACCAAATACAATCAACTTTAACTGTGAATATTTCCTTATAGTTAGCTTCAAAACTCGATGGGGCCATAATATGTTGCTTCTCATTGAACAAATGGCTAGGAATCTCTACCATAAAAGAGACCCAATATCAAAGTGCCTTTGAGATATCTTAACATACATTTTACCATTTTCAATGCTTAGTGTGAGGGATATGCATAAACCGACTCCACTAGGAAACTGCATCTCATATGCCCAACCTTGTGTTACAAGCATATATTAAACATCCCATAATTGATGATTAAGAGAATTATCAAATGCATTACTTGCATCTGTTGGGTGTGTGTAGAACTGCGAGAGACACACAAGAAGCACACACAAGGAGCACAAACGCAGCAAAGACACACGGAGAAGATGATGACTGGAATAGCTCTCTCTATTGACGATGAATTGAACTAAAGTAAGAGCTGAATAATATCCCTAAGTACAAAGTACCACCACATATGAGAGTATCAAGTATGTGGTAACATGGGGAAAAAACCTCTAGCCAACACTAGAGTAAAAAGTGCCCATGTATAGGGAAAAGGTTCACATCAAAGCTACACAAGGAACACATAAGTGTAACAAACCCCCCTGGAGCGAATGATGTGAACACATACAGGGAGTGACAGATCAGCCCCCACAAGCTAATAAGCCTAAAGCTTTGCGAAAAGCTTCAAACTTTTCCCGTGGAAGAGCTCACATTATCTTGTGTAGGCACATATACCAAATCAATATATCTTGCATGAAGGCGCTCTCTCACATAGTGATAATGCACCTCAATATGTTTGATCCATGCATGAAACACTGGGTTTCGTGCAACAGCCAAAGCACTCTGACTATCAGTGAGAATATGCGTAGCAGCATCAATCTCCATGCAAAGATCCATGAATAGGCATCTCATCCATATACACTCCACTGTAGCTGTGAAAACTGCCCTGTACTCAGCTTCACAACTCGATGTTGCCACTATATGTTGCTTCTTACTCAACCAAGATATGCATGAGTCTCCAAGGAAAAACCAATTACCACTAGTGGACACGTGAGTATCATAACAACCAGCCCAATCACTATCTATAAAAGCATGCAAGCATGGCTGAACATCTCTGCCATAAAAGAGACCTAAGCTCAAAGTGTCTCTGAGATATCTAAACACACATTTCACCGCTTTCCAATGCTTAGTGCCAGGGCTACGCATGAATCGAATCAACTGGGAAACTGCATATTGTATATCCGGCCTTGTGTTGCATGCATATATAAGACATCCCACAGCTTGCTGATAAAGAGAAGTGTCAAATGCATCACTTGAATCCTCAATTGAAAACCCGAATCCTATCTCAACTGGTGTGGAAAATGGCTTACAATCCTCAAAGTCAAAACGCTGAAGTGGTTTTTCAACATACTTTGCTTGATGCATAACAATTCCCCCCGCAACGGATACAAACTGGATGCCAAGATAGTAGCTCAAAAGACCAAGATAAGTCACATCAAAAGTATGCTACAAATCAGCCATAAGAATGTCAAGTTTTGCATCACATGACCAATCAAGAGAATGCCATCGACATAAAGAACAAGCACTATAAGATTAGCCCCATTTTTGCATACATAGAGTGTGCTTTCAATCGAATTACATGTGAAGCCAAGAGCAATCAAGTGCTTATGTATTTTGTCATACCATGCACGTGGAGCTTGCTTGAGACCATACAAGGCTTTATGCAAGCAACAAACCATATGTTCTTTCCCTTTCATAGCAAATCCAGGAGGTTGCTTCACATATACCTCTTCTTGAAAATCACCATTCAAGAAGGTTGTTTTTATGTCCAATTGATGCACTTTCCAACCTCGATGGGCAGCCAATGCAACCACGGTACGAATGGTAGCCATACATGAAGTAGGTGCAAAAGTTTCCTCATAGTCAATGCCATATTGTTGCACATATCCTTTAGCAACCAATCTAGCATTGTAGCGATCAATGCTACCATCAGACTTTCTCTTAATCTTGTAAACCCACTTTGTACCAATGACATTCTTTCCTTTTGGCAATTCACATAACTCCCAAGTACCATTCCTATGTATGGAATCCATTTCTGATTGCATAGCACTCATCCATTGTGGATCGTCACATGCATCTTCAAAAGAAAGTGGCTCTTCATTACATGTTGTAGCAATAAGAGAATAATCCACAAAATTACTTGATGCATGGTGAGAGCTTGATCTTGTTATACCAAGTAAAGGTGCACTCAATTTGCTGTCCTGCAAAGTTTGTTTCAGCCACTTTGGCATAATTTGTGCACTCTTGATAGACATGTGTTCATTATGTAATACATCTTCAACATGTACATCATGCATGGGCTGAATTTCATGCTCATTTTCAGCCATATTTTGATGCAAATGTTCAGCCATATGTGGCTAGAAATTTCCATGACAATTTTTGGCAGAAAATTTTTAGCCATGTTTGGCTGGAAATTCTCTTCATTTTCAGCCCTATTTGGCTGGAACTTTTCGACCCTTTGAGCCTCAGTTGGCTGGTCTACATGGACATAGACAAGCGCATCATTTTGGAACAAAGGCATGAGTGTATCGAACACATCTTGTGAGCTAACTGTTGGCTATTTTTTACATTCAAGTAGAGGGAAAACTGAATTTTCAGCAAATACCACATCTCAACTCACAATAATTGTGTTCGTCAATGGATGGTACAAGCAATATCCCTTACTTTTAGCACTATAACCAACAAATATACATTTCCTTGCCTTTTCATTAAATTTGTGATGTTGTTGTGATGGCACAAGAGCATATGTCAAACAACCAAACACACGCATATGACTAACCATGGGCGTATGACCATTCCAAGCCTCATAAGGAGTAATGACTCTCAATGCTTTTGTGGGGCAATGATTCAACACATAGTTTGCACACATGATCGCTTCCATCCAAAACTTATCAGGAAGATGCTCTCCTTTAACCATACATCGTGCCATTTCAAGTAGAATTCTATTTTTACACTCGGTAACACCATTTTGTTGAGGTGTATATGGCACCGTACATTGGTGTGAAATACCTCTTTCACAAAGAAAAGCATTAAACGCATGTGACATGGATTCACCACCACGATCCATGCATAGAGTCAAAACCTTTTGTGAAGAAAAATTTTCAGCCATAGCTAAAAATGCTTTGAAGCAAGAAAATACCTCTTTCTTTGCTTTCATAGGATACACCCATGTATGACGAGTAGCATCATCAATGAAGGTAACAAAATATACATGCTTTCCAAAAGATGGAGTCTTGATGGGACCACATACATCACTATGAACAAGCTACAATTTTCTTGTAGTGTGTATATGACTATCTTTTGGAAAAGAAGCACGATGCATTTTTCCAAGAATGCAACCTTCACCTGCATGCTTTTCAATTGACTCAAGTGTAGGCAAATCAATAACCATGTCCTTCTTTTGCAAGTAAAGCAAACTATTGAAGCTCAAGTGACCAAAACGAGCATGCCAAAGCTCAATTTTAGTCATGGAAGAAGTATGAGCAACTAAGGCATTCGAGGAAGCCCTCTTGTATGTATCCATGCGATACAAGCCATTACATAATGTACCGGACATCACAATAACATCGCCATTGCTAAAATCATGAACCATACACTTATCATCAACAAAGTGTACATGAAGTCCAGCTTTGGCAATCAACGGAACTGAAATTAAGTTCTTCTTGATATCGGGCACATACAATGCATTTTTCAAGAGAATCACACCTACATTTGCATCTGTAAGCTCAATTTTTCCTACTCCAATGATAGGATAAGAGGCATTGTTTGCACACACCACATATCCTCCTTTGGATGCATCTTTCAAAGAGGCAAAAAATCTTTTCCATGATGTTATGTGCTTTGAAGCACCACTATCAAAGAACCAATCCGAATCAGCCTAACTCACAACCATACATTTAGAATGCAAAGAAGCATCATAATGACATGTAACAACACAGGCCCAAAAATCTTGAGCCATGTTAACTTCATCATTCTTTACATTTGCTAAATTTTCAGTAATAGACATGCCAGATTCCTTCTTCTTTTCATTGCATTTATCAAGCTTTCTACACTCATCAATAGTATGATCAGCCTTCCGGCAATATTTGCATCTCTTTCAACATCATTAGAGGAATGAGTGGAAGAGGAAGCTTGAGGCTTTGGATTTGATGAAACCAAAGTTTAACCATACTTGCTTTTCCCCTTTTGTGAGATAGCAAGTGCTTGTGCTCCCTCAATCAAACCACTCCTATTCACTCTAGATTGCTCTTCTTGCAAAAGAAGAGACACAACCTCATCAAATGCATACGTATTAGGATTTCCTTTTGCAACCAAATGGAGAGTAGTGGCAAAGCTTTGAAAAGATTCCATTAATCCTTTCAACAATGTAGAAATGAGCGATGCATCTGGAATTATCTCATCTATGTTTGCCAATTGCTCTTTCAAGTCCTTGATGTGTGTCACATACACATCCACCAACTCATTTTCAGCCATACTCCTCAAATTGCTTCCTCAAGTATGCAACACGTGCTTCATTACGCACAGCATACAAAGAAGCAAGAGTGTCCCATGCTTGTCTCGATGTAGAACATGACCGAATGTGTGGAACTTAAGACGCTTCACTGAAAGCGCAATCAAAGCATGAGCTTGAGCATTTTTGCCATCCCATCTAAGCTGCTCTTGTGTAGGTGGAGAAGGAGAAACCACTATACTCGAAGAAGAAGCTCTATCTATGACAATAGAGTGTGAAGTAGAAGAACCTGCAGGTCTTCGATCTACATCTGCCACTATGTTCCAAAGTTGTTTAGCAACAAGAACATGCTTCATCATGTAAGACCACATCAAATAGTTGGTCCCATCAAGCTTATCCTCAGCTTGAATCATGCCAAACAAGTCATCGTTACCCGCCATTTCACAAAAGAACAAGAATGTGGCAAAATCTTCACTTCGACGAAAGCTGAAATGCATGCTAAAATTTCAGCTCACAAACCGTCACTCTGATGGCAATTTTGATTGCATTAATGGCTTCGAAATGGGGGTAAAACCCTAGCACACCTGGTGGAAATGTTTCTTGGCTACTGAAATTGACTCTTCTATGCTCCGAAGTCGATTTGCACTGTTAAAAGTGCACGTGCGTGCGCCGCGACGTGAAAAACCAAAAATTGAGAAGGAGCTGAACCTTCTCTGATACCACTATTGGGTGTGTGTAGAAGTGCGAGACACACAAGAAGCACACACAAGGAGCACAAAGGCAACAAAGACACACGGAGAAAACGATGGCTGGAATAGCTCTCTCTATTGACGATGAATTGAACTGAAGTAAGAGCTGAATAATATCCCTAAGTACAAAGTACCACCACATTGAGAGTATCAAGTGTGTGGTAACATGTGGAAAAAACCTCTAGCCAACACTAGAGTAAAAAGTGCCCATGTATAGGGAAAAGGTTCACATGAAAGCTACTCGAGGAACACATAAGTGTAATAGCATCCTCATTTGAGAACCTAAATCTTGTTTTCCTTGGTATTGAAATAGGCTTGCAATCCTCAAAACCAAAACAGTGAAGTATTTTCTCAATATACTTTGCTTAATGCAAAACAATCCCCCCTCAATGAATGCCTTGATATAATAATTACGTTATAGATCAGCCATAAGCATGCCAATTTTCTCATCACAAGAATTAGTTCAAGAGAATGTCATCAAACTAAAGGGCAAGCACTATGAGAGTAGCCTATCTTTGCATATGCAAAGTGTGCTTTCAATTGGATTACATGTAAAACCAAATGCAATCAAGTGCTCGCTTATGTCTCTTGGCATGCCATGCAGATGGAGCTTGACCAAGTCCATACAAAGTGTTACACAAGCGACAAACCATATGCTCTTTATATTTGATGGAAAATCTAGGAGATTGCTTCACATAAACATCTTCTTTCATATTTCACTTCAAGAAAGCTATTTTTATGTCCAATTAATGTACTTCTCAACCAAAATAGGCATCAAATGCAATCACAGTATGAATGGTACTCATGCACAAAGTAGATGCAAAAAGTCTCTAATGCCATATTTTTTGCTCATAACTTTTTGCAAGTAATCTAGCTTTGTAGAAATCAATAATACCTTCTAAATTTCTTTTAGTTTTGTAAATCCACTCAGTACCAATGGTATTGTTACCTTTTGGTAATTGATTAACTCCTTTTTTAAATAGAATTCAATTCCAATTGCATTGAGATAATCCAATTTGAATCATCACACGCATGTTCAAAAGTGAGTAGCTTTCATTTACATGTAGTTGTAATAAGAGATACACCCACAAAGTCACTTGATGCATGGCAAGAACTTAATATTGCTTTATTGAGTAAAGGAGGGCTTTACTTGCTATCTTGCAATGTCTTCTCAACCACTTGGGCATAGATTGTGCATTCTTGATAGACATGCATTCCTCATGTCATACATCATCAAAATGTACATCATTGCTAGGCTGAATATCATGTTAACTCTCATCCATGTTTGACTAGAAATTTTTAGATATCTTTGGGTAGATATTTTCAACTATGTTGGCTTGAAGATTCTTAGCTCTTTGAACCTCATTTGGATGATGTGCATGGCCATAATCAAGAGCACCACTTTGAAACAAATGCATGAGTGGATCAAACAAATCTTTTGAACTAATGGTTGGCTAGGTAGATGACTTTTCAATAAGAGCACATCTCGACTTACAATAATCTTGTTTATCAATGATGGTATAATCAACAACCTTTACTCTCACTAGTATATATGATGTTTTGATGGCACAAGAGCATATGCAAAACAACAAAATATGTGCATATGACTAACCATTGGCTTGTGCCCATTTCAAGACTTTTAAGGTGTCATGACTCTCAAGACCTTTGTAGGACAATGCCTCAATACATAGTTTGCACACATGACCACTTCCATCCAAAATTTATCTAAAAGATGCTTTCCTTTAATGATATATCGTGCCATTTCAAAAAGTGTTATATTCTTGCCCTCTGCAATGTGTATATGAAATTGTACATTGGTGAGCAAAACCTCTTTCACAAAGGAAAGCATTGAATTTTTGTGACATGTAATACTTTCTATGATCAGTGTGAAGGGTCAAAAGTTTATTGCCACAAACATTTTCAACCATAGCTAAAAATATTTTAAAGTAACAGAATATCTCATTCTTTGCTTTCAAAGGATACACCAAAGTATGACATATTGCATCATCAATGAAGCTAACAAGGTATATATTCTTGCCAAAAGATGGAGTCTTGATTGGACCACATACATCACTATGAACAAGTTACAATTTTTGGGTAGTATGTGTAGCACCATATTTGGGAAAAGAAGCATGATGCATGTTTCTAAGTATACAACCTTCGCATACACACTTGCCAATGGTCTCAAGTCTCAACAAACTAATAACAATATCCCTTTTATCCAAGTAATGAAAAATATTTAAGTTCAAATAACCAAAACGAGCATGCTCTAACTCCATTTCAGTCATAGAAGAAGTATGCGTAAACAATGCATTTGGTCCAACTTTTTTGTATGTATACGAGAGATATATAAACCATTGAGTCATAACATCCCCAACATCACAATAACATCTCTATTTCTAATTATAAATGAAGTCCTGCACCAATAATAGAAATAGCGAAAGATGCACTTAACCGTCTGCCAAATTTGACACTTGGGCAATGCATAAACCTGCTCATTTGAGAGAGAGCAAACTAAATATCATCTCGAATTATGCATAAGTAAATCAAGCATCCAACAACTTGTTTATAGAGAACATCATCAAATGCATCTCGACCGTCATGGAAACAACCGTAAATCTTTTTTCATAGGAAGTGGCAATAGGTTTGCAATCTTCAAGGCCAAAACACTGTAATAATGTGTCAATATATTTTGTTTGACACAAAGCTATTCCCCCATCAAGTTGCATAAACCGAATGCCCACATAATGATGCAAATTCCCAAAATTTGACATCTCAAAAGAGGCATGAAAATCAGCTTTAAATTCAACAATGTGCTTCTCATGAGGACCAGTGAGCAATATGTCATCAACATACACAACAATGATCAAAAGTACATATGCATGTTTAACATATAAGGTGCTCTCAATTGAATTGTTTTCAAAACCATGTGCAATCAAACTTTGTCCTTAGCTCACATAAGCATGCTATATGCAATATATCCAAATACCTTCATGTGTGAACATAAATTGTAGTTAACATTCATTTTTCTTAATAATAATGATACATTTTTCTTAGCCAATATATATTCGTTTATTTCTACAAGGTACATGCTTTTACATTCAACGACTTCATTTTCATGGTAAACACCCGCAACAAATTTTTTGCCTAATTCATTGATTCCTCTCTGCAGTTGTTAAATTCATTTGAGAAATATTCTCCTCTATTTGATCTTAATATCTACATATATATTGATGTTTTTTCTCCCACTAAGGCTATGAAACTTTGGAAGTACATGAATACTTCAACAAGTGGATTTTTACTTTTCATGGAATTTCATCAACAAGTATTTCATAAAATCTAAAATCTCCCATTGAGTTGGTATTTATACATCCCTAAATATATGTATTATTTTTAATGCATTCTTATTCACAAGCTTATCAAGTGGAAATGATGATCTTGATTGATTATCAAATCAAGAGGATTTGCATATGTTCTCCATAACTGCCAATCTGGATGTTAGAAATCTAGTAACAAGCTATTTGGACTCCATATCGTTAGACTCAATAGATCTACATACCAGTAATTTCTTACCAACTTACTATGTGTTCAACAATACTAAGAACACCGGACACATTTTATTTCCTCACACACAGTCTGCATTTCTTCCTATACTCTCACATATAATCCATCTAAATTAAACGAAACTTGTAACACAATCATTTAGTTCATTTACTTTCTTGAGTGAGCATCAATACAACGTGAATTGCTGGATATGTGGTTCCCCCAAGGTGATCTAGCAACAAAAACAATTGTGAACCCTTCATTCAAAGTTCACTTGGTTCATCATCCAAGCTTCAATGCTTAAATCGTGGGAGTGCATAGATGGACAGTGCCATCTTTGTATCATACTTGATAGTTTTTTTGTGTGATTCTTATGTTGTGTTTTTTGGCCAGCACTGTCCAACTGTATTATGTTATAAATACTCCTTCGCACCCACCTTTGCAAAACCAAACTTTGGCGAGTCAATTAGAGGATCTCTAGCTTCTCAAGTGGCGACTAACCTGTTCTGCACCGAGGGAGAATTACCTACATGTTTTTTCCTACTTATATCAAGCTAGATACTATTGGATTCTTAACACTCACAAAAATCCTTTCAATGCCTCACATATGGACATATGATCACAATGTACCTCTACAACGTTTATCAAGGGCCACATATGGACATAGGATCACAGTGTACCTCTACAATGTTTGTCAAGCGCCAACATTATAAGGAGAAAAATACAAGATTTCACCTTACAAGCAAGACATTCAAAGACATTACCATAAACTTGATGCATTTGTAACATCACTTTTATCTGAAGCTTGTTCTCACTCTATCCTTGTGCATATAGTTGAGCCTTATTACAGTAAAAGACTACTGGCTCTTCAAGTAAAAGCATGATTAGACGATGGATGATTTTAAATGCAATCTTCCAACAAGCTACTAGACATCTATAGCCAGTCAGTTTTTTCTTGCATATCAACATGAAAATGTGACACAACTGGAATCAGTTTAAGTATGTATGTAATAACCACCTAAGTGCGGCAACAGATTATAAGCTGTTAAGCTTTAATCTCTGAAGGCACAGATTTTAAGTAATTTCACAAAGGTTCTAAAGATTCTCCTCCCAATTGAGCTGTACTATTTGCCGCAATACATAATTTTCTATGAATGAACTCTAAATCTAGAATGTGCCCATTTCCTTTTAATACATGTCAAACACTTCAGCCGTTAGTACATAGGTCAGCTTGCACTTCGGTTTGTTTTCTGACTAGTAATACATAACTTCCAGATTCGATTGCAACTTCACTTACTGTGCATACTTTTCCAGTTCAATTTGGGCTTCAGTTTGTATGTGCACCCAAGTGCCCCTCAAATCTTTGGTTCCAAGCACTCATGACTTTGAAAACAGGCTGTGTTCACAAGCTATTCAGTTCTGGGCACCACAATGATCCTTTGCATAGAGGTTCCATCATGTAGCAATAAATCAGCTTTTAGCACACAAATAATGGACTTCAACTTGTCAAACTCCTGAATTGGGGTCATAACAAAAATACTAATAAAAAATAAAAAACATGCAATTCATTCACTACTCATGCAAAATGTATGATTCAATTATCATGTGCTGAAAGCAAAGAAAAGCATAGAACATATTCACAGAATGTAAGAAGTTGACTCAAGAGTGTAAATAAGGAGAAATCTCCAAAATGAGTTTTACAAATAAAGGAGGAAGAGCATCATGCCGAGATTTTTGAGGCTGCAAGCAGCTATTAAGCTGTACAGCTGCAAACAAACAATAATTTATTGCATTAGTGTACCAAACACCTTCCAAGTTGGAAGTAGCGACTTTCCCTTGAAAGGTTGATGAGAAAACCATGGATATATTTTCCTTTTATCACTGTCTCTCTGCTCTTCGTTTCGAAACCACATCAAAAATCTGATAGATGCACCCTGCAAGTGACAAAGAACTTAAGATTCAAGAGTGAATAAGCTGGTTTGAAGTTATCAATTGCAGCAAAAGCGAAACATACTTTTATCGAAACACTTGTGCTCTCAGAAGGAGAGAGGGAACTTCCAAGAATTTTTAAAGAGCACTTAAAAAATAAAATCATTTTTTGTGTCAATCTAAGAAATATATGACTCCAAGTAATGGCTACTAAACTTTGAACTTCAAAATTTTAAACTTTTCCTTGACATACAAAGGATAAAGCAATCATCTCTACTAGAATCTAGAATCTAGAATAGAGAAGACATATAAGAAGAGAGCTAAAAATGTGCAATCTAGTCCTATGATATAGTCTGAAGTACATAATTCGATATTATGCACTAGACTAGAATGGTACAAGTGTTAATGTCCGAGAATCATTATGACTCAGCCTGAAAATGGTAGGCTAAGCTTGATTTCCATGTAGAAAGTCAAAATTTAGGTTGACTTACAACTGAGTAACCTATTTTTCCCTTTTAACCTTCAATTGGTCACAAAATTTCAGCACGTACTCCAATAAACTTAGCTATTTCTTGGCCTTCAAATAATACTGAAGTTTTAATTACAAGTTCTGTTGACTCGAATCCTCCACTGAATATCTCCTGATTCGCCACAGAAGCTAGACATTAAGATTGATCATTGCCAAATGTAGAGGACACCACTAATATCTATGAAATATGCTTAATGATAAAATTTTTATATGTATAATATGTATCATGTATTGAACAGTGTAAAGATAAAGATGCAAAAAAATGTGTATCTCCATAAATAGTAATAAACTCGTACATACAAGGAAACTCAGAATGTTACAATTTATGTTAAATAGGGCGACCTTCCACTAGGGACTCTAACTGCAGGTTTACAAAGAAGAAAACTAAGTCTTGGAAATGATAGGAAATTGTCACGTTTTTGGAAAATGGTAAAAAAATACGATCGAAGAAAAGAATATTACACATTCTGGTAGAGCTCAAAGAGAGCTATCAACCATATATAACACTTGGGTGTTTAACAAATATGTCCAGGTCAAAAATCAAACCCTAATTTGTAGCTTATGTATCAAATGCAAACTTTAAATTGAAAGGTAAGTGCCACATGTCAAACAGAGAATAAATCCCTTAATATTGATCCTATGGCTAATATTACCACATATGGCACATGAAAAACACCAGATAAACTCAAAAAAAAACAATCCCAGATTTTACAACAGGATTCACGCTGTGAATTGTAGAAGCATGCTTTTTTGGCTTTATTTTGGGCTTGTTAGTTTAGGGAAATATAATCTTTAGATTTGTGGAGTTATTGAAGAGCTTGTACATCATGTCATATTCCTATGCCATCTTTTAAGTTCTATTATGGAATATAATAATTATATTTGGATCTTTGCTTCTTAAATCTCTCTCATGTGCAGTCTTCTCTTCATGATGTCTCTACTTTCCCTTCGTCCCTGTATTAATTGTGGCCTAAAACTAACAATTGGTATCAATGCACGAAGAACATGTAGTTCAGAGAGAAGTTGGCCACATGTAGGGAGATCAAATCTTCATGGCAGGTTCAAATCAAGCTCAGCTACATATTCAGCAGTGGTCATCAATCTATATGAAGAAGCTTAATACTATTATTAAGAGAGACACTCCAAGAGGGATGGCATTATACAGGGGGGATGACATTGAATTCCAAGAGGGATATATATATATATATATACATCAATTTGCCCAATTTTACATTAATTTGCTAGATTTGCTAAAATAAAAAACAACTTGGAGAGCATTGCTTCTTGGATGTGTACTTGTGAAGTGATGTTGAACCACTAGTCAACCTTCTGGTGCCCCTTGAAGTTAATCACCAACCATATATATATATATGAGAGTTCGCAAACATGACTTGGTCATCATGGAAGAAGAGCTATGTAAGCGAGGAGTTTTTTCTCTACATGGAGAAACTCATATAAGATCAACATGTGGTAAATTTAACACCACTTCGTATATATGTTTGTATGTGCAACTGCGTAGATTCGAGCATGTAACCTTGAAATGAAAAGGAACGGCCAATTTTGATAATCTTGGGTGTATGTTTGAGTCTGTATCCTAATTAATTACACAACATCCTATGGTTGTCTCTATCCTTCCAAGTAGTACTTGTTTGAAACTTGAGAAGAGTAGGGATGTGTGAGTTCTCTTTGTGATGTGTGTTCGGAGGGAGCTCTTCATGTCAAAGGTCCTTATGCGTGTTGGTGGATGCTTTACATGATATGTGAATATTATAAAGGTACCTAAACAAATAATTAGAACAAATAACAAATATACCTAAGTGGCATATTCCTCTAGTGTCAAGTTAGGAGAGGATTGTTAGAAAATATGTCAAATAAGGCAATCTCCCACTAGGGACCCTACATGCAAGTTTACAATTACGCCTTAAACATGATAAGAAATGGTCCCGTTTTTTAGAAATGGTAAAAAAATATGATCCAATTTTTTTCCCATGTATTGTGATAGAGCTCAATGAGAGCTATCCAATCGTATACAACACTTGGGTGTTTGGCAAATATCTCTAAGTCAAAAGTCAAACCCTAATTTATAGATTGTGTGTGAAAAGCAAATTTTAATTCGAAAGCAAATGCCACATGTGAAATAGACAGTTTAATGTTGATGCTATGGCTAATATCATGCCACATAAAACATGAAAAACACCAAATAAACTCAAAAAACTAATCCCAAATTTTACGACGGGATTCACGCCGTGAGGGAAGCATGATTTTTCGGTTTTTTGGCTTTATTTTCGACTTGTTGGTCAAGGTATAGTCTACATAAACAATAACTATGAGCACTGATATTCATCACTTCATGGAGCTCTTCATGAGCTAGGCTTTTTTTTTTCCTTTTTGAGGGGGGGGGAGGGGGGGGGGTGTAGGTTCCTTTAGCTTGGAGGAGGTGGAGGTGCTTTTCTTCATCAATTTCAAGGTGTGGGACAGCTAGTAACTTCATTGTTGTGAGGTTGTTCAATATATTTACTTGGAGAAGCTTATCTATTTCGAAGAAGCATACATTACAGCCCTTGAGATTTCTAGAGTTATTGGACAACTTGTACATCATGTCATATTCATATGCTATCTTGTAACTTCTATTATGGAATGTAATGATTATATTTAGAGCTTTGCTCCTTACATCTCTATCTTATGCAATCTTCTCTTCATGATGTCTCTATTTTCTCTTTCTCTATATTAATTGTGGATCTAAAAAACAACACAAAATTCATGCAATGTTTTGTATAGATAAGCATGAACAGTATAGCCATTCAAAAAACAATGTAAAGGAAAGATTTAAGTACCTACATCCTAAATCACTACATTCCCAAATGTGAACCCATATATATGCATGATGAGTTACTACTTTCTCAAGTTTTAAAGGAAAGATTTAAGTACCTACATCCTAAATCACTAGATTCCCAAAGAGAATATTATGTGAACCCAAATATATGTGTAATAAGTTACTACTTCCTTATACAGACATTTATGAAAATCCAAGTACATACATGTAGAAAGTGTCTCCTAACCAAACACATTCAATAGCTTTTGTGGGATCACAACATACTACTTCATAAGTTCACAACCATCTGACTATGAGAAAGAGGCATAAAACAAATGGAACAACATAGTTCTTGGGGTATGCAAACACTATGCAAAATGCTACATCTTTCCTAATGTCCCCCATCATGATACTAAAACACTTGTCGTCCAATATGAAAGTCGTTCATCCCAAATATTTCATTGCTTCACAAACTTCAAAGACTCCTCTACAAATCAGATTTTAAAATGTAGAAAAAAATGCTAACCACAAAAATGAGTTTGCCAACTAAACATCTAGAAGTGTAGAAACCAATTGAAATAGTTGTGACTCTTACTAAATAGTCTCCTCTTCTTCTCCCTGTCAAGGAAGTCATGCACCCCTTACAAGGTGACCAGAAATAATTGACTAGATGCATTATTTCTGGTCACCATGTGTAATCAAGTAAGTCTATAATCTAAGCGTCCGGCCGGTTCAAACGGATCTAAAATCGGACATCGTTTGGTCACCCATGTGTATGACCAAAGATCTCAAGACTAGACTCGCATTGCAGGTCATGTGCTCTTCTAAACAAGTAATCCACTTAGCTTAGCGGTTAAGTCTCAAGGGTGTGAAGGAGGAGGTTTTGGGTTCAATCCCCATGGGATACATGGGGAGAGTATTTTGCCCAAAGAGATCTAGAGCCTTCTAGAAGCATCCACCTGAGTTAACTCAAATTAATTGGGACACTTGACGCACATGCAAATTGCAATTACATGGCCGACATATGGATGGTTAGAATCCAACTGCCCATGAAGGGAGTCCCTTGGAGAGAGCTACATACAGAGGCATATGGTTGGGAGGAGAGTCCTCTCTCTAGCACGTGGTGGTCGTAATCCTCGATCTCTTGCACCATGCATAGACTCGAGGCACATGTATCAATTATCTCTAGTGAATGTAGTTAACACACATGTTATCTACACCATTAGATCACTATAGTCAATGTCCTAAGCATCAACAATGTGCCTTTTTACTTTTCACCTATATGACCTCCAGAAGCTATTAACCTTAGGTAACCCAAGCAGAAAAGTGTGCACACTGCAGAGCACTGTTCCATTCAGGTCACCTGCTACTCCACCTATCAGCTAATCTCCTTCCTTCTCACAGCATGTCAAAAAATTGAAGATTTCAAAATTATCTAACAGTCCTGCACTCATGTGCTCTTTCACCCATCTGAACCAATCAGACTGAAACCTGCTTAAGACTTATTAACAATTAGATGAGACCTTTATTGAATACATCTTGAAATTTGCTTAGAAGTAGATACTGTTTTCATGCACCTGTGAGTGGTATCCTAGATCATATGTCGAATCCATATAGTCACACTTCAAGACGTTTTCAAGATATGCAATTTGCATGCCAGTCCACAACAAATATATGGTCTGACCGACTGAAATTAATGAAGTGTCTATCACCATCACCAAAGTGATATCATCTTTGTTCAACCATAAAAACAGAGTTAGGATAAAGAATTGATGTGCACTTCTACATGCTTAAAAAGCATCCAACTTGGGCAGGTAATGGTAGTACAGTACAAACGCGACCTACTTTTGACCAACTTGAATTAGCCTAGACAATGAGTTCTGTATCAAGTATTTAGGGTAGTAATATAGACGATTGCCATGTTTCATTAAAATGCCAGTATAATTTCACTTAATGTCGAAATCTTGGATTTCTCTGAACGTCAAACAAAGGCCCCATTAATTACTATTGGATTTCCAAGAGATATAGTGTATCTGACATTCACTATTGTCAGGTCCATGTGACTAGGTGAACTACTTCCACATCAGTAAAATTCAAAAACACACTTAAATTCAAGAAGAGAAAGATAATTACCTGCGCCTACAACGATTACAAGGATGTCCCCGATCTTTTTCACTGTCTTAACAGTTTCCTTGCTTGACTTGTAATGCTTCAAGGCATTATCTTCCTCTAAAAGCTGCAAATCTCTCTCTCTCTCTCTCTCTCTCTCTCTCTCTCTCTCTCTCTCTCTCTCTCTCTCTCTCTCTCTCTCTCTCTCTCTCTCTCTCTCTCTCTCTCTCTCTCTCTCTCTCTCTCTGTGTGTGTGTGTGTGCGCGCGCGCGTCTTTCTGGGAGATGTGCAATCAAAGGTGTATGATTCACAGGTTATCACACATTCGAATGATAAGAAAGGATAAAAAAAAGAAGAGACGAGAAGAGATCGGAAGAACCACAGGATATCACACAGGTTGTACTGTGTTCCAACAATTCAAAGTCAGCGTTAGACACGAACAATGAAACTTGACAGAGAATCCGTTGACGTGTAGAAAAGAAGCGAGCTGGTAACATGAGCTCGTGAGAGGCAATATGGAGAGAAAAAAGTGGGTGCAGGAAAGCGAAAGAAAACGGTGATCTAACGAGTACGGGAAGAACTGCGGAAGAGTCTTACAGCTCTCTCACGCTCGCCTGGAGCGACATGAAAAGCCCGTCTCTGTGGAGCACGGGTGGCGGCGGACGAGTGAGAAGCAGAGGAAGCCCAGACCCTTAGGCGGCTCCCCATTGTTTGCAGACGTTGTGCCATATCTATCCCCTGCCTCTGTCTTTGTCTCTGACTCTCTCGAACACCAAAGGGAACCGAAATAAAAACACGCCAATCTCTCTCAATGACAACGATTGCAAATGAGTGCGAATAATATGAGAAATCTCTCCCTCTCTCTCTCCAAACGCAGCACAAGGTTTTTCCTGAAGGCGGAACAAGGTTTTCCTGAGTATGATTTTCTATTGTTCTCGAAGCGGGACAAGTAGATGCGGAAAAAGCATCTCCTACTCGATCGTGCCCACGAACAACCCCGAAAGAAGATGCATGAAAACCTTGTTTTATCACTTTTTTTTTTAAGTACAATGAATTGAGAATACACACTCTCACACCCAACCTCATAATGAATTGAAAATACACACTCAAACACCCAACCTCATAATGAATTGAAAATACACACTCTCACACCCAACCTCATAATGAATTGAAAATTCACACTCAAACACCCAACCTTGTAAGAATTGGAAATACACACTCAATCTCATAATAAATAAATTGGAAATACACATTCATACACCCAACCTCCTAAGATAAAAGCACCCATCATGAAAGACTCATGGACATGAACATCACACCACACTTTGAATCTGAACCTACTCTAGATTAAGATAATAATAGCACTTTCGTAGTCTAATTTCTAAGCCAACATACAAATTAGGTCTAACTTCTAACCCAACATATAGATTAGAGAGATTAGATCTAAGATGATGGTTATTATAAAAAGTACGAAAGCATACAGATATGAATGCACATGAAAGTACTTCAATCTCGTTACCCTTATGATATCTTTGCTAACAATAATTATTGATTTGTGTCATCATAATTAGGATTTTCATATTCTCATGATATGAGGCATGTTCTCAATATCCAAATGTTTGTGGCTTTGTGAATATAATAAGATGTTCCATTTTTCATGTTCTCAAAACGGTGGATGGTTTTTAAAACCCGTATATGCTGATCTATAATAACCATACATAATCATATGTGTAATGATATTTGTTCATTAGCCAATCTTGAGGAGAGAAAATGATAGGGGTCACCCATCGATTTTTTTCATTGTATTCACGGCGAATATGATCCCTTTTTGGGGATTGAACTCGAGTAGCCCCAATAGACTATTACATCTAAGTAGATCATTCAAGTCATTTGTAATCCAACCATGTTTCTTTTTAATTCATATATATATATATATATATATATATGAAAGCTCTTATATTAGAAAGTGAGATTATTTTAATATTCTTTTACGTTTCTTTTTACATAAGACCACGTTTTATTTATTTATGTATTGCTTTAATCACTACAAAGAACATCATGTATATGATAGTCTACATGTGAGGCTCTATAAAATAATGCAAAAACGCAGCTAGCAATGACATTTTGTCATGTATAATCGTTACTGTTGGAGTTTGAGGTCTATGGAAGCACGTGAACAACACAAGGGAGAGGAACAAGCTTAGAGCACAACACACAATACTGAATGTATTACCAAGAGAATGTACAGAGATAAGTAACTCGTAAGGGTTATAGGCAAGCCGAGGGAAGAAAACCTCCTAAAGAGGGAAAGAAGTCCCTTGATAGTCCTACTATGTTCACACACATCACTATCGAAATATATCAACAAATCCCCCATAGGGGTGATGCAATGAACAAGGAGCTGGCACTCATGTATAAGGAAGTGCCAAGATATGTTGAATCAATCCACAAAAGAAAGTAAGCCCAAAGCTTTGCAGAAAGCTTCAAACTTCTCCCTAGGTATAGCCTTTGCGAAAAGTCTACAACATTCTCCTGTGTGGGCACATATGCCAAAGTGATCTCTCCAATAGAGAACCTCTCACACTCAACAGTCGCTGTGAAAGTTGCCCTATACTCAGCCTCACAACTAGAAGTGGCCACAATAGGCTGCTTCTTGCTCAACCAAGATATGCATGAGCTACCAAGCATGAAGCAAAAACCACTGGTGGACACATGAGTGTCATAGCAACCAGTCCATTTAGAGTAAAAAAAAACATGTAAATCTAGTGGTAGTGATACCCCCTTGGGATAAAACAATCCAAGTATCCGAGTACCACTCAAGTAGCAAAAGATGTGCTTAACCACCTGCCAATGTTTGACACCTAGGCAATGCATAAACCTGCTCATCTGTGAGATAGCAAACTGAATATGTAGCCAAGTAATGCATAAGTAAATCAAGCATCCAACAACCTGCTGATAGAGAATAACATCAAATGCATCTCCAACATCATGAAGAATCAACCATAAAACTATCTCCATAGGAGTGGCAATAGGTTTACAATCTTCAATGCCAAAATGCTGCAATAATGTGTCAATATATTTTGTTTGACAAAAAGCTATTCTACCATCAACATGCATAAATTGAATGCCCAAATAATGATGTAAATGCCCCAAATCTAACATCTCAAATGAGGCATGCAAATCAGCCTTAAAATCACCAATATGCTTCTCATGAGAACCAGTGACCAACATCACATCAACATAGACGACAATGATTTGAAGCACATCATTTGCACACTTAACATATAAGGTGCTCTCAGTTGGACTGTTCTCAAAACCATGTGCAATTAGGTAGCCATGTATTTTTTCATACCAAGCATGTGGTGCTTTCTTCAAACCATATAATGCCTTTTTCAACATGCAAACTTTGTTTTCATGCCCTTTTTGCACAAACCCAAGGGGCTGAAAAACATACACTTCTTCATGCAAAACACCATTCAAAAATGCAGTTTTAATGTGCAACTGATCTACATTCCAACCATGATGAGCTGCAAGTGCATAGATGCTACGAACAGTATTCATTCAACATGTAGGAGCAAAGGTCTCATAAAAATCAATGCCTCTTTCTTGAGCATAACCCTTTGCAACAAGCCTAGCCTTATACATGTCAACTATTCCATCATGCTTATGCTTCAGCTTGTATACCCACTTAGTGCCAATGCCCTTCTTGCCATGAGACAATTCACATAAAGACCAGGTACCATTTTTCATTATAGCATCATATTCTGATTGCATAGTAGCCATCCAATTTTTTTGAATTTTGTGCTTCATCAAACAAAACCGGCTCATTCTCATCACAAAGTTTAGAGGGAGCCATAACATGGAAAAGTGATGCAAAAGAAGCATTATGTGAGCCTAAACAAGTACGATATGACAGAGGTGCATCTAATTTGCTATCTCACAAAGTCTGCACCAACCATTTAGGCATAGTCTTTGCCTCCTCTATATCAGTTCTATCATCAACAAGTGTATCATGTAAATCTGCATCAGAAATGGAATGATTTGTATCATCACATGAAACCTATAAAGGCTGAAAAATTGACTCATTTGGACCAACACTAGACTGTCCACCTGTAAAAAGAGGCAGTGAAGTACCATATATATCTTTGGAGCTAACTGATGTCTCCTTAGTACATGGAAGTAATGGCTGAATAGCATCTTCCACAAAAACAACATCATAGCTAACCAAAATGCATTTAGTATGTGGATGATACAGATGATAGCCTTTGCTTTCAAAATTGTACTCAACAAAAATACATTTCATTGTGTTATCATCCAACTGCTTTGTTGTTCAGGCACTAATGCATATGCCAGACAATCAAAAACATGTAGATGAGCAACAGATGGCTTGCGACCATGACAAGCCTCATATGGAGTGATAGATTGTAGTGCTTTACTGGGACACCTGTTAAGCACATATGTTGCACACATAATAGCCTCAAGCCAAAAACTATGTGGTAAAGCCTGACTCTTGACCATACACCTCGCCATATCCATGAGTGACCTTCTCTTTCTCTTTCTTTATTGTGTTGAGGTGTATCCACACACCTCAACACTGATGTTTTATCCACATGTTCAGCCAAAAATGCATTAAAATTAGAAGACATATATTCCCCCCCTTGATCAGAATGGAGGGTGCCCATTTTACATGCTGATAGATTTTTAGCCAAAACTAGAAACTTTTTGAAGCACATAAACACTTCGGACTTTGATTTCAATGGATATACCCATGCATGCTTGGAAAAATCATCAATGAAAGTCACGAAGTAAAGATAGTTCCCAAAGGAGGGTGTATGCATAGGACCACATACATCACTGTGAACAAAGCTGTAATTTATGAGTAGCTCAAATTGAACAATCTTTTGGGAACAAGGAATGCTGCATTTTGCCCAAAATAGAGCCTTCACAAACATGTTTACTAGGGGCCTCAAGTTTAAGCAGAGAGGACACCATTTCAGATTTCTATAAGCATAGCAAACTAGCAAAATTCAGATGACCAAAGCATGCATGCCAAATCTTTGCATTTGACATAGCTTGAGAATCATGTACTGTACATGCTGAATCAGATCATGAATTGTACATTTGTCATCAACAAATTTCACAACCAAGCCGATCTTGGCTAATGCTAAAACTGATAATAGGTTTTTTCTTGATCCTTGGCACAAATAAAGCATCTGACAATGTAAAAGAATTGTACATGCTGAATCAGATCATGAATTGTACATTTGTCATCAACAAATTTCACAACCAAGCCGATCTTGGCTAATGCTAAAACTGATAATAGGTTTTTTCTTGATCCTTGGCACAAAATGATCTTACCAACTCCCATGATAGGATAAGAGGAGTTTTCGGTGCATGTGATAGTATTCCCTATAGGGGCAGGCTCAAGTGAAGTGAAGAAACTACGCTATGTAGTAATATTTTTGGTTGCCCAAGTATCAAAGTATCAAACATCTTAATCTACTACAGATATATACTATTCATGAGAAGATGGTTCATAACTGCAAATTGTAGTAAATGCCCATTCTTCATTCTGCACAATATTAGCAAACTATGTTTTGGGTGTAGAGGCCTCTGCAACAACGATTCCAACCTCTGTTTTTTTTGCCTCTTTTGCAGCCAATTTTGGACAACTCTTTATGACATGATCATTTCCTTTAGAGCATTTGCAAAACAATTTCCGCTTTTCTGTTTTCTTCTGGTCTCTATCATCCTTCTTTGATTGTGAAGAATTAACAAATTTTTGCTACTAGGAGATGAGCTCCATTTACCTTTGCCCTTTTGACTAGCCAAGAAAGCTTGATTTGCAACATGCATAATGGACCTATTCTGCCTAGATTGATCTTCTTGCAAAAAAATAGGGACTAACTCCTCAAATGTTAAGGCACCTGATTTGCCTTTCATCATCAATCTAAGAGTAGAAGCAAAATTTTGATATGAATCTGGAAGACCATTTAGAACATCCTGCACAAGTGAACTATCAGGCAAGACTTCATCAACAGAAATCAACTGCTCCTTCAAATCTTTGATCTTTGTCAAAAAACTATCTCCTTCATTCATGTGCTCACTCTCCAACTGTTTTCAAAGGTAAGCAACACGATCCTCATTCCTTGCCTAGTATAAAGTGGGAAGTGTATCCCAAGCATCGTTTGTTGTTCTATAAGAGCGAATGTGAGGAATAATGGCACATTTGATAGACAAGGTTGTCAATGCATGTGCCTGAGCATCTCTTGCATCCCAACAAAGTTGTTTTATAGTAGGTGCATCAAGAACCGCAACACAAACAAGAACCTAGAGAATATCACCATCTTCAACATCGTCTACATCACCTTCAGCAATTGTGTTTGTAGGTGTAATAGGACATTTTTCAACACCTTGTACAATACTCCACAATCCGTTTGCAACCAATACATGACACGTCATATAAGTCCATAATGGTTAATTGGTACTATCCAACTTATCCTCAACAGCCAACAAACGGAATACATCACTACTTTCAACCATGGCCATTGACTAAAATACCCTGATGAAGAAAAATGATTGTATCTCGAAAAGTGAATAGAACTACCCTATTGAGTTATGCTAAACCTGTAGCAGACTTTGAGATGCTTATAATGGTGAATGGAAACCTATATATATCTTTGGCAGAAAAAAGACGAAATTGCCTACACAAGCACTGTAATAGTGCATTCAGAGGCCAAAACGAGTTCAGATTGTGATTTTGACACCATAGAGAGAAGCAATTTTAAACTCTTGATCACCTTGGGTATGCTCACCAATTTTTGTGCGATTGTGAGATTGTGACTAGAGGGCTATTGACGATGCCCTAGATGAAGCGATGACCTGCTCTGATACCAATTGTTGGAGTTTGAGGTCTGTGGAAGCATGCAAACAGCGCAAGGAAGAAGAAGAAGAAGAAGCTTAGGGCACAATACTCAATGTATTACAAAGAGAATGTACAAACCTATTAGGGTTATAGGTGTATATACAAGCCGAGGGGAAAAAATCTCCTAAAGAGGGAAAAAAGTGCCCCAGTAGTCCTAGTGTTTCACACACATCACTACCGAAATATATGAACAGCTATAGGGGGTCACTTCTTTTAGTGGCTCACTCAAATGTGCATCATGTAAATCTGCATAAAAAATAGAATGATATGCATCATCATTTAAAACTTGTAAAGATTGAAAAATTGCATAACTAGTAGTAGCATTTGATTGTACACCGATAAAAAGAGGTAGCAAAGTGCCTTACACATCCTTTGAGCTGATTGATGTCTCCTTGGTATACGAAAATAAGGAATGAATTGCATATTCCACAAAAATGACATCATGATTAACCAAAATGCATTCAATATGTGATGATTAGATGAAAACCTTTTCTTTTAAAACTATACCAAACATAAATACATTTCATAGCCTTATTATCCACTTTTGTATGTTGTTGTTTAGGCACTAATGCATATTCTAGATAACCAAAAACACACAAATTGTGACCATGCAAAGCCTCATATGGAGTGATAGATTGTGATGCTTTGGTGGGACACCTATTAAGTACATATGTTGCACACATAACATAATCAAGCCAGAAGCTATGTGATAAAGCCTATCTTTTGACCATACACCTTGCGATTTCCATGAGAAACCTATTTTTCTTCTCAAAAACTCCATTTTTTTAGGTGTATATGGCATTACACATTGATTTTGTATCCTACACTCAGTCAAAAATGCATTAAAATTGGAATACTCCCCCCTCAATCCAAACAGAGGGTGTGCATTTTACATGTTGATAGATTTTCAACCATACCAAAAAATTGTTTAAAGCACATAAACAATTTAGACTCTGCTTTCAATGGATAGAACCATGAATGCCAAGAAAACTCATCAATGAAAGTCATAGACTATATGTAATTCCCAAATGAAGGTGTCTACATCGAACCACATGCATCATTATGAACAAGCTACAAGTTATGTGCATTTGTAATTGCACCATCTTTGGGGAAGGAAGAACGCTAGATTTTACCCAATATACGAACCTCACAGATTATGCTTAGAAGGTGCCTCAATTTCGGACAAAGAGGACACCATTTGAGATGTTTGTAGGTAAAGAAAGCTAGTAAAATTTAGATGATCGAAGCATGCATGACAAAGTTTTGCATCTAAAATAGCCTCACCATTTGAAAGATCATGGAGTATACATCTATCATCAATAAATTTAATAACCAAGCCCAATTTTGGCTAGTACTAAAACTGAGAAAGATTCTTCTTGATCCCTAGCACATACAGGACATCTGACACTATGAAGTACTACTATCAGTAGTAGTAAGAATGATCTTTCCAACTCCCATGACATGACAAGAGGAGTTGTTAGCACATGTACAATATTCTCTATAGGGACATGCTCAAGCGAAGTGAGAAATTGTGCTCATAGGTAATATGTTTGGTTGCACCACTATCAAAAATACCAAACAACTGAGTCCACTACATACATACATAGTTCATGAGAAGATGGATCATAACTATAATGAGTAGTAAACACTCATTCTTCATTCTGAACAAGGTTAGGAGGCTCAATTTTAGATGTGCAGGCATATGGAACAACCATTCAAGCCTCTTTCTTCTTTGCTTCTTTTGCAAGAAATTTAGGATAACTCTTAATGACATAATAATTTTCCTTAAAGTACTTACATAATTGATTTTTTCTTTTTGTTTTTTATTATCATCTTTATCATTGTTCTTTGACTATGCAGCATTTGCATATTTTTGCTTACTAGTAGATGAGCTCCATTTACCTTTGCCCTTTTGACTAGCTAAGAAAGCTTGATCTAAAACACACATAATTAATATATTCTATCTAGATTGATCTTCCTACAAGAAAATAGAGACGAGATCCTCAAAGGTTAAGGCATTTGGATTTTCTTTCATCATTGGACAAAGTGTAGAAGAAAAACTATGATAAGAATCTTGAAGACCATTAATAGTAGTCTGCACAAGTGAACTATGTGACAAGATTTCATTAGTAAACCAATTACTCTTTAAAATCCTTAATCCTCGTCAGAAAGGTGTACATTGAATCTCCTTCATTCACATGAGCCTCATTTCTTTCCTTTTATAAGTGTGGTAAGAGTATTGCAAGCATATTTTGTTGTTTTGCCCGAATGAGTGTGAGGGATAGTAGCACATTTGATAAAAATATATATCAATGCATATGCATATAAATCTCAAGTGATCTGAATAAATATTCTCTATAGGAGGTGCAATAGTATCATGAAACTTAAGATCATCATCTTCAATACCACCTGCATCACCTGCTCTCATAACATTTGTTGATGTAGAAGGATGCATTTCAATACCTTTCACAATATTCCATAAGCATTTTTCTATGAATAGTTGATGCATCATGTATGCCTATAATGGGTTGTTAGAACCATCCAACTTATCCTGAACAACCAACATACAAAAAAGGTAATTTCTTTTAGCATGGTTATACCCTAATGCTATTTCTCAAAAAAGTTGAGCAAAAATGCCCTATCAAGCTTTGCTAAACTTGTAACAGACTTTTAGGTGCTTGTATTGGTGAACTAGAAATTGTATATATATGTTTGCCACAAAAGGACAAAATTTCTTGAATATTCATTGTGATAATGCATTCAAAGGCTGAAACAAACTCAAATCGAAATTCCAATGCCACACACCAAACTTTTTTTGATCTGTTAATGACATGAAGTATGTTTACCAACTTTTATGTGATTCTAAGAGTGTGATTGGAAGGGTATTGATGATGCCCTAGAGAAAGCAGTGACCTGATTTGATACCAATTGTTGGATTTAGAGGATTGGGAAAGCACATAAACAATAGAATGAAGAAGAAGAAGAAGAAGAAGAAGTTTGGAGCACAACACAACACTGAGTGCTTAAGTAATGTACAAAGATAAATAATCTTTTCGGTCTATAGGTATTATACAAGCCAGGGGAAAAAACCTCCTAACAAGTGAAAAAAGTGCCTCTATGGTCCTATGTGTGTTCACACACATCACTACTAAATATATCAACACCACATTTGTATGTGTGTGTGTATATGTATGCATGTATGTATATGTATTTACGTATGTACATATGTACATATGTAAATATGTATGTATGTACATATGTACGTATGTATGTATGTTTACATATGTATGTATCTATGGGATAGAAATACATTTAGGAAAAATCTCATATACATTATAATGCCATACTCCAAGGACCAAAAATGGTCAAATATTAGATGGAATAAAAGTAATACTAAAATATAAATAAACTAAAGGTTCTAACCTAATGGAGCATAAAGGTTGTTATTGGATTACTTTGTTAGTAAATATCTATTCCTTGGACTTGTTTCCAAAGATCTCCAAAAAGAAAATCAAACAAGGAAAAAAGGGTTGTTAACTTCCCCATCCAAGAGAACATATGTCGATACAAGTATCCAAATGGGAAGGCAAGTACTCAAGCATGCATTTGTATCATTGATATCATAGTACTTTCTTACAAAACCTAGAGAAATAATAGAAGCTCAAGAAGAGAGTTCTTTGTGCTTCATCAACAATGCGTATTCAGATTTGGGGCCGATTTTCAGCCATATTAGTGATTTTATAGGTTTCTTGGATCGGTGGTTGGAGTAGCCATCACTAGTTGAAACATTGGAACTTATCAGCTTGATTTTGTAAGAGTGCATTGAGCCTTCCCTAAGGCTATTTTTGGACAAGTTTTGAGCTTTTTTATCTCATTCATTGTTTCTCATTGCTCATAAACATTTTTTGATCACTCTCACTATATGTCTTTGTGGAAATCATCTTTGTACACTCGTATGGCTATGGCTGGCATAGCCTTGATGTGTTAAAAATGGTCATTGTGAGGTTTTTAAAAATTGGGAGGCACCTAGATGGTGGAAAACATATCCAAGCCTCGCCATAGGAGATGTATGCTAATGGGTTCATATGTGCTTAATAAGCCTAGTTGGATTCTTTTGGTCACTTGGTATATGTAGTGAGCAGTGCAATGATATGCAGTGATATAATTATGTAATTTTATAGTTATTCAATCAGTTCTTTGATAGTGCTTTGATGCTTAGCCTCCATTTGGAAAGGAGACTACCAAATTTTTTAGATATTTCATTTTCATCCATACGTAAGCTAATTTTGTTCCTTAAATTGCTTCCAAGTGCAAGCATATGAGTTTGCAAGCTATTAGTTTGACAGTTTTTCATAATTTATTTTGCTCATATGCTCACTTTTTGGGGGAAACACTACCAAAAGTTTCCCCATAAACTTGACACATAGTCATATTTTGAAGTGTTAGTGGTGGTTGGTAATTTCTAGTGTGATGAATAATCTAATCACTTATTCACCATGGCATCAAAGGTTTTAGGCACATCTGCTAGATCAAGGCCTAATGCAATTGTCTCCAAGAAGAACTATAACTTAAAAGGAAAAGAGCATTTTGAGATTTTCAAGTTTGATGGCAACAAGTTCTCTCTATGGAAGAATTGTATATGTGATGTCTTAATACAAAGAAGACAATGGAAGCCGCTAAAAGAAACTTGTTGATATGAAACATCTATTTGGGATGTTTTTAATTAAGTTACCTTTTCCAACTGACTATCCTTGATCTTTAGTGAAAGGAATCAGATACTTTATCTCAACCATTTCAAAAAGTTTTGGAAGACAGGAAGGAAGAACCAAAATCTTGTCTAAGCAATTCAAACCTCTAAGAGAATTAATCTAATTTGAGTCAAACTCTACGTGACTCAAGACTTTAAGTGCTCAAAGATTTGTTTCAACAAGGTATTGAAGTGTTTGATCTATATTTAAGAGAAGTTATCAAAAAGATTCTTGGTGCAAAACTAAATGCCATCCAACCACAAGATACTAGCATGGTATCAACATTTGTGTGTTGACCCACTCGAAAAACCAATGATTCCTTCAGGGCACAAGTTTATCTTTCCATTATTCAATCTCTAAAAGCTAAGTCTAAGGTCTTATATCCTCTTTTCACACCTATTTTTTCTTGCAAAGATATTAGCTAGGGTGTCTCTAGAACCTTGCACCTCTTTATGTATTATTTTGGCAAATTTTATTGCCAAAATTCAATTCTACTCAAGATTTTATGCTTTAAGAGGTAACTCTTTCGTCACTCATGAGCTTATTATAGGTACTTTGGCAAAATCTCTAGTAGTTCCAATCATAACTACTTGTACGAGATTTTCCAAGTCTATCCAATTTCTATTGACTAGGAAATAATGATAAAGACTTAGTTTTTTATCTTTATGATCTCTTTCATTGTCTATAAAGCTCATTGGCTTACCTTAGGGATTTTCATAGACCTCCCCCTCAACTCAAGTCTAAGCATGTCAATGCTTTTCAGATTCCAAATCTAAGAATCTCTTTAAGATTGATACACTTTGGGTTATGTCAATCACAATACTTGAGCACTGCCACTCATGGTTTGGGGATTTCTTAAGAACTACTTGTCTAGCTAACTTGAAGAAGTCTCTTTCATATTGCCATTGAAGATTATATTATTTTGTTGATATATTTAGATAGTGATGTGTGTGAACACACTAGGACTGCCGAGACACTTTTTTCCCTCTTTAGGGGTTTTTTTCCCTCGACTTGTATATATGACTATTACCCTAATGGGTTACTTATCTTTGTACATTCTCTTGGTAATACATTCAATATTGTGTGTTGTGCTCCAAGCTTCTTCTTCTTCCTTGTACTGTTTGCGTGCTTCCGACAGACCTCAAACTCCACCAATTGGTATCAAAATAGGTTGTCGCTTCATCTAGGGCATCATCAACACCCCTTCGGTCACAGTCTCTGAATCGCATGAAATTTGATGAGAATACTCAGCTCGTTTCAGCCTCCCAATGCACTATTGCAGTGCCTATGTAGGCAATTTCATCTTTTTGTGCCAAAGATATATACAAGTTCTGGTTCACCAGTATAAGCATCTCGAAGTCTGCTACATGTTTAACAGAACTTGACAATGTAGTTCTAGTCAGAAGAGCAAAGGTAAATGGACCTCTTCTCTTAGTAAGTAGAAATTTGCTAATTCTACATAATCAAAGAAGGATGACAGAGATGAGAAGAAAACAAAAAAGCAGAAATTGTTTTGCAAATGCTGTAAAGGAAATGATCATGTCATAAAGAGTTGTCCAAAACTGGTTGCAAAAGAGGCAAAGAAGAAAGAGGCTAGAGTGGTTTTTGTAGAGGCCTCTACATCCAAAACAGAGTCTTCTAATCTTGTGCAGAATGAAGAATGGGCATTTAATAATATTTGGAGTTATGACCCATCTTCACATGAACAATGTATGTCTGCAGTAGACTCAAAAGTTTGGTACTTTGATAGTGGGGCAACCAAACATATTACCTTGTAGCACAATTTCTTCACTTCACTTGAGCCTGCCCCTACAAGGAATACTGTCACATGTGCCAACAACTCCTCTCATCCTATCATGGTAGTTGGTAAGATCATTCTGACTACTATTGATGGTAGTTCTTTTACATTGTCAGATGCTTTATTTGTGCCATGGATCAAGAAAAATCTGTTATCAATTTCAACATTATCCAAGATTTTCTTGGTTGTAAAATTTTTTGATGACATATGTACAATTCATGATCTATCAAATGGCGATGTCATTATTGCTTGTAGCATTTTATGTCGTGGGCTGTATAAGCTCATAGAATATGAAAAATTTATGAATGATTTAGCATGTGCAGTACATGATTCTCAGGCTATGTCAGATGCAAAGCTTTGGCATGCACACTTAATTCATCTGAATTTTGTTATTTTGCTATGCCTACAAAAATCTGAAATGGTGTCCTCTCTGCCCAAACTTGAGGAACCTGGTAAACATGTTTGTGAAGGTTGTATTTTGGGCAAAATGCAGCGTTCCTCCTTCCCAAAAGATGGTTCAATTTGAGCTACTCAAAATTGTAGCCTGTTCACAGTGATGTTTGTGGTCCTATGCAAACATCTTCTTTTGGGAACTATCTTTACTTCGCGACTTTCATCGATGATTTTTCTAGGCATGCGTGGGTATATCCATTGAAAGCAAAGTCCAAAGTGTTTACGAGCTTCAAATAGTTTCTGGTTTTGGCTGAAAATATGGTAGCATGTAAAATGGGCATCCTCCATTCTCATTGAGAGGGGGAATATATGTCTTCTTATTTTAATGCATTTTTGGCTGAAAGGATAAAACATCAGTGTACAGTGCCATATATGCCTCAACAAAATGGGGTGGCTAAAAGGAAGAACAAGTCACTTATGGAGATGGTGAGGTGTATGGTCAAGAGTCAAGCTTTACCACATGGTTTCTGGCTTGAGGCTATTATGTGTGCAGCATATCTACCTAACATGTGTTCCACTAAAGCACTGTAGTCTATTACTCCATATGAGGCTTGGCATGGTTGCAAACCATCTGTTGCTCATCTGCATGTTTTTGGTTGTCTAGCATATGCATTAGTGTCTGAACAACAACACAAGAAATTGGATGATAAAGCAGTGAAATGTATTTTTGTTGGGTATAATTATGCAATCAAAGGCTATCATCTGCATCATCCATAGTTTAAATGCATTTTGGTTAGTTGTGATGTTGTTTTTGTGGAAGATGTTATTCAAATATTACTTTCATGTACTAAGGAGACATCAATTAGCTCCATATACATGTATGACACTTTGTTGCCTCTTTTTATGGGTGGATAGTCTAGTACTGGTCCTAATGAGGAAACTTCTCAACCTTTATAGATTTCATGTGATGATGCAACTCATTCCATTTCTGATGCAGATTTACATGTTGCACTTGTTGATGAGAGAGTTGATATTAAGGAGGCAAAAACTATGCCAAAATGGCTAGTACAGACTTTGTGTAAGAGCAAATTAGATGCACCTATGTCATATCATACTCATTTAGGCTGTTACCGTTAGTGTCCATGTGAAAGGATAAATCACCACTGGACACTTCTTTGTATATGTTCTTTAATAAAACATATAGTGGCCTGGATCAATCACAGACTGTAAGTTCGATCGCTATTGTAACACCTAAGAAGTCTGTGTTCGTGCTCCCTATGTACTGTGTTTTTCTGCGTATTTTGCAGCCTCTGTGTGGAGTACCATCTGCAGCCCTAGGAGCTCCGTTTTCTACTTCCAGGATATCATCGTGGAGCTCTCAAGAAGGAGAGTGCTTTGTGGTGCATCACCAACTAAATACTTCTCTAGTATCAGAGCATTTTGATGTAAAAGCCTTGTTCCTTTTGTGCGAGCGAAGACTTTCTCCAAGGCTTATGACTAAGGCTGCGACCAAGGCATAGACCTTGGCATACCTTGTCATCCGAGTCACGAAAGTCACTATTGGTGCCGTTGGCTGCGTGCGAGGGAGGAGCTCATTGATCAAGGAAGATAGAGGTTCTCGGTACTTCCCGGGAGGTCACCCATCCCAGTAATGTTCCCCTCGGAGCTCGCTTAACCGTGGCAATCTCTTGCCACTAAGCTACACTCTTGTGGTGTTTGAAGAAGGGGAAAGACTAAGGTTAACATTACCTTGAACATGTTTTGGTTCCTCAAAGATTCATTCTTTGATTTCAAAGCCTATTTCTGAAGCATTTTTGGGGTGTCTTTTGGAGCCATTTTGGAGTACTTTCGCACACAGTTCTCGTCACACAGGTCCAATAACATCAAGAAGAGTGTTCTTTGTACTTCTCTAACAATAAATATCAAACTTTGGGGCAGTGTTTTCAGCCACACTCGTAAGACAAGAGGTTTCTTGAAAGGTTTTCAGTTTTGGTGGGAGCAGCTTCTGCAAATTTATGCAGGTTTTTTAGCCTAAAACATCAGAGTTGATAGACAATTGCAGGTGTTGTTGGCTAGTTTTTGGGCTATGCATTCAGCCTTTTTGGTGTCATTTTACTGCATATATTGAGCATAGACACACCATATACGCTTCTGTGGATAGTGCTTATGTACATCCATGTGGTCATTGATATATTGGTTATGTTTTTTGCAGTTTTCTTAACTGGGAGACACCTAGATGTCGGGGTCTCTTCGGTGATGCAGGTGGAAGACTTACCCAACCTTGCCATAGGAGATGTATGATAGTTGTTCATAGGTGCTCGATAAGCCTAGCTGGCTTCTATTGGGTAACTGGTTATATGTAGTGGAGTCAGTGATTCACTATGCACGTAAACATGTTAGTACTTGCCGTTTTATGATATTTTGACACTAGTCATATACTCATTTTGCAGAGGATACTCTCGCAAAATTTTTCTAGATTTTTGGTTTTGTCAACTATATAGTGGTTGATTTACTCCTTGATACACTTATTCGTTGGTATTTGGACTCTTCTAGCTCCATTATCATTCTATTCAGTTCTCTACCATGATGGCATCAGAGGTCTCAAGCACATATGGTGGATCAAGGTCTAGTGCCAGTGTTCCAAGGAGGAGATATAACTTGCAGGGCAAAGACCATTTTGAAATCCGAAAATTTGATGGCACAAACTTTGCTCTATGGAAGAATCACATTAAAGATGTGCTGATTCAAAGGAGGCAATGAAAGCCAGTAAATGGGATTTCAAAGAAGCCTGTTGACATGGATGAAGATGATTGGGATGAGTTAGATGAAATGGCCAGGTCTACTATTCACTTGCACATGGGAGATAATGTTTACTTTACAGTATTAGACTGTGAAAGTGCAGAGGAGCTTTGGAAGAAGTTATGCAATACATAGAAAAAAGAGACAACATCAAATAAAGTGTATCTGATGAGAAAATTATATGACTTTCAAATGAAGGACATAGATAGTGTTGCTGCTTATCTCAATGAGTTTGATGCTATATTCTCCCAGTTACAGGCTGAGAAAATGGATATGGATAATGAAATGAAAGTAGTATGCTGTTATGCACCTTGCCATCATCATGGGATACATTTTGCACAGCTATTAGCAATAGTGCACCTGGTGGTAAGCTCGTCTATGATGACATATGTGGAGCACTCTTGAGTGAGGAGATTTGTAGAAAATCTATGGTTGGAACCCAGAGTGGAGATGCATATAATGTTTGTGATTCTTACCAAGGAAAGAACCAACAATGTGGCAGGAGCAAGGACAAGGAAAAGAATGGTCAACAAAATAAGAATAGAAGTAAATCAAGGAAGAGGGATATCGAATGCAATTATTGTCATAAGAAGGGACACATGAAGAAATATTGTTATGCATTAAAGAATGCTAAAGTTAAAGGACAGAATGTTGATGGGCATGTTAAACAATTACTGGCACCATCTACTTCGACAGAGAAGATTGAAGAAATTAATGCTATTTTTGATGATGCTGATGTGTTGACACTTGATAGTACTATGCCAACTGAGGCTCTTATGGCTGATTCTTTTTCCCACGCATGGCTGCTAGATTCTGGTGCTTCTTTCCATGTGACACCACACACAGAATGGTTCTCTAATTATACATCAAAGTCTCTTGGTATTGTGAGACTTGGTGAGTCTTACCAATGTGACATTGTGGGGATTGGAGATGTGGTTGTGCAATTCATTGATGGCTCAAAATTTACTATGCATAATGTACATCATGTTACCTCAGTTATCACATAGTCTGATGTCAATTGGTCAACTTGATGACCTTGGTTACAAGGTGGTCTTCTATGCTCAGTCCTTTCGTATATCAAAGGGCAATATGCAAGAAGAGCTTGTATGGACTTAAACAGTCCCCTAGGCAATGGTACCAAAATTTTTATGCTTTGATGAAGTGTCAAGGCTATTCTTGAAGCAATGAGGATCATTGTCTCTACACAAAGAGATGCTAAGATGGCAACTTGATATGCTTGATACTTTATGTCGATGATATGCTGATTGCTGGGAAGTTCTCTTATGACGTCGATTCTCAAAAAGAAGTTGAGTCAGACATTTGATATGAAGGATTTGGGGGATGCCAAACATATGCTTGGTATGCACATTAGTCATGATAGGAGTAAAAGATGCATATACTTGTCTCAAAGTGAGTATATATCCAAAGTACTTCATAGGTTCAATATGTAGGGTGGAAAGGCATTGAGTACACCTATACCCACATATGTGAAATTGAGCAAGGATGATTGCCCCAAATCAGATGAGGAAAAGGAATTCATGAACAAAACTCCCTATCAAACTATTGTTGGTCGTCTCATGTATGGTAGCTACGAGACCAGACATTGCATTTGTAGTGGGAGTTGTGAGCAGATATATGTCTAATCTTGGGAAGAAACATTGGGAAGTGGTCAAGATGATTTTGAGATATCTGAGCGGCACTAAGGACAAGTGTCTATGCTTAGGTAGAGAGAAAGCATCCATTATTGGTTACACAGATTCTAACTATGCTGGATGTGTAGACAATCGTAAGTCTACATCAGGGTACATTTTTCATTTTGTTGGAAGTGCTATCTCTTGGAGATCTTGTCTTCAAGAATGTATAACTGTTTCCACCACAGAAGGAGAGTATGTTGCAACAAGTGAGGCATGTAAGGAACCATTGTGGCTTTCTCGTCTTGCTTGTGATATGGGCGTACCTCAGCATGTACCTCGTTTGCTCAGTGATAGCCAGAGTGCCATTGCTTTGGCTAAGAATCTGGTCTATCATGTAAAGACCAAGCACATTGAGGTGAGATATTACTTCATTAGAGATTGCTTAGCCACTGAGCATATTATTCTTGAGAAGTTTCACACTCAAGATAATGCTAAAGATGCTTTGACTAAAGCTCTACCACAAGATAGCTTTTGACACTATTGTCACTTGATGGGGATTACTTGATTCATGATCTTACACGGTCACTTGTATACTATATAACATGCCCATCAGGTGGGAGGTATAGTTTGTATACTTACACTCAGGTATTCTTTATCATTCTTTATTTCTCTCCCATAGTTACTTTGGCCATATTGGCCTTTAGTGGGAGATTTTTATCGTTAGTGTCCATGTGAAAGGCCAAATGGCCACTGGACACTCTTTTGTATATGTTCTTTAATAAAACATCTAGTGGCCTGGTTAGTCACAGACTTTAAGTTCGACTGCAATTGTAACACCTAAGAAGTTTGTGTTTGTGCTCCCTATGTACTGTGTTTTTCTGCGCATCCTGCAGCCTCTATGCGGAGTACTATGTGCAGCCCTAGGAGCTCCGTTTTCTACTTCGAGTATATCAGCATGGAGCTCTTAAGAAGGAGAGTACTTTGTGGTCTCTCATAGTGCTTCTTTTGCATCAGATTGCTATGCTATGGCTACCTCGAGTCTTTTTCATAAGAATGAGCCAGTTTCATTTGATGAAGCACAAAATTGAAAAAATTAGATGGCTTCTATGCAATCAGAATATGATGCTATCATGAAAAATGGTACCTAGCCTTTATGTGACTTGTCTCCTGGCAAGAAGGCCATTGGTACTAAGTGGGTATACAACCTGAAGCATAAGACTAATGGAACATTCGACATGTATAAGGTTAGGCTTGTCGCAAAGGGTTATGCTTAGGAAAGAGGCATTGATTTTGATGAGACCTTTGTTCCTACATGCTGATGACTACAATTCGTAGCATATGTGCACTTGCAAATCATCGTGGCTGGAATGTACATCAGATGGACATGAAAACTGCATTTTTGAATGGTGAATTGCATAAAGAAGTGTATGTTTTTCAGCCCTATGGCTTTGTGCAAAAAGGGCATGAAAACCAAATGTGTAGGTTGAAAAGGCCATTATATGACTTGAAGCAAGCACCACATGCTTAGTATGAAAAGATGCATGCCTACACATGGTTTTGAGAACAGTCCAATTGAGAGCACCTTCTATGTTAAGCATGCAAATGATGTGCTTCTGATCATTGTTATCTATGTTGATGACATGCTACTTGATGGACCTCATGAAAAGCATATTACTGATTTTAAGGCTGATTCGCATGCCTCATTTGAGATGTCAGATTTGGGGCATTTGCATCATTATTTGAGAATTTGATATATGCAAGTTGATGGCAAAATAGCTTTGTGTCAAACAAAATATATTGACACATTATTGCAACATTTTGGCCTTGAAGACTCTTGCGACTCCTATGGAGATAGGTTTACAATTGAGTATTCATGATGTTCGAGATGCATTTGATGTTGTTATCTATCAACAAGTTGTTGGATGCTTGATTTACTTATGCATTACTTGGCCAGATATTTAGTTTGTTGTCTCATAGATGAACAGGTTTATGTGTTGCCTAGGTGTCAAGCTTTGGCAAGCGGTTAAGCACATCTTTTGCTACTTGGTGTTATCCGGCCACTTGGATTGTTTTATCCCAAGGGGGGATCACTACCACCAAATTTACATGCTTTTTTTGACTTTGATTGGGCTGGTTGCTATGACACTTATGTGTCCACTAGTGGCTTTTACTTCATGCTTGGTAGCTCATTTCTATCTTGGTTGAGGAAGCAACCTACTGTGGCGTCTTCTAATTGTGAGGCTGAGTATAGGGCAACTTTCACACCTTTTTTTGAGTGTGTGTGGCTCAGATGCCTTATGGATGATTTCGATGTTGGTCAGTCTTCTACCGCCACCATCTTCACTAATAGTTAGAGTGCATTGGCAATTGCGAGGAACCCTCTGTTCCATGCTGCACTAAGCACATTGAGGTGCACTATCATTATGTTAGAGAGAGGTTCTATGCTGGAGAGATCAATTTGGCATATGTGCCCACACATGAGAACATTGCAAACCTTTTCACAAAGGCTCTACCTAGGGAGAAGTTTTAAGATTTCCGCAAAGCTTTGGGATTACTTCCTTTTGTGGATTGATTCCACATAGCTTGGCCCTTTCTCATACATGAATGCCAAATCCTTGTTCACTGCATCACTCCCAGGGGGGATTTGTTGATATATTTAGGTAGTGATGTGTGTGAACACACTAGAACCATCGGGTCACATTTTTTCCTCTTTAGGAGGTTTTTTCCCCTGGCTTGTATAAACACCTATTACCCTAATAGGCTAGTTATCTTTGCACATTCTCTTGGTAATACATTCAGTATTGTGTGTTGTGCTTCAAGCTTCTTCTTCTTCTTCTTGGTGTTGTTCGCATGCTTCTGTAGACCTCAAATTCCAACATCTTCCTCAAACTCCAACATGTTCAAGTACTTGAGCTTTGACTACTCCTAATTTATCAAGAACATAAGCAAATGACTCATCTTTGAATTGTTTTCACCTCTTGAATGATCCTTTGAGGGAATGCTAAAATTCTAGACAACAATCTCAAACTTGTTTCTTGATTTGTGTTCATTTGCTTAGTGTTAAACTAAAGGATGAATATCAACTTAAGATATGGTTTTCCATACCATCATGAAAGTTTGACGCGAACTTTCATTTACCCTATATGTGATATTTACTCCTTTATGTCATTTCTTGAGTTTGAACCAAAGGTTATTTTTCCTATAGCCCACTTGGATACACTTTTTGAAGTATGTTCATAGTAAAAAAATATTGATTTTCTTTATGAATGAACCAAGTTATAATAGTTCTTTTTTAACACAAATCCTTCTTCATTATCATTTAAGAATCTTATAGATTATTTACTAGAAACTATAATTGTATAATAACTTGAAACATTTCAAGGATTTAGCTTTGCAAATACCTTCTCCAAAAGATATGCTTGTCCAATATTCTTCTTTAAATATGGAAATCAAGGTATGACTAATAAATTGCTTTTTATGAAGCTTAATTATGTTTATTATCCATCTTTGCCTCAAATACCTATGAATCTTTGTATAATTATTAAGAAGATTGACTTTAACTTAATAGGCATATCCCTCTCTTCACTTTTACCACTAAGATGGCATGATTATTAAGTTGGAATTGTACCCTTAATGAAAGGGCTGATAGACAACTTTTTAAGATAGGTATCTAGCATGACATTACAAGTCTTCAAATAACAACTACATGAGTTTATAAAAATAATAGCTAGGATATATAAACAATATGTAGAATGTTTCTCATTTAGAGAGTTACTTTGAAAGGAGAAATTGATCTCACTATTTTTTAATGGATTAATAAGCAAAGAATGTTGGAGTTTGAGGTCTATGGAAGCACACAAAAAAGACTAGGAAGAAGAAGAAGCTTGGAACATAACACAATACAAAATTTATTACCAAGTGAATGTACAAAGATAAGTTATCCATTAGCGTTATAGGTGCATATACAAGCCAGGGGAAAACAACCTCCTAAAAAGGGAAAGAGTGCCCCAATGGCCCTTAGTGTGCTCTCTCACATCACTACCAAAATATATCTTACCTATTATTTTTATAAACTCATGTGGTTTATAAAAATAATAGCTAGGATATATTTTAATATTGATGCAGTCAACAAGGAGATGACATTCATGTATAATGAACTGCCAAGCTGTGTGGAAAGAGATCAATCTAGAAAAGGAAGTAAGACCAAAGCTTTATGCAAAGCTTTAAATTTCTCCCTAGTTAGAGCCTTTGTGAAAATTTTTACAATGTTATCACGTCTGGGCACATAAGCCAAACTGATCTCTCCAATAGAGAAACTCTCCCTGACATAATGATAGTGCATCTCAATGTGCTTTGTGTGAGCATGGAACATAGGGTTCCTCACAACTACCAATGCACTCTGAAAATTAGTGAAGATGGTGGTGGTAGAGGACTGACCAACATCCAAATCAACCAAAAGGCTTCTGAGCCACAAACACTCAATAGCCGCTATGAAAGCTGCCCTAGACTCAACCTCACAACTAGAAGTGTCCATAATAAGATCCTTGTTGCTCAACCAAGATATGCATGAGCTACCAAGCATGAAGCAAAAACCACTAACACAAACACAAGTGTTATAGCAACCAACCCAATCTTAGTAAAAAAAAGCATGTAAATATGGTGGTAATGATCCTGCCTTGGGATAAAACAATCCAAGTAGCCTGTTACCACTCAAGTAGTGAAAGATGTGCTTAAGCGCCTGCCTATGCTTGACACAATGGAAATGCATAAGCCTGCTCATATGAGAGATAACAAACTGAATATCAGGCCAATTTATGCACAAGTAGATCAAACATCCAATAGCCTGCTCATAGAGAATGATGACAAATGCATCTCCAACATCATGAAGAATCAACCATAAATGTGTTTCCATGGGAGTGCCAATAAGTTTGCAATCTTCAAGTCCAAAATGCCACTATAATGTGTCAATATATTTTGTTTGACACAAAGCTATTCCTCCATCAACTTGCATAAATTGAATGACCAAATAAAGATGAAAATGCACCAGATTTTATATTTCAAAAGAGGCATGCAAATCATCCTTAACTTCAAAAATATGCTTCTCATTAGGAATAGTGAGTAGCATGTCATCAACATATACAAAAAAAAATTAGAAGTACATCATTTGCATGCTTAACATATAAGGTGCTCTTAGTTGGAATCTTCTCGAAACTATATACAATCAAGTAGGCATGTATATTTTCATACCAAGCATGTGGTGATTGCCTTAAACCGTATAATGCCTTTTTAGACCTACACACTCTCTTTTCATGTCCGTTCTACATAAAACCATAGGGTTGAAATACATGCACTTCTTCATGTAAGCCAACATTCAGAAATGTAGCTTTAATGTCCAACTGATGTACATTCCAACCATGATGAGCTGCAACTGCACAAATGGTACAAATAGTGGTCATTTGGCATGTGGGAGCAAAGCTCTCATCAAAATCAATGCCTCTCTCTTAGAACATAACCTTTGGAAATAAGCCTAGCCTTATACCCATCAATTGTTCCATCTTTCAGATTGTATACCCATTTAGTGACAATTGCCTTTTTACTTGGAGGCAAATCACATAAAGACCAAGTGAAATTCTTCATAATAGCATCATGTTCTGATTGCATAGATCCAATTCTTTGAATTTTGTGCTTCATAAAAAAAAAACAAGCTCATTCTGATCACAAATACTAGAGGCAGCCATTGCATAGCAGTTTGATGCAAAGGAAGCACTATGAGAGCCTCAACGGGTATGATATGACAATGGTGCATCTAATTTGCTATCTCTTTAAGTTTGCACCAACCATTTAGGTATAGTTTTATCCTCTTCTATGCAAGCCCTCTCATCGACAAGTGTATCATGTAAATCTACATCAGAAATGGAATGATCTCCATCATCATGTGGAACATGTAAAGGCCAAGAAATTGCCTCTTTTGGACTAGCACTTGATTGTCCACCTATAAAAAGAGGCAACAAAGTATCATACACCCTTTAGAGCTAACTAAAGTGTTCTTGGTACATGAAAGTAATGGTTGAATTGCATCTTATACAAAAACAACATCATGGCTAAACAAAATGTGTTTAGTGTATGGATAATACATATGATAGCCTTTGCTTTCACAACTGTACCCAACAAAAATGCATTTCACTGCTTTATCATCCAATTTCCTATGTTGTTGTTCTGACACTAATGCATATGTCAGACAACCAAAGACACATAGATGAGAAACAAATGGCTTGGGACCCTTCCAAGCCTCATATGGAGAGATTGATTGCAATGCTTTGGTGGGAAACCAATTAAGTACATATGATGCACACATAACAACCTCAAGCCAGAAGCTATGTGGTAAATCCTAACTTTTGACGATACACCTTGTCATCTCCATGAGAATCGATTTTGTTAAGGTGTTATGACAATGTACAATGATGTTGTTTTATCCTATGGTCAATCAAAGATACATTAAAATCAGGAGACATGTATCCCCCCAATCAGAATACAGGGTGCCCAATTTACATGCTGATGGATTTTTGGCCATGAACATAAAGTGTTTGAAGCACATAAACACTTTGGACTTTGTTTTCAATGGATACACCCATGCATGCTTGGAGAAATCATCAATCAATGTCACAAAGTAAAGGTAGTTTCCAAAAGAAGATGTCTACATAGGACCACATACAACTTTTTCTTGATCCTTGGCACATATAAAGCATTCAACAATGTGAAAGAAGGTAGTCCAAATGATCTTAATAGTTACATTATAGGATAAGAGGAGTTGTTAGCACATGTGATAGTATGGCATGTAGGAACATGCTCAAGTAAACTGAAGAAACTGCGTTGCAAGATAATATGTTTGGTTGCCCACTATTAAAGCACCAAACATCTGAGTTTACTATAGACGTACACTACACATGAGAAGATGGGTCATAGCTTCAAACAATAGTAAATCCCCATTCTTCTTTTTGAACAAGATTAGCAGACTCCGTTTCATGTGTAGAGGCCTTCGCAACAACCATTCTAGCCTCTTTCTTCTTTGCTTCTTGTGCAGCCAGTTTACGAAAACTTTTTATGGCATGATAATTTGCCTTATAGTATTTGCAAAACTATTTTTGCTTTTTTGTTTTCTCATCTTTGTCTTCCTTCTTTGATTGTGCAACATTCGCAGATTTTTGCTTACTAGTAGATGAGCTCCATTTTCCTTTGTCCTTCTAGCTAGCTAAAAAATCTTGATCTGCAATATGCATAATTGACCTATTCTGTCTGGATTGATCTTCATGAAAAAAAATAGAGATTAGCTCTTTAAAGTTTAATGGCATTTGGATTGCCTTTCATCATCAATCAAAGAGTAGAGGTAAAACTTTGATATGCATCTAGAAGACCATTAAGAACAGTCTGCACAAGTGAACTATCTAGCAAGACTTCATAAAAAAAATCAACTACTCCTTCAAATAGTTGATCTTTGTCAAAAAAAAAAATCCATAGAATCTCCTTCATTCATATGCTCACTCTCTAAATGTTTTTGGAGGTACACAACAGAAGCCTCATTTCTTGTCTGGTATAAAGTGGTAATTGTATCCCAAGCATCCTTTGATATCTTGTAGGCATGAATGTGGAAATTGTTTTTAATGAGACATCAATGACTAAATATTGTGATGAAGAAGCATATGAAAAATCAAGGAAGATCCAGGAGATGATGATCTTGAATCTATTATCATGGAAACTTTGTTCTCATTAGAGTAGGAGTTTCTAAAAGAAACTGGGCTTTGATGACTACCTTAGATATTTTTCACACACATGTATCTCTTGTATAATGTTGAAGAACCCAATGAACAAAAAAGTGCTCATTCTCATGAAAATAGATCATATGTATTTGAATCCCTTGAAAACATCGAAAAAATTAAGTCAAAACTTTGAGAATACGAGTATAAAACCCTAAAGAATAAGCTTTGAAAGGTGATTCATAAGATAGTCAAACAATGAGAACGCAAATCATTATGACTATTGAAGAAGGTGAAGATAAATGCATATATTTGGTTAGTCATATATCCACTTTTGAAGAGGACATCTTGAAAACATTGTTTCACCATTATTGAGAGATATTTCCATGGTCATAAAATATCTTAAAGGAGTTGACCCTAGCATAAAAGATCTTAAGGGACTTCACCCTAGCAATTAACTTGATGCGAAACCTTCTAAACTGAGACCATGCACATATAAAATATATATTCAGACAAATTAAGGAAGAAAAAAACACAGTACACAGGGAGCACGAACATAGAATTCTTAGGTGTTATAAATGTGATTGAGCTTACAGTCTGACTGACTAGGCCACTATATGTTTTATGAAAGAACATATACAAAGAAGTGTCTGGTGGCAATTTGGACTTTCACATGGACACTTATTTTATAGTTTTTTGACTAGCTTTGGCCTTGTCCAGACCTAGTGTTCGGCCTAGTTAAAAGTTAGGTTCTACAGCCTATTTGAGGGCTCAAACGGAGTCTAAAAACTATGAAAATTGGTATGTAGCTAATTCTAATACTCCTCAAGCTCAAGGACTCCCCGACTTGAACAAAATGGAGTTTATTCTACCAAGAGATTTACAATGTGTGTGTAGTGATGAAAATCACTTGAGTTGGAAATAGTTTATGGAAAAATGATTGGGCCTTGTTGTCCTATTGTGCATGACTGCTCCTTTTGTGCATGTATGCTCTTCTTATGAATCGTATGCCAACACTCCCCCCTTCCTAGCATCTGTCTCTCTTGACATACCTCTGTTCTGTAGGGTGGTCAATATAGTACTGGATAACGTTGGTGGCTAGCTCGTGTTCTCCTATCCGTAATCCTCTTGCTAGATCAACTTCCAATGCATCCCAATTTATTGCACCTGGGACATCTAGTTGTGGTGTAGTGTAGTATCAGAATACATGGCTTGTTCACATGCAAAGAGATGAAGCAGGTGTGTGGGCTTAGGTGCGAAGACCTCCGAGTGATACTGCTAGAAACCTGTTCTGAACATGTCTTCAAATGTTTGTTTGTAACATGCGGGGAGATATTTGATGCATGCATGCCAAGCGTAAGCCACACAAATATTGGGGGTAGTGCTCATGTCATACACCAAATTGTAATTTCCATTGGTAGACCCCGATAGATGTACTTGTGGTGCTGCTGCATTTCTAAAAGTTTTGAGTACAACTTGCATCATATCCAAAATTTTGAGCATCATTTGGGTTGCAACATCTGGCATGGGCTTCAGTCGAGGCATCCAATGTCAAATTGTGGCCATCATGTATGCTGTCGATGGTGGTCCCTACAGTGGCGCTATGTACGGATAATTGAGCCACTCCTTACATTGAGCATTATTCTGTACCTTTATGTTGAATGCTTTCCATGATCTGCAACGTGGAACGGGGCCGTAGCATGGATTGTAACGTAGATGTAAAGGCAGATTGTTCCATGTGTGCAGCATTTCAGAATATGTCTCGAGAAGTTTTTGCCGCCATGTCGGTTGACGGATTTTGCCTTTTTGCACCTCTGGAGGAAGGTCTTCGGGTTGAAACTGGGTAGCGAAGGAAGGAATCTTACCCATGACTCTCTGTATTTCTGCATTGTAATCAGCCATAATAACATAGTAAGGCCTGTATTGGAGTTCTGATGAGAGGATAAGGCATCTAGATGAAAGGTTCTTGAAGTAATTGGATTGTAACATAGTTTCTTCTATGACTCTCATGGCCTGATTTTGCACTACTGTGTGCTCTTCATGAGAACTCCCCATTTCTTCCACTTGTCGTAGCCATGGGGGTCGTGGTGCTTTGAAAGTATCCTGACCTTCTTCCGTTTGTTGTCCCCCTGGGAAGGGTTGCGGATCATATTTGTTTCTTTTTGTCTTATCTGCTTCAATTGACCCAGTTCTTTTGATAACTGGTCATGTGCCTCGAGTAAAGTGGCATAGTCTTCAAGAATGATTTTGATGCTCTCTAGGATCACAACTTGAAATTTGGAGGGACTAATGGGTGCCCTGGGTGTGCTTTCGATCACTGCCTCTAAGTTTTCCTAGTTTTGTTGTTGGAGACGTCTATTTTCCTCGTGTGCTACTGTAAGACGTCATTTGAGGAGTGCCATATTGCGTTGGAGTTTGGAATTTCGTTCTTGTTGTATTTGAAAATGGCTTTCTAACCCTTGGATCGCCTCCTAATCTACATTATGAAATTGTGTCTCCAACATGCCGTGAGCCTCTTGTAAGGTCTGAAATCGAGTTTGGAGACTGGCTTTGTCCTCTTCTAGTGTATCGAGGTGTTGTTGTAATGCTTCAGAGTGTTCTTGTAACCTTTGGTTATGTGCCTGCAACTGATGGTATTCTGTCCTTAACTGTGACATACATGCAATCATGGTGTCAAATGCATTGCCTATGGATGGAGGTGTGGTTTGTACAATGGAAGATGCAAGGGGAGGGAATTGGGGAATGGGAAGTGTGAATGTTGTGTCTACAGGAGATGTGTGTGTAGGTGAAATTGGTGGAGGGGGAATGGGGGAAGGTGGGAGTGTGGGGGGAGGGGGAGATGCCAAAGGTGGTGAAATGTCCATGCTTTCAGCTGGGGGGTGAAGGTGGTGTCTACCATATATACCGGAATGGTAGGTGGTGTGTGTGTGATAGTGGTGAATAAGTGTTGTGTGGATTGTGGGAATGGGATCGACGAGGAGGGTTGGATGGTGGCTTGATACATTCTACAAAAGTAGTCATGGGCGGGTTGAAGGATCTGTGGTATGGGGGGTGGGAAGTGAGAACCTGGAGGCGGGAAGGCCATGAAAGTGAATGTGGTGGCAGGGAATCCGAAGAATATGGATCTAGTGCCAGGATGGCCTATGATCGAGGGCATGGGGGCTGGTTCTCCTATGGTTGTCTCCATGAGAGATTCGGTTGGGATGGTGGTGGCTTGATAGACTCAGTTTTCAAAGGAGGAAAACAAGGTTGAACAGAGGTGGGAGTATGAAGGATGAAGGTTTGCTCTTTGGGTTGAGCAGTCGAGGTGGTTTCCCCAGCTTCAGTTCAAGGAGGTGATGGTGGGGCTGTGGGCGGTAATGGCTCGATATACTCTTCAGTGGTGACTGTGTGTACTTGGTCAGGAGTTCTTGCTTCTTGGGAGGTTGTCTCAATTGGTTCAGATGTAATAATAGGTTCTTCTACGGTAGTAATGGGAATCTGTATGTTTTTACCGGACCGTGGTCTCGTGTTTGGAATCTTCACGAATCATATTGAATGGGAGGTCTTTGTATCGCTGATCGAATTGCTTCCACTACACCATAAGTTTCTGCCACCAATAAGAGACCCTCACTGTATTCTGAGTCGACTCTAGCTTCTTCCAAGAGTTGAGCCATGAGCATTCTACTATTTTGTTCGTTGAGCAATTGTTGTGCCCCCACTCGCTCCATGATTTGATACAGCCTTTGGAGTTCTGTTGTATATGCTGGGGCTCCAGTGGCTTCTTCTTCTTCTGCTTCTTCTTCATCCTCTTCTTTGGCCTCTTGTTGTTCCGGTTGTTGAGATGTTCTCTGTTGATTGTCATCCCAGTGTACATGGTGGCCTTCTATGGATGTCCTTCATCTTTGGGAAGAGGTGCCCTATTCTTCTGTGTCTGAAAAGAATTCTACATCAGAGAGTTGTGTATTCTTCAAGAATGATTCAAAGTTGAAGGTGCTCATCCCCTCAACCTCTCCGATAGTAGCAAATTCAAATTCAGATGGGATGGGAGGAGCCGATGGGGTAGCTTGTGATGTGCCTTTAGATCCAGATCTGGGTATTCTAATAGTAAAGGGTGGCATAGTGGCATCCCCTCGTGGAGAGACTTCCAGAGTCGTCAGAACTTCGCGTGTTTGGACACAGGGAATTGAGCCCCTCATGCGCTTGGATTGATGTGTGGTAGTCTTGAGTATCTTAAACATTTGTAGTTGTGACCAAGTTAAAGCACGTTCAATGGGTACATCGTATGCTAAGCACCTGTAGATGATGCGCACGATTGCACAACAACCATTCAACATGAGCTTCCGAGATGACCTTTTATTTGCTTCATATAGCTGCTCCAGAATCCATACATGAAGTTTAATAGGAAGTGCACCTGTCTCTGCCAAGTAAAGAGTGAACCAGATCTGTTTGTGGGGCTGAGTGAATCGATCTTGATTGGGAAATGCAAAATGTTGCATGCACATACGAAGAGGAAGGGACACATTTGGTGTGAGTGCCTCCGTATCTTTCAAATTTTGTAGCTTCATATTCTTCATGTTAGTGGGAATAAGAGCATCCTTCTCAGAGGGCACATGCGGGCCATGCATGTTCAACGCAGAGCTCACCAGTTCCAACGTAAGTTCGAACCTTTTCAACTCATTGTTTCCCAACAAAGAAGGAATAACAAATGTTCCTGATTTTTCCTTTTCTTCATTAGCCTGTAATGTTGAGACCAAATAGTAACATCATAGGAGATCTGGTTTGGGTAAGGGTGCTGCAAAGTACTCCACCAGCCCTGTACACTGCCATATGGTTTGAGGTTCTTGTGTGTTCTGGAGAGTCTCAAACTCCTTGGAAAAGAACTGGAATCGGACCCATGACTTGTCATAATCACACTTGGACTCCCAGATATACTTGGCCTCTCCTAAGGGCCCTGGCATGCCATTGAACCAATGAGAATTTGCATGGACTCTCTTTGTGATTCCTGTGGGAGGATCCGGTACAGGTATTTGTTGGAGGTGTTGAGCTCTATAGGTCGTTCAGTTGGTGGCACATCAATAGGTAGACTGTCCACATGAATCCCTGCAGTACTTACTCCTGCCTATGAGCTCAAGCTTGCTGCTTCTGCCATGAGACTGCTTGTAGCTGTTGATGCTTATCTGCTAGAAGAAGAGAGGCACATTAGCATTGCATAGGAAACAAGATGTTATGGTGTTCCCTCCACAATACTAACATGACATTCCAAGTGGTTAGGGGTTAGTGGGTGGAGTGTTTGTGATGAGTGTGAATGTTGGTTAGTAGGTTAGTGTTCATTCTAGATGCATACTTTGGATGTGCAATGTACTCAAAATGCACCTACATCAGAGGGGACTGATTTACCCCCCCTTCTCCAAGGTGGCGACCAAGGTATAGACCTTGGCATACCTTGTCATCCGAGTCACCGAAGTCACTGTTGGCGCCGTTGGCTGCGCGCGAGGGAGGACCTTAACGATCAAGGAATATAGAGGTTCCAGGTACTTCCCGGGAGGTCACCCATCCCAATATTGTTCCCCCCAGAGCTCGCTTAACCATGGCAATCTCTTGCCACTAAGCTACACTCTTGTGGTGTTTGAAGAAGGGGAAAGACTAAGGTTGACATTACCTTGAACAAGTTTTGGTCCCTCAAAGCTTCATCATTTGCTTTCAAAGCCTATTTCTGAAGCATTTTTGGGGTGTCTTTTGGAGCCATTTTGGAGTACTTTTGCACATAGTTCTTCACACAGGTCCAAGAACATCAAGAAGAGTGTTCTTTGTACTTCTCAGACAATAAATATCAACCTTTGGGGCTGTATTTTCAGCCACACTCGTAAAACTACAGGTTTCTCGAGAGGTTTTCAGTTTTGGTGGGAGCAGTCGCTGCAAATTTATGCAGGTTTTTTAAGCCTAAAACATCAGAGTTGACAGACACTTGCAGGTGTTATTGGCTAGTTTTTGGACTGTGTATTTAGCCTTTTAGTGTCATTTTACTGCATATATTGAGCACATACACACCATGTACGCTTCTGTGGATATCGGTTATGTACATCCATGTGGTCATTGATATAGCGGTTACGTTCTTTGCATAAAGCTTTTTACGTTTGATAAAGAGGGTCATGGTGAGGTTTTCTTAACTGGGAGACACCCAGATGTCGGGGTCTCTTTGGTGATGCAGGTGGAAGACTTACCCAGCCTCTCCATAGGAGATGTATGATAGTTGTTCATAGGTGCTTGATAAGCCTAGTTGGCTTCTATTGGGTAACTGATTATATGCAGTGGAGTCAGTGATTCACTATGCAGATAGACATGTCAGTACTTGCAGTTTTATGATACTTTGACACCGGTCATATGCTAATTTTGCAGAGGATACTCTGGCAAAATTTTTCCAGATTTCTAGTTTAGTCAACTATATAGTGGTCGATTTACTCCTGGATAAACTTATTTGTTGGTGTTTGGACTCTTCTAGCTCCATTATCATTCTATTCAGTTCTCTACCATCATGGAATCAGAGGTCTCAGGCACATCCGGTGGATTAGGGTCTAGTGCTAGTGTTCCGAGGAGGAGCTATAGCTTGCAGGACAAAGACCATTTTCAGATCCAAAAATTTGAAGGCACAAACTTTGCTCTATGGAATAATCAGATTAAAGATGTGCTGATTCAAAGGAGGCAATGGAAGCCAGTAAATGGGATTTCAAAGAAGCCTGCTGACATGGATGAAGATGATTGGGATGAGTTAGATGAAATGGCCAGGTCTACCATTTTCTTGCACCTGGCAGATAATGTTTACTTTAAAGTATTAGACTGTGAAAGTGCAGAGGAGCTTTGGAAGAAGTTATGCAATACATATGAAAAAGAGGCGGCATCAAATAAAGTGTATCTTGATGAGAAAATTATATGAACTTCGTATGAAGCGTATGAAGGACACAAATAGTGTTGCTGCTCATCTAAATGAGTTTGATGCTATATTCTCCTAGTTACAGGCTTAGAAAATGGATATGGATAATGAAATGAAAGCTGTATTGCTATTATGCACCCTGCCATCATCATGGGATACGTTTTGCACAGCTATTAGCAACAGTGCACCTGGTGGTAAACTCGTCTATGATGACATATGTGGAGCACTGTTGAGTGAGGAGATTCATAGAAAATCTATGGTTGGCACTTAGAGTGGAGATGCATATGATGTTCGTGATTCTTACCAAGGAAAGAATCAGCAACGTGGCAGGAGCAAGAACAAGGAAAAGAATGGTCAACGGAATAAGAGTAGAAGTAAACCAAGGAAGAGGGATATCGAATGCCATTATTGTCATAAGAAAGGACACATGAAGAAATACTGTTATGCATTAAAGAATGCTAAAGGTAAAGGAGAGAATGCTGATGGGCATGTTAAATAGTTACCTTCACCATCTACTTCGACTGTGAAGATTGAAGAAATTAATGCTATTTCTGATGATGCTGATGTGTTGACACTTGATAGTACTGTGCCATCTGAGGCACTTATGACTGATTCTCTTTCCCACACCTGGATGCTAGATTCTGGTGCTTCTTTCCATGTGACACCACATAGAGAATGGTTCTCTAATTATGCAGCAAAGTCTCTTGGTACCGTGAGACTTGGTGACTCTTACCAGTGTGATGTTGTGGGGATTGGAGATGTGGTTGTGTAGTTCATTGATGGTTCAAAATTTACTATGCATAATGTACGCCATGTACCTTAGTTATCACGCAGTTTGATGTGAGTTGGTCAACTTGATGACCTTGGTTACAAGGTGGTCTTCTATGCTTAGTCCTTTCGTATATCAAAGGGCAATATGGTTATTGCACAAGGAAGCAAAGTTGGCTTACTTTATCCTTTATTTGTATCACAGAAAGAACACTTGTTAGATGTTACTGAACAACCTATGGCTTGTATTTGGCATGGTTGTTTGGGCCATATATCTCAAATAGTGGAATGGAAAATCTTTCTCGTTCTGGCTACTTACCTGTGTTATCTTTCTCTGATTTTTCATTTTGTGAGCATTGTCAATATGGAAAGCAAACCAAAAATGTGCATAGAACGCACATTGACTCTTCAATTCAGCCTTTATATCTCGTTCATATAGATGTGTGTGGTCCTATGCCCACTAGGTCCTTAGGTGGTTCTCTTTACTTTGTCACTTTCATAGATGATGCTACTAGAAAAGTCTGGGTATTTCCTATCAAATCAAAGGATAATGTATTCCCTACTTTCAGAAAATGGCTTGCTTCAGTTGAGACTGAAAAAGGAACTAAGCTTAAGGCTTTATGTTCAGATAATGGGGGTGAGTATACCTCACATGAATTCAGCCTTTTCTGTCAGTCTAGAGGGATTCATAGAGAATTTATAGCTCCTTATACCCCAGTACATAATGGTGTAGCTGAGAGGATGAATAGAACTATTCAAGATAGAGTAGTCTCTATGTTGCATCATGCAAACCTCTCACAAGGTTTTTGGGCAGAAGCAGTATTGACTGCAGTTCATGTGATTAACCTTTCACCTAGTACTGCCAAAGGTCTGAAAGTGGCACAACAGTTATGGACAGGGAAACCACCATATTATGATCATCTTCGAGTTTTTGGGTGTGAAGCATATGTTCATATACCCAAGAATCTTAGACAAAAGTTGGACCATAAGTCAAAGAAATGCATTTTTCTTGGATATGGTCGAGAAGGACAATTTGGATATCGCTTATGGGATCTTGAAACACGGTCAGTGATCAGAAGTAGTGATGTCATTTTTAATGAGTCTAAGATGCATAAACAACTCATTAAGGAGGTTGAAGTGAGAAGAGTGGTGTTTGAGGATACTAGTCATGCATAAAAATGCTGCACATAGGGATGTTCAAGAGAATGTCCATTCTGATCAGTCTGCACATGTTCCTGTTCAGCAACCATTGAGATGTTCTACACGTGTCTCACTTCCACCTGATAGATATGTTCCAGGTTTAGATTTTGTTATGCTAACAGATGCCGGTGAGCCTTCTTGCTACAAAGAGGCTATGCAGATAGAGGATCATGTCAAGTGGGAGCGTGCCATGAAGAGTGAGTTGGATTCTATTCACAAGAATGGTACTTGGGACTTAGTACCTTTGCCAAAGGGCAGGAAAGCTTTACCATGTAAATGGGTATATAAGCTGAAATTCACATCAGATAGTGCTTCTCCAAAATATAAAGCACGACTTGTTGCAAATGGTTTGAAGCAACAACATGGGTTGATTTTGAGGAAATCTTCTCTCCAATGATCAAGATGACTACTTTGCGCATGTTGCTTGGATTCGTTGCAATCGAGGACTTAGAGCTAGTCCAAATGGATGTGAAAACAACGTTCTTGCATGGAGATCTTATAGATGCGATCTATATGGAACAACTAGAGGGTCATGTAGTTCCTGGCAAGGAAAGTCTAGTTTGTAAGCTGAAGAAGAGCTTGTATGGACTTAAACAGTCTCCTAGACAATGGTACCAAAAGTTTGATGCTTTTAGGAAGTCGCAAGGCTATTCTCGGAGCAATGATGATCATTGTCTCTACACAAAGAGATGCTCTGATGGCAACTTGATATGCTTGATACTTTATGTCGATGATATGTTGATTGCTGGGAAGTCCTCTTATGATTTGTCAATTCTCAAAAAGAAGTTGAGTCAAACATTTGATATGAAGGATTTGGGGGATGCCAAACATATTCTTGGCATGCGCATTACTCGTGATAGGAGTAAAAGATGCATATACTTGTCTCAAAGTGAGTACATATCCAAAGTACTTCACCTGTTCAATATGCAGGGTGGAAAGGCATTGAGTACACTTTTACCCACATATGTGAAATTGAGCAAGGATGACTGCCCCAAATCAGATGAGGAAAAGGAATTCATGACCAAAATTCCTTATTAGTCTGTTGTTGGTAGTCTCATGTACGCTATGGTAGCTACGAGACCAGACATTGCATTTGCGGTGGGAGTTGTGAGTAGATATATGTCTAATCCTGGAAAGAAACATTGGGAAGCAGTCAAGATGATTTTGAGATATCTGAGTGGCACTAAGGACAAGTGTCTATGGTTAGGTAGAGGGAAAGCATCCATTATTGGTTACACAGATTCTGACTATGCTTGTTGTGTAGAAAATCGTAAGTCTACATCAGGGTACATTTTTCATTTTGCTGGAGGTGCTATCTCTTGGAGATCTCGTCTTCAAGAATATACAAATGTTTCCACCACAGAAGGAGAGTATGTTGCAGCAAGTGAGGCATGTAAGGAAGCACTGTGGCTTTCTCGTCTTGCTTGTGATATGGGTTTACCTTAGCATGTACCTCGCTTGCTCAGTGATAGTCAGAGTGCCATTGCTTTGGCTAAGAATCCGGACTATCATGCAAAGACCAAGCACATTGAGATGAGGTATCACTTCATTAGAGATTGCTTAGCCACTGAGAGCATTATTCTTGAGAAGGTTCACACTCGAGATAATGCTACAGATGCTTTGACTAAAGCTCTACCACAGGATAGCTTTCCACGCTCTTGTCACTTGATGGGGGTTACTTGATTCTTGATCTTACGCAGTCACTTGTATACTGTGTAACATGCCCATCAGGTGGGAGGTATAGTTTTGTATACTTACACTCAAGTATTCTTTATCATTCTTTATTTTTCTCCCATAGTTACTCTGGCCATATTGGCCTTTAGTGGGAGATTGTTACCGTTAGTGTCCATGTGAAAGGCCAAATGGCCACCAGACACTTCTTTGTATATGTTCTTTAATAAAACATATAGTGGCCTGGTCAGTCACAGACTGAAAGTTCGACCGCATTTGTAAGACCTAAGAAGTCCGTTTTCGTGCTCCCGGTGTACTGTGTTTTTTGCATATTCTGCAGCCTCTGTGCGGAGTACTGCGTGTGGCCTTAGGAGCTTAGTTTTCTACTCCGAGCATATCATCATGGAATTCTCGAAAAGGAGAGCGCACTATGGTGCATCGCCATCGAAATACTTCACCAACCCTATAAGATATGCCTCAATAGGATTGAAATTCAATTGCAATTCTTGGCAGTAAGAAAGTTGAACTGCACTAGTGGCTACCCCTGAGTCAATTAAAGCTCTCACGGTCCTTGCACTTTCTCCTTGTCCTACCTCTAGGGTCATAAAAGGTCACCGATCGACTATCCTATGGGAACGTTCACCTGAAGCCTTGCACATGGCCATGTGATAACCTAGAGATTCTTGAGTGTCAGGCATAGGCTGATCTCTACCTTGTCTTCTCAATTTCATTCGTCGGATGCGTTCTAAAGCTTCTACCTGTGCTTCTTCTCAAATTCACTTTTCCTCTTCTTTACGTTTCTTTGCAGTATTGAGTCGATTTAACATCTCCTCTGTGAGGGGTTCTTGATATAACTTGACTCTGCATCCACTTATGTAACTTGGTAGGATATCGCCTTCCAGAGTGGCTAGTTGAACTGCTCCACTTGTGATAATCATTGGTCCATAGCCTCTCTTCTCTAATTTCCATGCATGTTGCTTCAAGGTGTAGACTAGGACTAGGTCTCCTGCTTTCAAGCCCTTATCCTTCACATGTGTGTCAAAATTTTCTTTTTGTCTCTTCTTGGCTGCATAAATTCCTATTGCAGCTCTCAATTGTGTTTCACCCAATCGTTCAAGATCGAAGATTCTAGAGGAGAGCTCATGGTCTGTCCAATCATGCTCTTGTGCTATCTTCAATGTAGGTATCAAAAAGTCCAATGGTAGCACTGCATTTTGGCCGAACACCATCGGAAAGGGTGTGGCTTGGAGTACCATTTTAAAAGCAACTCTATATGCCCAAACAACATGGTGTAGCTGTTTGTCCCAATCAGAGCGTTTATTATTAACTAATTTTGTCAATACATTGCATAGAATCTTATTTGTGCTCTCATCCTGTCCATTAGCTTGTGGATGACAGGGGGCAGACTTCTTATGTATCACCAAGAATTCTTGGAGAAGGTTTTCTATGACTTCAACTCTATCACTTACTAGCTCTATTGGCAACCCATACCTGGTGAACACATTCTCGAATAAGAACTTAGCTGTTATCTGGGCGTCGTTCTTCGTGGTAGCTTTTACTTCTACCCATTTGGTTAGATAGTGAGTGGCAACAATAATGTATTCAACATGGGAACCCTTAGCTGGGGGATTAATAGGACCGACAAAGTCTACTCCCAACTTAGAGAATGCACGTCCACCCATCATAGGTTTCAATGGCATCTCATCTTTACGTATAGGGTACTGAGTTCACTGACAAACATCACACCTCTTCACATAGATATGTGCATCCATGTGAAGCGTGGGCCACCAAAGACCTGCAAAAAGTATTGCTTTTGATCACTCTATCTAGCCCAAAGTGTCCTCCTGCTACACCTTGGTGAGCAACTTCCAAGATCTTCAGATATTCGATCTCGTGGACACACAATCTATGATACCCATCTTTTCCTCATCTGTATAGATTATCTCCAATGAGAGTATAGTCTAAAGCTTCTTGTTCTAAGATCTTTTGTCTATCCAATGTCATATCTTGGGGAAATGTTCTCGTCCTAAAAAAGGCTACTAATGGTTCACTACAATCTGGCACTAAAGACACCCAATAAAGAGTGGCATGTTCCACTGGTGGTTTAGTACGGCAGGTTGGGCATTCCTGGCACATCCTATGGACGTCTGCTTCCATAGTTGGCCAGTGCACTCCGAGTCTTCTCAGTGTCTGTAAAGTTCTTTGCCTCGAGTAGTGTTGCTCTAATGCACCCACATGTGCTAATTGCAACCACTTCTCGTACTCATCCTCTTCCACACAACAAGCTAATATTCCTTGATCTGTATGTTTGTACATGATCCCTGCCATGATATGGTACTTATGGGATTTTACTACCTCCCTATCTTAATCAAGTAAGCATCAAGAAGGTCATCTGATACTCCTTGTGGGGCCTCTCTGGATGTGAGCTTCGAGAGATGATTTGCTCTCAAGTGAGTCTTGCCCTTCCTCACCACTACTTCAAAGTCATATTCCATTAGTAAGAGAAACCAGCTTACTAATCTACCTGTATTGCATGGCTTGTTTACCAAGTAAAGTAGGGCTTGATGATCAGTAAAAAATTTAAACTTATTTGCAAGCAAATAGTGTCTAAATTTATTAACCGCATATACCATGCCTAACCCTTCTCTCTCAGTAGTGGTATAATTTCGTTCAGCTGCATTTAATTGTCTACTAGCATAGGCAATTGGAAGCTCCATATTTCCTTCGCCCATAGGTTGTGCAAGTACACACCCAATAGCATAATTGGATGCATCCACATGGACATGGAATGGCTTGTTCCAATCTGGTGTGGTCAAGATTGGTGCTGAACATAATCGCCATTTAATCTCATTGAAAGATTTCTCACATTCATCCGTCCACTCAAAATTGGTCAAAAGTCTGTACCGAGGCTTTGCAATGATGGCATACATGTGTATAAAATGTCGGTAATAGCCACAATGCCCCATGAAAGCTTGCACTTCCTTGACATTCTTTGGTCTAGGTAGTTCTGTGATAGCTCTCACTTTCTCTTTGTCAATGGATATGCTGTTCTTCGACACTATGTGTCCTAGAATCTTGCCTTGCCTGACCATGAAAACACACTTCTCTAGGTTCAGACAAACTTGATATTCTCTACATTTGTCAAAGATTTGCCTGAGTTTAGGTATATGTGTCTGTCTAATGTTGGAATGAGCACATAGATCATCAACATAGACTTCCAAATTCTTCCTCAGGAACTCTTTAAACACATGGCACATCAATCTCTGGAAGGTTGCGGGCGCATTGGTTAGACCAAATGGCATTACTCAAAAAGCAAATATGCCCCACTCTGTGACAAAAGCTATCTTATGCTGATCTTCTAGTGCAATGGCTACTTGATTGTAACCAGAGAACCCATCTAAGAAGCTGCACACTTCCTTGCCTGCTACCCTTTCTAATAGATGCTCAGTGATAGGAAGTGGATAACTATCTTTGATAGTGGCTACATTAACCTTCTTCAAGTTAATGCATACATGTAATTTTCCATTCTTTTTGGGCACCAGTACAATTGGGGATACCCATTCAGTGTGCTCGATTTTATAGATAAATCTAGCTTCAACTAAGCGATCTATCTCTTCTTTGATCTTGGCAACATAGTTGTCATTGTATGTGCATGGCTTTTGTTTAGAGGGTATGGCATCTGAGGTCATGGGGATCGTATGTGAGCATATGTTAGGGTCTACACCTTTCAGGTCCTTGTAACTCCATGCAAACACATCTCTATATTCTCGTAGTAAGGCTATCAACTCCTGCTCCTCATCTTCACTTAGGTCGTGTCCTATGTATGTGCATCGCTTTTCACCTTCCTCTAGGGTCACTATGATTTTCTTTGTAGTTTCTTTGTTATCATAGGCCTCTCCTATGATTGCTTCGCGTTTAGGCATCCTGATCATGACTCTCCTATCTTCAACTTAATATTTCTTGAAATTTTCAGGGACCTCAAACAAAGATTCTTCTTCCTCTAGTGTGACTTCTCTCTCCTCTGGTGTGACTTCTCTCTTCTTCCTCTTCTTGCCTTCATTCTTAGCGGTCACTTGTGTGGTTAATCTCACCTCATTCATAGCTTCTTCGTATCTCTGAGGGTAAGCTTCTACTTCGTAGAAATATTCCTCATCTGATGCAAAAGGAGGGTCCATTATAATTGACTCTAGATTGGAGTCACTTGCATCCTCGAATGCATCAATGTTAGGTTCACATTCTTCAATAATCGGATCACATATGATTGGCTCTATTGTGAAGACTGAAATGTCATAGCCCTCCTCATCACAGTGGGGTGTCCATTGTTCTTCATTGATGGCTACATCCATGGTTGCTAAAATCTCTGCCCAACCATGAGGTTCAAATTCTTCATCAGGAAATACTACGGGTGCATAGGCTAGGTCTTGAATTGATCTATGAGTTTCCTTCGCACCTATCTCTCTTGCTTTTTCTCTTTTCTCTTCTTCTATGGCTACTTTGCACATCCATAAGTGGGTGTCTTCATGCATCCATGAGGTTCCTGATCCTATGGAATGCACTGACTCCATATTGTCTGTGGCTCTATGGATGGGATTCCACTGAATAGGGGGCACGTCTCTATGAGAGAAATCCTTGAGATTGACTTTGGTTGTAACACCTAAGTGTTGCAAATATAAGGAATTGGTTCCCTAATCTTGCACTAGTTGCAATTGTCTCAAGAATGGTCTTCCCAGAATCATCTCGTAGGCTTGATTTTTGCCAAAGTCACATATAGCAAATGTATGTTCAAACTCTACACCATAAGTGGTGAGAGTTATCCCTTCTAGTAGTCCTAAAGGTCTCTCAATGTGACCATCGATCATTTGCAATTTCATTCTCGTTGGCCTGAGTGTTGGCTTGCCCCATCGCTTCCATAGGGAAGTGGTAGCAATTGCAACTCCTGCACCTGAGTCCAAAATAGCCTTGGTTGTGTAACCCTGATGAGTGATAGGAAGATAGGTGTTTCCTTCTTCTCCTTCGCTCATATCCCCTATCTTGTCCAAAGGTATTTCCGGCACTGTTCTATGAGATCCTACTTGGGAGTGAGGTTTTGCTATGTCTGGCACTTGTTTGGATACATGTTTCCACAATTCTGGCCTAACCTTGAGTAGCTCTTCTAAAGTGAGATTACACTGCACTTTAGCATTCTTCACTAGCTCCGTATTCCTAGGTATGATTGAGTTTTCGTTTCTTATCATGACCGTGGGTGCTTTCATACAAGTGCTCTTAGCTTCCCATGGGCCTGTGAATTGGGGTAGTTTCTGTAAGGAATTAGACTCGAAGTCTAATCTCTCATGAGATTGGGCACTCTCTTGCTCTCCATAAATGGAAGGAATGTCTTGTGGGAATTGATCATGCATGTCATCCACAAGTTCAATTGGATGAGGATCTTCACTTTCTTTAGCCCATTTCTCTTCTTGAATCTCTCGCAGGAATTCTGGTGAATACCGATTCATAGAAAAAGAGGTGTCTGGTTTAGTGGAGTTAGGCACATAAGCTTCCTGGGAAGGAATGCTTATTCTATCACTTGCACTCTCCTTAGACTGGAAGGTGACTCCCTTTCCAGACTTTGCAATTAACCTCTCCAATCTATCTAATAGACCATCAAGATGCAATGGTGTTCTAGTGGAGCTAGAGCAATTGAAAAGGCGACTAGCCTCAAACATGGCTTGAGCCAATTCCACCATCTTGGCGCAAAGTTTTGTTCATTCGAGCTCTAGGTCTGCTCTATGGTAACACTTTTCATGATGTATTACATTTGGCGCTTCTTGGATCCTGGCCTGATATGCCCTAAACATCATGTCTATGTCCTCAGGAGTGGGATCTGCTAAGACTGATCCTACTCTGGGTGGTGGGTGCGTAATGTGTGGTGGATTAAAAGGTTGGGGAACCAAAGGTGATGGGGATGGTAGTGGGGGTCATGTGTGAGAGTGCGTTTGTGATGTGATTTCTATGATTTTGGCTTTGGTCTCTTGCAGACTTTCCTCGAGTTCGCTTATCTTCTTTGCCCATTGTCTTTTCATACGTTCACGACTTTCTCTCCAAGCTCTTATCCTCTTCTTATTCTGACTCTCGGTCTCGCTAACCTCCGAATTCTTCTCCTGGCCTAAGTCTTGGTTTTGCTTAAGTGCCTGAGCTCTCGTGATGACTTGCACTGGGGTCGTGGAAGTCACACTTCCCGTTGAGTCTACCAATAACCCAATAACATTGATAGGGGCAATTTTTGGCATATTGTTGGGGTTCTTGGGACACTCTCATAACAAGTGCTCCTTTCCACAATCTGGACAAAAGCCTTGAATTGTCACAGGTTGGGTTTGTGTAGGTGATGGTAGAGGGCAATCACGAATGAGGTGATCTCCCTGACATCGTAGCATGGCCCTCTAGGAAATGGAGGTCTTATCTGCCTAGGCTGAGGTTTAGAGTTGGGGTTTGCGTACATGACATTCACATATTCTGGCTCCCAACTAGATTCACTGGGTTCTTCATAATAGTATGACTCATTATGCTCAGGAGACTGCATGTAGTAAGCCTGTGGGCTATCAATATGGTAGAGTCAAAACTATGATTGCTTCGATCATTTTCTGAAAGCAATGGTGTCACTGGCACTAAAGCTCTATTTGGATTTTCTTCTGCCACTGCATACTTCACTGGAATCACATTAGCTGGAGGGGGTTTGCTACATTAGGACTGGTTGCGGTCTTTGCTGCCCTTGATAGGGTGGTTGATAGGGTTGCTAGGGCCTACCATACTGCTGTTATGGGTACTGATTCTGGTATTTTCCTTGCTGTGGGTAAGTTTGGGGATAATTTTGTCTAATAGCTTGTTTGTTATAGGGGCAGTCTTGTGCAGTGTGGTTGGTGTATCTCCTTTCTATGGTGCAGTATTGGCTGTTAGGGTTCACTTGGGGTTGAGCCATGATAGGGCACACATTAGCCATATGGTCTCCTCCACAGGTGTAGCATCGTTTTCCTGGGGCAAATCTAGGAATCTGCTTGCTAGAGACGCCTAATTTCTGAGCTACCTTTTCTGCTAGATCCTCAATTGATGTGGATTGTGAGGAAGTGAGGCTAGTAGAATTATCTGAATCTTTATAGACCTTTGAGAGCTCTAATTCCTCCCCTAGATTATCCTCAATGTCTATGCACATGCGTACACATTCTTCTATGGATCTAGGGTCCTTCAACTACACATATGATCTCAGTTTGGTACTTAACAATCCATCTAGAAATAAGGCCACTTGTTTGGCTGGGATGGGTAACTCTGGAGCAGGACATCTCTCTAGGTATTGCCTAAATCTTCTTCCTGCGAGCCTCACTGTTTCTTGAGGTGTTTGCTTGAAGCTGTATATCAGGGAGGACGTGTTGTGCCTAATACCACTCTTGGAAAACTCAGTGACGAATGCTTCAAGAAGTTGTTCTATATTTCTGAATTAGCCTTGGTGAAGTGGTTGAAACCAAGTCAATGCAGTGTTCTTGAGAGTTAGGCCAAAATCATTGTATTGAGTGAACAAGTCTTCAACTTGTTCAGCTCTCAAAACTTGCCTAAACTCTGCTACATGGTCATATGGGTCTCCTGTGCCATCGAAGCAATTCTTCATGGACTTAACCAATTGCATGGGCCTTAAGGTTCTAGCATGTTCTCTAGGTCTTGGTAGAGGGAATTCGTCTGCATTTCTTAGATTCCTTGGGTCCCTCTGTCTCTCCCTATCCATCCTATCCGTTTTTGTCCTCATTCTTTCTCTTCCCAATGGGTTAGCAAAGCTCACCTCGGGTCTATCTCTACTCCTCTCTCTTTGAGTTCCATGAGCTTGAGATGTTCCAGCTCCTTGGTGACCATAGGACACAGTGGATCGAGGTTGGGGAAAAACAAATTCACCCTTCCAAGTGTATGTGTGTCTTCCATGCTCTGAGACCACAAAGATCCTCTCCGAAGCGTCATCTATGTAGGTCACTTTGCCTGGGCTGTCAGGATGTTTGAATTCATAGATGGTAAGTGCTCCCACTTCGTTAGGCTTCTCAGGCTTATACCTCCAAAAAGCCTCATCTGTCTCTCGATTCAAGAATATACCTTTGAAGATTTAGGTTTTGGATCATCTTCAGCACTATTACCTGATGTTTTCTCCTTTTCATTGAAAATCCTTTTTTTGTATTCTGCTATAAAATGACCTGATTTCTTACAACAATTGCATATTCCTTTCTGGGAACCAGAAGCATTCAAAGACTTTTCTTTGGGAGGAAGTAAGGATAGGATTGGAAGGTTTAGGATTAGAAGACTTACTTTCCTTCTTGGATTGCTGACTCTTCTTCTTCTTCTTCTTCTTTGTCTCCTTCTTCTTCTTTCCCTTTGACGAGGATAACATGGCTTCATCATTCTCTTCTATACTCTTTTGTTGATCTTCATCTTGAAGTAATAGGAACTACAACTCTTCATATGAAAGTTCTCTATCTGTTGTAGAGAGAGATAAAGAAGTAACAAAAGCACGATATGTAGATGGAAGTGAGTCTACAATTGTATTTACCATCTCTTCATCTGAAATATTTACTCCAACATTGAGTAACTAATCTCATAAATCTTTGAGCTTCAACATATATGACTGAACTGATTCACCAACTTTCATTCTTGTGTTGGCTAGCTATCTTCTTAGATGAGCTTTGCTACCAGGGTTTCTACTCTGATTGAGATTCTCTAACTCTAACAAGCCTGACAAGAGGTTTTGCAAGACCTGATCTAGGGTATAATATGCCTCTTCACTCCCATGGAAATATATGAAAGTGCTTGTGCATCCCTTGAATCCTATTTGGATTGCTCTTCTATAGGAAGTAACCTGGTAGTAGTATGGACTCCTAATGATGAAAAAGTTTCTTCTTCTTCACTAACCTCTTGTTGAGCATAAATAGGAACAATAGGTCTTCTAGAAGATGAAGCAACATCTTCTCCGACTTGTCTTGGCCTTGGATAAGTGCCACTGACATGATTCCATAATTCCTTTGATAGTAATAGATTCATCATCATAAAACTCCACATTGGATAGTTAGACATGCCCTCAAGATTTTCTTCATTCTCAAGTCTATAATCACTCATCTTGTTAAGGGTGTATATCAACTATGCTTTGATACCAAACATTGGAAGTGGGGTGGGCCTCAATAAAAAATTTAATCACAGGTCTACAAGACCTTCCAACACATGAACCTTAGCATATACACCTTAATACTCAAAAAGATGATGAGAGAGAGATAGAGAGAGAGAGAATAGAAAAGATCTTCAAACATCAGCACGAAAACATTGCGCCAAGAAAAGAACATCCACCCGAAAAAAAAATGCCCATCGTTCTCCTCCAAAGATTTAGGCGTTTGTGACGTGAAGGGAGTGAACCAAGGTATGATGAATGGAAGTGAATCAGCCTAGCCATGTCGCCTGGACGATTCTCTTGTCTCTAGACTTCTTAATTATAGTTTTACTATCACAAGGAAAATCATACATTCTCAAAACATAGAGTAAGAAAATGAATGGTGAGCATAATTCAACCTAGAGAATCCTTGTCTTCATTTGTGAAAAAGGAGATCCTATGGCCAACCCATCTGCATTTAGTTTTTTTAATTATTAGCTCATTTCGTATGAACTTGATATGGTGATCATATTCGCCAAATGGATTTGAAGAACCAAGAATGGGGAATCTTCAACCTTCATATTCATTCTATCACTATCTATGGACTTTGACATAAAAATGAACCTAACTACATGAGTATTGTGTTCTATATCCATAATCAAAATAACGCGCTTAGTAAATGCGTAGTGTTTTGGTTAAATTATTTAGACAACTTGAACGAAAGTTAATTTTTTGGGAACTTGACATTCCATCATTTTGTTTATGGATAGCTAATACAGTGGAAAACACTTAGTTGATATGAGTTTCATCACAACTCTATGCTTTTTTTAATCCCACTTCCAACTTCAAGCCTACTACATCAACACTTGCCTTGTCCATGATTAAGTTAATTTCATTGTTTTGATGCCTGCATATTAGTGATGCACCATGTCAGTAGATGAACATGTTAATAACACAGAACTCATGAAGCCCCTCAATATACAAATGATAAAGGTTGACCATTTATAAATAAACAACTAAAGAGAATCCTTAAGAATTATTTGCAATAATCTATAAAATGATGTTCTTCATATGATGCAATTAAAATCCATAAACGTCCTTTATGTTGTTTCAGTTTTAATATTCATGAATATTGCTAATTCCAAAATATCGCTTGATTCAACATATTGAAGATTGAGCAATAACAAAATCAAGGGCCATAATCCTTCATCTATTAGTCATTTAATGGTGTATGATTTGCATTAACAACAACAATGAACATTATAATAGAAAGATGGATACCAACAAGCATAATGACAATATACAACAATAATATTTTTGGTTGAGCGCTAGAGATATGCAAATTGGTGTGTGTTGTTAAAAGGAATAAGGATACTCAAACAAATACTATATAGAATATGTATGCACATCAGTTTAATTATCAGTTATATGAGCTTTATTAGAATATCTATCTATCTATCTATCTAACTATCTATTTATCTATCTATCTATCTATCTACCTACCTATCTATCTATCTATCTATCTATCTCTCTAACCATCTATCTCATTAGCCATGATGTTGTTTTTGTGGAATGTTAACCTCCAAATTACTTCACAGAGTGCTAATTTTGGTGCGCACAGTTAAATGTAATTATCCCTTGATTGGATTCTTGTTTGGCCATGTATTATCCTCTCCCATAACATAATTTGATGTTGTATTTAATCTTATATTCAAGAATCTATTTACCCTTTATCATGGTTGAATGATCCCTTTTCTATGGACCCTTGTCCATCCAATATAGGTTAGAGGCCATCATTATGCCCATGTTTTGTTAGCCTTAAGGCACGTGCTTCTTGAATTTTCCAATTGAAGCACATGAAGAAAATGTAATTTTTTTGCATTTAATGAACAAAAGGAAAGTCGGGGGATATGTCAAGAGCGTATGAGGGGTATTTACACCTGGCATGCATCTTGGCAATCACCCCCAGGGAGAGTTGGGTCTCATTGTTTGTGTCTGTTTTGCTGGTTCCTCATCTCCCTTCCCTCTCTCTGTAGCTCACTCTGTGAGCTATGGTGAGAGGCGAAGAAGGAGACATGTGGGAGTTTTTATTGAGTCATTTATCTGTTGATTCTTTTTCATGTATTTATCCCCGTTAATGGAAAGGGAAGATTTGTCGTAGTAGTAGTAGGAGGCAGGATAACATTGAGTAGGGCAATGCATAAAGATAGGGAGGATGAAAGAGCTTGCCATGTATTCTTTTGGTGAAGCGGGCTTGAAAGAATAATGCTCTTGGGTTTGACCATAGAATAGTGTGGAACGAGACTATCTTATGAGAGTCGTATGTGAAGCAACACAATGTCCAGATAACGGGGTAAGACAAGCAGCTTTCAAGTGTTTGGTGTCCATCTCTTCCACCTATTATGAAAAACTTGCTACTTACATGCAAGAAGTTTTTGCAATTACATCTAACGCTATCTGGGAAGATGAAGAACCTGTGGCTTTACAAGAAATAGAGTTCTGGAGTTCTATTTGTGATGAAGAATTTGAAATACAGGAAGAGTACGATTCAGATTTCACAGGAGATTCTAAGGTCCAATATTTCAAGTTTGTTAAGCAGGCATTGCCTGCACTTGTACCCTTGTTGTTGGAGACATTAACTAAACAAGAAGAAGACCAAGATCAAGGGGATGCTCCTTCCTGAGTCTGGGAGCTTGGTCCTAGATGATAGCACCGATAATACTCGATGACCAATTCTTGATCATCCACACAAATACTCTTTTTGGCTAGCCAAGTACTATCAGATGGCATGAAGCTTACGTCTTCCATTGTATCAGGCAACTTGTCATCAGGTCCCTTCTCTTTATTTTTGGTTGCTCGAGATCTTTAGTCTTACTGGATGAGTTCTTCTCCAGCCCAGACATATTGGAACTTTTCAAAAGACTTTCGACATGTTCCTTGCTGATTGATGGGAAGTCAATTCTTTTTGCCAACAATATTAATGGTTCATAAGGCCACAACCTAGACTGGGGTTACCGTGAGGGGCAAAGGGATGTCATGTAATCTCTTCAGAGCAAAAACAGTAGTGAATCCTAAGAATTTGGTAGGCAGAGCACTTGTGATATTATATCGAATGATCAAACTTCATATGGTATTCAAAATAACGGATCAGCAGGTGAGGCTTCTTCCTATGAAGATATGGGGATTGATGATTGAACATTTGTCCATAAATCAACTGTGCCGTCCCTTTGTCCATATGGAGCCTCCACAATGGATTACAAATAGTGCATGCGCGAAATCCATGCAAAGAAGTGCAAACTTCAAGCATTCACTAGGAGAAGACACCATTGCCCATTTTGTGGGTGAATATTTTGCAAGGCATATTCATCGTGCATATAAAGCGTAACATGGAAGATGCGATTCAACCATTACTTTCATGTACCAAGGAGACATCTGTTAGCTTGAGGATGTGCATGACACTTTGCTTCTTGTTTTAACAATTGGACACACCAAGAGGTGGTCCAAATGAGGTAATTTCTTAGCCTTTACAAGTTCTAAATGATAGTGCAGATCATTCCATCTCTGATGTAGATTTACATGATGCACTTGTTGATGATAAGATTGACATAGAAGAGACTAAAACATACCTAAATGTTGGCAAAAACTTTGAAAGATAGCAAATTAGATGCATCTTTGTCATACCATACCCGTTCAAGCTCTTATTGTGCTTCATTTGCATCGGATTGCTATGCAATGGATGTCTCTAGTCATTGCAATGAGAATGAGCTTGTTTCTTTTGATGAAGCATAAAATTTAGAGAATTGAATTACTACTATGCAAGTAGAATATGATGCTATTATGAAGAATGGTACTTGGGTCTTTATGTGGTTTGCCTCGAGGCAAAAAGGCCGTTGCCACTAATTGGGTATACAGACTGAAACATAAGCCTAATGGAACAGTTCACAAGTATAAGGCTAAGCTCAATGCCAAAGGTTATGCTCAAGAGAGAGGCATCGATATTGATGAGACCTTTGCTCCCACATGCCAAATGACCATCGTTCATGGCATTTGTGCATTTGTGGCTCATCATGTATGGAATGTACATTAGTTCGACATTTGAATTGCACTTCTGAATGGTGATCTACATGAAGAAGCATATGTTTTCTGACCCCTAGTTTTGTGTAGAAAAGGCATGAAAACAAAGTGTGCAGGTTGAAAAAGACAAAATTATGGAGATGGAGAAACAAACTCCAAAGTTTTTATAGCTCTGTAATCACTTTTAGGCATCTAGGTTCGACCTACCTCCTTTTCTAAATAGTTTTCATTTATCTTCTTTTAAATAGTTGTTATCAATAAGACATTCTTGATGTATAAATGGCTTTTGAAGGTATAGATAAGTTTTTAGGTACAAACTTTCACACATGGCAAATGAAAAAGCTTCTTAATGTGCAAAGTTGTATGGAGCTTTGCCAATAATGCTCCACCTATCAAACAAGAATTAGAAGGGTTTTTTTAAGTAGCCAAGAGACAACGCTAACTTTATGAAGAGCAAGCATGTGGTATTATCATCATCATCATCATCATCATCACACTTGACAATAGGACAAGGCAAAGAACACATATGAAGCTTGACAAATGTTAGAGAAAAACTTTTGTGCTCATGCAAAACACAACAAAATGACCCTCAAAATGCAATTGTATAGACTTTCACTTAATCCCAATGAGGATATAGCATCCCTTGTAAACAATAGGAAACACATAGTGACCCAATTGCATTCCCTTCAATGTTTAGTGCCCAAAGAAGACAAAATAGCAATACTTTTAAAGGCTCTCCCCAAATCCTTTGTAAACATATTTACTTCCTTGAAAGAGAAGTAAATTATTTAATGCCAAAACTAGCTATAATTAATTAAAAGCACTAGTTAAGGTGGGTTTAGTATCTATGTGACCCCTCATATTTCACAAAGCAAGGGCCTAGCATAGTCAAGATTACAGAGCTACAAAGCCCACTAGAGTAGATCTTGAGAAAGGTCGACCCTAAGACCCAATTAATTTACATGCTACGTACTTGACAAGAGACTTTTAATAATAGATCAATTGGTTTTATACCTTGTACGAGGCTGTTGACAATAGATGCATGAAGGTCATATTTCACCGACATTAACTTAGAGCTTAGGGGTCCCAACCCCGAGAAAGTGGGCCAAAACCCATCGACTTACACACATTGGGCTACATTTAGCAATTGTTTTTTAAGAGGAAGTTTGGGCTAAGTCTAATCTTCCTTGGTTTGAATATACTGAACGAACAATTGTACAAGTGAAGAGCATAATACCCATGAGAACCCTTTGTATTCCACAATGTAGGGGTTAGACTGCCAAAGCAACACTAAGAAAGAACTTCCCAAAGGCATCAAGTTTGAATGACTCGAAAACATTACAATTGGATGGATAAATTGGCCAAATTGGCCCATACATGTCCTGCAACCCAAAAGGGTCGAACTCACAACCTCTACCTCAAGAAGTATGAGTTCAGCCAACTCACCTATGGTACAATCTCTACCTCAAGTATGAGTTCAGCCAACTCACCTATGGTACATTCAGATGATAAAGTATATATTAAAAAAAATCAACATATTGTTGCTGTCTAACGAATCTTTTAAAGTATGTACGGTCATGCTCTTATATTTACATATCAATTAATGTTACGTCTTCAGTGTGACTGTATAAATGTCTTTTGAATGGAGAATCGGAGGTGGAACATTTTCAGACATATCATATTTCATTTTCTTTATCATATTTTAATTTTTTTATATCATTGATATTATTATTATTGTTATTATTATTATTATCATCATCATCATCATCACTTTATCCATTAAGGTTCGAATTTTAAATTAATGTGACAGAAATCAACTTTAGTCGCTAATCCGTTCTGCGTGAACTATGCCACTATGTGCGTATTTCAGCCAATACCGCGTGATGAATGATACGTAAATTTACAAAGTAAGCATATTATCTGCAATAACGCTTCCTCATTTCATGGCAGGGCCGTTAATACCTCATAATAGAATGCTTTGTCGTCATAGTGCAGCCTCAGACCCAAATCCGTCATCTCTAATAGTTAGTTTGTTTCCTGTCATTATAGACAGCAAAATTATTGACTGTGTCCAAAAATGTATGATTCGTCAAGGCGAAGCAATCTTTCAAGAGTGCGTTCGTACAATTTTTCCTGACCTCAAACATGAAGGCTTCCAAATGGGACATGCTTGATACAGTAATACAATTACAATTCAATAATTTTGTAGTACTTTTTGTGAAGTAAGATTTACAACAATCCAGTCAGGGGGACCATTATCCCAACGGAATCCAGCCTTGTAACTATGGAAGGATAAAAGGACAATGTATTTACAAATAGAACATTGGCCGCTCGAAGCTTCCAGTCTTATGTAGATTGTAAAGCTTTTATTTGATAAATTGATACTCTCCGTGAGAACATATCCACGAATTGGTTAGCTTCAAATAAATTGTCTTCAGGTCACTATCCGTGAGCAATCTCTATTAAGCGGGGTTAGAGGATTGCTTCTGGAGCTGCAAAGGTTCGACTGATCTAGCGAAGCCTGTGCAATGCTTAACAAAATTATACCTGTATCATGGATGTATGTCAAAACAGTACCAATGAATCAGCTTTATTGGAGCCCAAAACCAATTGAATTTGAAATGGCAAGCTTCAATCTATTTTCTAATTTGTTCTTAGAGTTATATTCTGGTAATAGGAGGACATTGAAGCATGTATGAGCAGTTGGTAGCCTGCAAAAGTAAGAAATATATTGGTAATTATATTTGCAAGAGATCAAATATGGAATTACAATAAGGGTTGGAAAGAGAATAATGAAGATTCGTTTACCTGTCTGTTTCTCCCCCATTCCGTTGTATGATGAATGGAAGGCAACCTAAACCACCGACTGGGGCTCTATCATTGCCTGTGGTGAAAAAAAGCAGTGCCTTTTTCTCTTCCAATGGCATATCCTTAACCTAACATATAGGACGAAATGTTTTAGCTATCTCTGGATAATATTAACGGGTTTTTAATAAGAAACGTAAGTAATTGATACACTTTTTGATGCAGTCCCCGATTATGGGGAAAATACAATACAGCATACAGCATATGAGAGGAAGTCTTAAGATTTGAAAGGGGTCGAAATACAAAACTTACTACTGCATTTACCGTCTTTATGAACTGCTTAGACAGTGCATACTTTGTAATGTAATAAGGAGGTACGTAAAAGTAGTCAAGCTATAGACTGTGAGGTGGTTGGTCTGAAGACTCTTATCCTGTATTAAATGTCATCTTTCCTTGTTTTCAGCGAGATGGGTCATGGCAGGAAAAAATAATTCCTTCATATTTGCAAATCGTCACCTACAACCATTCCCTTAGTTTCCAGGGTCAGATTTAATGAAGTGCAGATTGCAATGGAAGCGGCCACAATTATTTAACTTACATCTACTATAGGAGATCTTGATTGAATATCACAGGTGCGCTACTAACAGCCTCTGATGGTCACATTAATACTGTTCTGCTTTCTCGTTGATGTAAGTCCTATATATAGAACAGGTCTTCAAAGGTGAGTTTACTCACTTTATATGCATTAGCTTTTAGGCATCAACAATTTTTAAATGACAGTCCCTGAAAGAAGGATGGCATTTGATCCCCATCCCCCCCCCCCCCCCCCCCCCCCCCCTCCCCCTCCCCCCCACCCAAAACAACAGCAACAGCCTCAAATGTCACAATAATACTGTTCTGCTTTCTTGTTGCAGAAACCTGTTCATGTAAGTCCTGAATATAAAATGGGTCTTCAAAGATGAGTTTACTCACTTTATATACATTAGCTTTTAGGCATCACTATTCTTTAAATTACAGTCACTGAAAGAAGGTTGAATTCGATCCCCCCCTACCCCTCAAAAAAAAAAGAAAAAAAAAAAAAAAGCCTCCAATGGTCACAATAATAGTGTTCTGCTTTCTTGTTGAAGACCCTGTACTAGTGTAAATGTAAGTCCTGTATATAGAATGGGTCTTTAAAGATGAGCGTACTCACTTTAAATACATTAGCTTCTAGGCACTCTTCTTTAAATGACAAGTCACTGAAACATGGGTGGAACAACACAAGATTCCAGGGGAGTTGGCTCTCAAAACATGGTTGAAGTACACAAACAACAAATAATTGGCAATGGCAGACGGCTGAGCAGTTAGAGACCTGTTCAAGGTCAATACTAGGGTCAGAGATTGCACATACAAAGGATGCATATACAAGGAAAGGATTAAGTGCTACAACAAACATGTGGTGAGGGATTGGACTAGCTGCTGCCCTTTCGTTGATAGCATTTATATATAGCTTGTGTGATCTCCCCATAACTAGATTAGCTTGGTTTGTGCTTCAGTGCTTTGGATAATCAGCTCAACATAGAGACACCCTGCTGGTATGTGCAGATGACAACATGGTTTTAGTTAATATTATTATTATTATTATTATTATAATAATAATAATAATAATAATAATAATAATAATAATAATAATAATAATAATAATAATAATAATAGTAATAATAATAACAATAACAATAACAATAATATGGACAGATTAGCTCCTTTCTAGGACCCTGTAGAGAGCCTCTCTCTCTCTCTCTCTCTCTCTCTGCCCTAGATCCACGCTGCCTTCCCACTACCCGCTCGACCCCCAGAACCTCTCCATTGCCTCCCCACACCCCCACTGAGTCTCTGCCCATTGCCCAACACCGATCTACCATGGTCCGAAACCCCAATTCGAACTAAACCTAACATAACCGACACCCCAACCATAACGTATGCCATGCCTCACACCCTCACATGCGACTCTAACCCTAAAACATGAGAAACCCTAACCCTAACCTACCTCAAAACCAAACCCTAACCCTAACCCGAGCTTTAACCCCTTTTCCCGACCCTAACCCGAAACCCTAATCTAATCCTAAACTTAATCTAATGGATATCCAAAATCATAAGCGTAGAACCTAAAACCTAGAACCTTAACCCCAACTTGAAACCGAAACCTTAACCCTAGACCTCTCTAACCCTAACCTACCTCTCTCTCTCTCTCATGGCTCCCAAGTTGGAGGAACAGCTGGCCACCTTAGAGCATACCCTCCGAGAGTTGATAGGAAAACAGAAGAAAGAAGGAGATTCTCGACTGAACGGGGTTACCCGCAGAGTTTCCGCCCTCGAAGCCAAGGTGGCAACCTTGGAGATGGAAAACGAATCCCTTCGGGAAGAGCTTCTTGCTATCCGCAAGCAACACTCACGGGACAAGGAGGAGTTGCACACTGAGCTTACTAAGATAAAAATGAAATTGGACAGCATACGCGAGGAGGGGGAGATTGCCCCACAACTAGAGGACATTCGGGTGACTATCAAGAAGGAATGCATGGAGGTGGTTCAGAGCGAGCTTGAGACTAAGAAAGATGGATGGGTCGAGGTTGTAAAAAAGAACCTTCGACAGGAGGCAAAGAAGAACAACCACCATGAGGAGATCCACATAGTACACACCACCATTGAGGAGGAGCGGATGCGACAGGCTCGCAGGCTCAATGTTCACATCTCCGGCCTCACAGAGACATACGGATCACCAGAGCAGGATAGGCGTCGCTTATGCACACTACTTGGATACCGCGCAGATGAGCCTCTCCCTTTCACCAGAGCCTGGAGAGCAGGACGGGACACCACACGGAGCAGAGCACTTATCATTCAGTTCTCAGATGAGGCCGAGAGGAGAGACTTCCTCAGACGACGGGCGGTACTACGCACTACACCGGGCACCCCCATCTATTTGGATGACGACCTCACACGGATGCAGGTAGAGCAAAGACGTGCATGCATGCCGCGTGTCCTCTAGGCCCGACGGGAGGGACATCGTGCCCTATACAAAGACGGTCGTGTCATCATTGATGGACGGCCCATTGACTAGGGATTCGGGGCCTATGAGACAGCACAACATGAGGTGCACATTGCAGTCTTGAATTGCAATGGATCTTTGTGGACACATCCAGGATGCCTCGAGGAGGTGATGGAGGGAAGAGACATGATCTTCTTGACGGACACACACGAGAGCCCGGGGAGGAGCCTACCGAGGATTGAGGGCTATATGTGGGAGTCAGCTCACCGCCAACAGATGAGACAGCACACCACACGAGGATCAGGAGTAGCCGTGCTCTACAGACAATCGCTACAGCACAAGGTACAAGTGGTAGCCAGAGACTCCCGAGGCACGTTTCATGTGGATACGCCTCCAGCTATCACAGGAGAGAGCAGCGTATTTCGCCATATGCGATATTGCACCCATCGGCTCACGCTCCACACATTCCCCCGAGCAGCCCTTAGGGGGGGAGGGACCAGACACCACATCGCCATATGACTGCCTCACTGACACCATTATGGAGTATACGGGGATGGGTGAAGTCTTCCTTGTAGGAGACTTCAATGCCCGCACTCAGAGCCACCAGTGTGATATCTACGACTTTGACGACCCCGAGATGCTTCGTACCATAGAGGATATGTCTACACTCAGAGCCTCAGCCGACACCGCCACACCCACCTCATACGGCAGACACCTACTCCAGATGGGAGCAACACACCGTCTCATTATATATAATGGGATGGCAACATGGCCCACCTCGGGCGGTCTCACTTGCATTCCACCCACGACACCACAGGGAGGTAGTGTGGTAGACTATGTTATCGGACCCCCGGAGGCGACACATCTCATCACCTCATTCACTATCCCACCCATACCGATTGGAGCTGATCACGCATATCTTGCCCTATCCATACGCGGCTCATCATGCATATCCCACCCCGTCACCATACAGCCACATGCCCATACCACCATTCACTTTAGACATGAGCTAGCATATATCTATAGCTCCCATGTTCGAGAGCGCATCTACTCCCTTGACCCCTCTGCCTCATTGGACACCCTCACCGCCCACTTCTCCTCGATCCTCCACACATCAGCTACTTTGAGCTTCCCATACACCACCCACAGCACCACACATTCGACACGGCTGGGACATACACCTCAGAATAGATGGTACGATGAGGAGTGTAGGTGACTATACCGACATCTCAGAGCACAGAGTATCTTGGGATCCATCACATACAGGGAGGCACGACGAGAGATGCGAGCCCTCACACGCCGGAAGCGACGAGCTTTCGAGGAGAGACAAGATGCAGAGTTGTTCGACCTTCTCATGAGTAGGGATTGTGCCACCGCGTGGAGGGCACTACGTGAGTCACTCCCACCTACACCCATAGCAGATCCTCAGACTTGGCACACCTATGCCCAGAGGTTATATGACGTCCAAGGACAGCCACCCTTGCCGATCCCTCCCACACCGCGTCCTGTGATATCCACCCTCTTCATGGCAGGCATGGTCCGACAGGCCATCCATAGGCTACAGCATGGCCGTTCAGCAGACCACATGGGGCTACAAGGCGAGCACTTTATATACGAAGCAGATGTAGTTTCCCACCTGATCGCCCATCTCTTCAACCGTGCTTTGGTTTAGGGATTACCTGACTCGTGGAGTATGCATACCATTATGCCTATCCATAAGTCCGGCGATATGATGGATCCAGGGAACAACAGGACTATTATGATAGGCCATATCCTGGCCAAGATCTATTGGGCAGTACTAGAGGCAGAGCTCATTACACACGCTGAGGCAGCTGGGATCAGAGCACCCGGCCAGGAAGGTTTCCGCCGTACTTTCTCCACCATCGACCACATCTTCGTGCTTCGTTGCTTGATTGAGAGCGCGAAGGCGAGGAAGCAGAGACTATACTCTTGCTTTGTGGATTTCCGCAAAGCCTTCGACATGGTCCCTCGAGAGAGACTACTACGGAGGCTCCGGGAGTTACAGCTACCATTAGAAATGCTATGGGCCATCCATGCTTTATATGCACGAGTCACACGCAGGGTACGCTGCCCCGGGGGCCTATCAGACAGCCTTGTTAGCACAATTGGTGTGAAACAAGGTTGCCCTCTCTCACCCACTCTCTTCGGTCTCTACATCGACGAGATCACAGAGTATATAGCGAGCAGGAGGGCTAGGAGGAGACCTCGGCGGTACGCCAATACACATGCTATTATATGCTGATGACATTGTCTTGCTTTCAGAGTCACAGGAGGGATTGCACTTCTGCATAGAGAGAGGACTCACCGTGAACCTTGGCAAGACCAAGGTCATGATCTTCCATACCTCCAGGACAGTACGCCATCGCGCCTCTTTCACCGCAGCTGGAGGACAGATAGAGGTAGTGGACTCGTACGTCTACCTAGGTGTCACCTTCTCGGGAAGCACAGGGGTATTCTCCATGGCACAGGCAGCGAGAGATAGATTGACGCGAGGCTATGCGGCACTTGCAAGATTGGAGAGATGTTGCTTTTAGACACATTTTCAGGAGCCAAGGACTAAGGGGTGGCTCTTTGACACTCTAGTGACACCCGCATTGATGTACGGAGCAGCAGTTCGGGCACCAGGGATCACGGAGGCGATGTGGACATGGATTGAGAGGCCCAGGTCACCATGATTTCATGCTTGCTGCGAAGCAAGCCCTCCGTTCCACATGACATTATACGAGCTGAGCTTAGCACACCACCAATGCTAGTGGAGGCACTCTTCCAGTTGGTGACCTTTATTCTGAGAGTCAGAGAGCTCCCCACCAGCCGACTCACCAGGCTTGCATTTGAGAGCTCTAGACATTTGGCAGAGACAGGGCATGAGAGAGTATGGTATGCACAGACTTACCGATGGTTAGAAGACCATGGCATGAGCATTACCGATCTTCCCCCTTTTCAGTATGACCTCTCTTCCCCCCACATTACCCTCTCTCGTTCGGAGAGGAATAGGATCATCCGTCAGGACCTACTACAGATACAAGTCAGGGAGACATGGATAGCACCACGGGAGCCTCTTCCCACAAAGAGGCAACACTACAGAGAGCACTTCCTAACTGTGACAGCGGATGGTTTCATTCAGAGACCACGATACATGGATACATACATGGCACCAGCTAAGAGAGTGGCCATTGGGAAGCTCAGAGTATCATCACACCAACTCGAGATTGAGGTTGGGTGAGCGACACATACCCCGAGGGACGAGAGATTATGCAGGATATGTAGAGAGGTGGAGGACGAGGAGCACTACATATGTAGATGCCAGGCATATGAGGACATCAGAGACCGCTACCCACAGCTCTTCAGGGGGGCCAGAGAGATCAGGGCTTTATTGGGGACAGAGGACCAGCGCCCTCTAGGTCGTTTCCTAGTGGAGCTCCAGCACCGCCGTGCATCACTTCTCCAGCAGCAGATGGAGATATACTTGGCTCCCCCCCTCAGACTTACATTACAGATTTTTTCAGACCCACAGCCACTCGAGGACCCAGCTCGATGCGGGGTGTCACATTACACAGAGCAGAGGAGCTTAGACGACAGCGTTGACGACCGAGACCCACACTCCGGAGAGCCCGTCCACACCAGAGAGAGATTCAGGCGATTCATGCATGCCATGACATGGAGATACGGAGACGTCAGCAACGCACCCCTGTCGATTTGGACGTTCAGAGCATTTTGAGGATCGCCATGATGCCTTACCCACCGATGCATTATACCCACTCCAGGCATTTAGAGGGTTGTGATACCATCGAGCCTCCCCTCCCTATGCATATCATATTTGTATTACACACATTGGGCATATAGAGTGCATACCCATAGCACCCCACACCCTTGATGCCAGTTATTATCCACTCCTTTTATACCCCTGTTTTTTTTTTTTTGGTACTCACACTTTATTTTCCGTTTGGGATCACAGTGGATTGGATCATACTGATGTATATGTTTTGTCTCATAGGCCAATTTTGGCCTCTAATAGAGGCTAAAAAGTCTTTCTTTCTTTCTCTCTCTTCCCCCCCCCCTCTTTCTCCCCCCATATGATTGTAGGGCACTTTCCAATGATTGAAACGTACTTCCAAATGATTGAAATGTACATTGTTGTCTTGAAAGGGTACTTTGTACCTTTAGGTACAGTACTTCGTACTTGAAGGTACAGTACTATGTGCTCTAAGGTACCATACTTGTACTTCAGGCACTACTTGAATGTAGCATGTCAAAGAAGCCCCCTCACAAAACGTTTTTGGTGCATACCTTTTGATATTATTATTTTTGTCCCTGACATGTAAAAGTAAAGAGAGTACAAGCCTCTTCTGGTGCCAAGTGGCATAGATTCCATGGTACTTCTCAAAATTGGTACCTAGCAAACACGCACTCTAAATTGTTGATTTGAAGTAGGATCATATGAACAAGTTCCTAAGTGTTGACCAACATCAAAGACACTTCACAATTCTCACCCACAAGCCCTCCTAAAAGGTGCCTCCAAGTCAATGGTATAAACCACTGACCACCTAAAAAAAGAAGGGGAAGAAAAAATAGGGAGAGAGTAGGAAAAGCGAACTCATTCACATATAGAGTGGTGATATGTACTTTCAGAGATGCAATATGCACATTTCCTCGATATCTACTAACTACAAGTACAATAACACAACACACAGCAAACTTAGTTGCAAAATTAAGACCCGAGATTCCACATGCACAAATAAGTTTCTTATACATGCTTAAACAACAGAATTGCAACTTAATCATACAGAGAACAAGTTTCTTATACATGCTTAAACAAGAGAATTGCAACTTAATCATACAGAGAACATCATAGCAATTTCTTGTCGAAAAAGTTGATAGCAGACAACTACATGCTCAGTTGGACATGCAAGAATTCTTCTAGCCACCCCCGTGCAGCTGGAGGGTAACACTTTCACCAACACTTGTATGTATGTATGTATGTATGTATGTGCGTGTGTGTGTATGTGTATATGTGTGTGTGTGTGTGTGTGTGTGTGTGTGTGTGAAGGTTACTTAACAAAATTTGATGATTGATCTTCCCTGAATCTGTAATGCTGAAGTTACAAATAACATAGGATAGAGGAACAGGGATGAAGATGCATGCTTGAAATAAGATTAGAAATTGGAGAGGAAAAATCAAGGTCAAAAGAATGGAATCAAAGGAAAAGATGATTGTTCTCTCGCCCCCTTTCTCTCTTTATTTATAAAAAAATATAACATTATCATATTACATAGCAGGAGATAAAGATAGTATTCATAATCGCATAGTGACTTCTTTTCTTCCTGTTGTGTTACCTAAGAACATTTTAAAAGGAAAAGAATGGTGATACATTAATTAGTTTCAAGCTTACCAGTTCCCAAAACCACTTTACAACTCCTGTGTCCTTTGTATAGCCGCCTTGATAAACAGTAACCTTCTCTAAAGCCTGTCCATAAAGAACAAACAAACATACAACTAGAACTTGCAGGAGAGAGGGAGGTTTTTTTTTTTGTGGGGGAGAGAGAGAGAGAGAGAGAGAGAGAGAGAGAGAGAGAGAGAGAGAGAGAGAGAGAGAGAGAGAGAGAGAGAGAGAGAGAGAGAGAGAGAGAGAGAGAGAGAGAGAGAGAGAGAGAGAGAGAGAGAGAGAGAGAGAGAGAGAGAGAGAGAGAGAGAGAGAGAGAGAGAGAGAGAGAGAGAGAGAGAGAGAGAGAGAGAGAGAGAGAGAGAGAGAGAGAGAGAGAGAGAGAGAGAGAGAGAGAGAGAGAGAGAGAGAGAGAGAGAGAGAGAGAGAGAGAGAGAGCCATACGTCAAAATCAAAATGAGGAAGTCCACAAATGAGTAGCTCCAATTCTTCATAGTGAAATAATTGAAGTGCATGATGCCCACAAACCTGAAACATGTACGGAAAGTAATGAAATTGCTTGCTGCTCACAGCTGAATTACTAGTGAGCTGCAGCTAAATACCTGTTGAAATCCCTTGTTAAAGGACTGAAACTGGTCCTTAATGGAATCTTCCAACAAATATTTCACATAAAGCTCAGTGTACCTAGACAGAGAGATTGTGTTAAAGAGAATGTGATTGCATTCTTTGTAGCTTGTAAGATTGTTACTTTCTTACCCAGTAGCCTATTTGACTACTTTCTTAATTATGAAGAAAACATCAACGAACTACTATGGAGATCGTTGCAGTTGATAAAACAAGTATATGTTCTATCATATTGTGATCATCAGTTTCACACTCAAAGGTGGATGGGAGAGAACAAAAGTGGAGCGAAGGAAAAACAATATGTATGGTAACCAAGCAGAATTTTCAAGAACATGTATCCTATACAAATCTGTACAATCTCTGTTATGTTCAGTGAGATGATTCTACATTTAATCCGCTACATTATTAGATAAGCATTTTAGTCATTAACATCAATTAAAAGAAAACTGATTTATTGTGTTTCTTATGAGTACGATGATAAAATTTATGTACGGATGGATACACCATCCTGCAAGTTGTTCATTTGATAATGGTAAGAAGAGAGTGCCAACAATGGTATGAATGGAACATGCTTAGATAAACAATATATTACGAACTGCTAACCAATATAAAGAGCTCATTACAAATGCTTGAAAGTCAGAAGTCATATTAAATAGGACATGCATTTCACCTTTGGTAATTGAAAAATGGATAGGTTATCCTGTGAAGAAGGTTTTTTTGAATATGATTTGTAATAGGTGAAATATGTTAATCTGTCTCCCTCTCTTTGTGGTTGAAGATGTAATCTCCTCTTCTTCCTTTTCAGTCTGCTGAGCAGAAATTAGGGTAGCATTCCTCTTGGATGAAGAAACCACATCTTCCTTTGCTTGTCTTAGCTTGGGGTATTTGGCATTGACAATGTTCCACAAGTCCTTGGAAACTCACAAATTGAACATCATAACTCCACATTGGATAGTAAGACACTCCATCAAGTTTGACTTCTTGCTCCAATCTATCTCTATAGTCACTCATCTTGAGTTAGAGTGTATGTCAACTATGCTCTAATACCAAATGTTGGAAGTGTGGTAGGCCCAAACAATAATTACAAGTTTAATCCAAGATCTTTCCAACACTTGATTTTAGCACATTACACACCTTGATCAAGATGATAATATAGAGAGATGAGAAGACAAATGCTATTACGCACACTAATAAATGCAAAATGTCAATATACAATGTGTATGATAGAAAACTGAAAGTAAAGCTGAATCTAAGGGTTCTAGTTACAAAAAATAGTGTATGAGTGTCTACTTATGTGAGTGAATATGTGTAAAAATAAAGAAACGGATTGTTTAAAATAGTCAAAACAGCAAATCTTTATCTGAAATTAGGTCTTCTTTGGCGTGGAGCAGCAACAATGGTCATTTCTCGAGATGAAGTGGTAGGTAAACACATGATACGGCTGCATCATGGTAAAAAAACCCTAAAGTAAAAGCCACAACTCTCCAAAATCAGCATGTACACTAAGGAGTGTGAAGACTAACAAAGGTAAACTGCAAAAGTCTCCTCCACATCAGCATATACACCTCCAAGAGTCCTCCATGCTCTTAACTCTAGAGCTTAAGCTTGTATGGCTTCAAAAATTGATGTCTTATGAGGCTCAAATGCTCCTCTTTATATAGGTTTTGGATACCCACGAAAATCAGCATGAAAAGCTGTATCTAAGGAAAAACAAGTTTTTGCATGAAAAGTAATTTGAAAGCAGAATTAGAGTTTGACTTTTGGTTGACTTTCAGGTGTCAGACGGTAAAATGTTATATATCATTATAAAATTGTCAATGAGTACTTTCCAATGGTACAGTAGACAATTCTGACCATCTTCGATCAAATTTTGACCGAGTCCATGAATTGGGGTTGCCGGAATTTTTGGCAGATTTGAGCATTCTGACTTTTTTTTTCCAACAATGCAGTGTGTACTGCTTTTTCTGATGCGTACTAGATCTGACCTTTTTTTTTTTCTATTGTTCATAGTGATCCTAATCAAAAGTAGGTTCCCTTTCACCTTGATTAGCAGCTGCCTACAGTGCCATCAATCGAGAGAGAGCTCCCTTTTCTACCCCTTGGCACTTGCTCACCCCATTACCTCTCCCTTGCTCACCTTGGGGTTGCCGGAATTTTTGGCAGATTTGAGCATTTCTGACTTTTTTTTTCCAACAATGCAGTGTGTACTGCTTTTTCTGATGCGTACTAGATCTGACCCTTTTTTTTTTCTATTGTTCATAGTGATCCTAATCAAAAGTAGGTTCCCTTTCACCTTGATTAGCAGCTGCCTACAGTGCCATCAATCGAGAGAGAGCTCCCTTTTCTACCCCTTGGCACTTGCTCACCCCATTACCTCTCCCTTGCTCACCCCTCGCTTCAGCCTTCGCCTTCTTCACTCCCTTTGCCTTGCCTCGACCCCTTTCCCTTTGCCTTTCCCTTCCTCACCCCTTGCTTCTGCCTTTGCCTTCTTCACTCCCTTTGCCTTGCCTCTAGCCCTTGCCCTTTGCATCTCCCTTGCTCACCCCTTGCCTCAACCTTTTCCTTCTTCACTCCATGAACTCTTGTCCCGCCCTTGAGGCTAAGGGCTTGCTTCAACTTTGCCTTAAAGCACTTGGCTTACATAATACACACCTTTGTTTCATCCATTATCCAAAGCATCCATAGCCTCCCATAATTTCATTACATCCATCCATCTTGCCTCCATTATGCCTCGTGGTATTTCCCATCTCTGCACCCTTCACACATCAAGCTATGAATTGGTAAATTCTATCAATTCTGGTTTGGGAACACGAAGGTGGGTGTGCAAGTATTGTGCAAAAACATTTCACACAACTACATGCCTCATTCGACATGTGTGAGGAATAGGAGAATTAGGCATATAACCTTGTGCAAAAGTCCTCCATGACATTGTTGAGGCAATGCGACATGAGCACAATGTGGACTTCCACAAAGCTTTTGATACAGTGCCACGAGAGAGACTCGTCCGACGCCTCCAGAGCTTGGGAGTACCATCAGGAATGATTTGGGCCATCTATGCACTCTATAAGCGGGTGACTGGGAGGGTATAGTGCCAAGGAGGTATGTCTGAGGCCATTGCTAGCACCATCGGTGTTAAGCAAGGCTGCCCACTCTCCCCCACTCTATTTGGTCTCTACATCGACGAGATTGAGGACTACATTCTCCGAGCTGGAGCAGAGGGTGCAAACCTCGCAGGTACACATGTCCCATTGTGCTCAATCATGAATGAGAGAGAGAGAGAGAGAGAGAGAGAGAGAGAGAGAGAGAGAGAGAGAGAGAGAGAGAGAGAGAGAGAGAGAGAGAGAGAGAGAGAGAGAAATAAAGACTTTTTAACGTCTATTAGAGGCCAAAATCGGCCTATGAGACAAAACATATACATCAGTATGATCCAATCCACTGTGATCCAAAACGAAAATGAAGTGTGAGTACTACAAACGGGTATAAAAGGAGGGATAGTAGCTGGCATCAAGGGTGTGGGGTGCTATGGGTATGCACTCTATATGCTCAATGGGTGAGATACAAACATGATATGCATAGGGAGGGGAGGCTCGATGGTGTCACAACCCCCTAAATGCCTGGAGTGGGTGTAGGATATAATGCATCGGTGGGTAAGGCATCATGGCGATCCTCAAAATGCTCTGGGCGTCCAAATCGATAGGGGTGCGCTGCTGACGTCTCTGTATCTCCATGTCATGGCGTGCGTGAATCGCCTGGAGAGAGAGAGAGAGAGAGAGAGAGAGAGAGAGAGAGAGAGAGAGAGAGAGAGAGAGAGAGAGAGAGAGAGAGAGAGAGAGAGAGAGAGAGAGAGAGAGAGAGAGAGAGAGAGAGAGAGAGAGAGAGAGAGAGAGAGAGAGAGAGAGAGAGAGAGAGAGAGAGAGAGAGAGAGAGAGAGAGAGAGAAATGAAATGAAATGAAATGATATATTTACGTCTTCAGAAGGCCAAAATGACCTATGAGACCAAAAGTTACAAAACTGGTGAATCTGATACAAAATCTGAGTACCAAAGGAAGTGGTACTGAAAATGAAAGATGTAAAATAGCTGGGAAAAGGCTAACACCAAGACTAATACAACAAAGGGCTGATACATAGGAGGGATGTGCTGATATACAAGGCTGGGGATCTATCCTCATCTGCACTGTGGGCATCTGAAAAGTAAAGCTCGAATCCTCTGCTGTAGTATCCGTCGATACAGTGTAGCACCTCTCACTCTCGGTCGTCTAGATCTCCTTAGCTCCACTGCTCGGTCTATGAGAGTGCCGGTAGTGGCTGTATGAGTGTGGACAGAGCTCTGTACTAGATGCTCTACTGACTCCTCCTCTAGCTGCCAGTGCCTGGTGTAAAGAAATCTGTAATCTGCCTCTGGGACTGTCTCCCTCCAGCTCTCCTCAGTAGAGTGTCTCTATGTCTGTGTACCTCTAGTAGATATAGTCCCAGACATCTCTGATCCTCAAAACTCATGACTCTAGATAGAGGCCCAAAACCCTCTCTGAATAGACAATGAATAGAGAGAGAGAGAGAGAGAGAGAGAGAGAGAGAGAGAGAGAGAGAGAGAGAGAGAGAGAGAGAGAGAGAGAGAGAGAGAGAGAGAGAGAGAGAGAGAGAGAC
>CM035408.1:68652247-68679747 GCA_020310875.1 Ceratopteris richardii
TGTGTACTAAGGCAAGCACCCAGATGATGGTACAAAGAGTTTGTTTCCTTCATGGTCTCCCATGGCTTTAAAGAGAAATGAAGCTTTACCACTGCTTGTACACACAACAATCAGCAGATGACAGCCCAATAAGCCATGACATATGTGGATGACATGCTTTTAAGTTTTAGCAACGAAAAGTAGCAATGCATTATCACAGCTGAAAACACAATTAAAATCAGAATTTTCCATGAAAAATTTGGGATCAACAGAACATATTTCAGGCATGAGAATCACAAGGGACAGAGGTAGAAAATTACTTAAATCTCTTACAAAAAAAGTATCTTGAGAAGACACTAGAGAAATTTCACATGGCTGATTGTAAACCTCTCGGAGTTCTACTGCCAAGGTATGTAAAACTAAGCAAATTTGACTGCTCAGAGGATGATTCAAGCACTTAGGAAATGGAGAAAGTGCCTCACCCATGTATGGCTTGTCGAATTTGAAGTTGCACCCATTTACAGTGTGTCAAATTTGAGGTTAAATTTGCAGAGCCAAATGCCGTAATGGATGCATAAATTAAATTGATTGTTGGATAAGCGACATCAATTCATTTAGAGGGCTTGGCATTATCACCTTGTAGATGTAAGGCAATGTTACAGAAAAACAGAATGGACTTAAAAGGAACATCAATTCTCACCATTCTTATTTAAGATCACAACCATGTACGTAAGTCTTATTCAGACATTTGCACTGTGGAGTGGTAAAAATGGTCCAAAGCCAATACATATAGTCTATGTGGAAGCAGAGTGCACAAATACAAATTCATTGTGAAGCTGCTCAGCCAAAGGCATCCATGAACCACGTATTTGATGTCGTATAAGCCTACAGATAGAGTTAGCTTCTCTTGCATATCATGCATGTATTCCCATGTCATCTACAACTGTATCACTCCATATAGGAGTGTACTATTTGCATCATTTTTAAACCTATTTTGTATTGCTTATCATTCTTTATTCCTAGGGTTTCTCCGCTTTTTAATCTTCTTAACCCATTTATATTTTCTAAGGCTTTTATACCTCATCCCACTTAGTTACTCTCCCATAAATAAATCTCAGCCTCTCATGGGTGTCAATTAAGTTTTCTTCTTCCACACTTTCTTTTTCTTTTTGTTTCTCTCTCCCTGTTCATGCTGGATCCTCCTTATGCAGTGCAGTATGCTTCTCTGACAAAATATACCCAGACTAAACTGTGCAAAAGGAAGTTTCAAGCATGGATATGAAGTACATGTGATGAACAACAAAAGGTATATGAGGAAGTTTACTTTTCTCTGTTTTCATTTGTAACTGGTACATTGCCACCGCCTGGCTGAAGATCATATGTCTTCATTTCCCCAAAATAATCATAAGTTATCTGTTTCCATGTGCATGATATATTTTTCAATGGCTCAGAGAATATGGTTATGAGGAAAAGAACGTCAGGGATAGCCAAAAGAGTTTACCTGAAATGTCAATGAGAATGTTTCTTCCACATCGCCCTCATAATCCAACAGTTGTTGCAGGCTTTTGCCCAGCTGTGGCTGAAGATCATTGAGATCATGCAATAGAGGCTTGATATTCAGCACTTTCTTATAGACAACCTGAAAGGCAGAAAAAAAGGCTAAATTTGTTGCAGATGCTTCAAAACATCAACTGTAAAAACATGAAATTACACTCTCTCATCCACTCATTCATACATGCATCCCATTTATGCATCATAAGAATACTTATACACCCTAAGAACAGTCATATAACTTAATAATTTTGGTTAGTCTAAAGCATAATATCAATAAGATTATAGAAGTCATATATTCCTATGTTTAAAAAGAGTGACATTCACAGTGTGCCAAATGAAAAAGAGAATCGAAGTCCTGAACTGATCCATGATTTGAAAAAAGGAAATGCCATCTTTATGAGCGTGTAAAGGAAAGTTTTGAACATATAAGGCAAAATAAATTTTGAGTTCATCATCTTTGAGAACCAAGGGTTGAATATTAGACATGATTATCGGTACCACTCTTTATTTATCTTCCATTCAAAAGCTGATATTGCTTCACTTTACTTCCATACTTCAGATAGCCCAATTAATTCCATACCATGGGGGCTACGATTTTGCATGAGGAACCCCATTATGAAGTTTCCTAAGATAACTCTCCCCAAGAAACTATGACTCCTTCGGGGATGTTTATGCTGCTGTGTATTCGTTATATAGTAGCTTTCCCACCATATAATCATTTTAGTAACAACATTCATTTATGGATGTACCCACTTTTTGCGAAGTCTAAAAAGATTTAATTTGGGAGAGCTTTATAAGATAATGATCAAATTTCAGTGGGATTATCGGACAATTACTTTCTGATTGATGCATTTGAATTTTTGTTACGTATGAGGAAGGCTGCAATATGTTGGAGCATCATGGTTAGAAACTCGCCAAGGTGGCAGCACAGAACATGACCATTAAGATATTGAGCATTTGTGAGTTAAAATTATTCAAAATTCATACATACAAGAGGAAGGTGTACATCCAGTATCACATTGTTGTAGATCCCGAGCCCTAAAATTATTCCAACCTGTGAGGAATACATTCAATTTTTTCTACATATCAGTTTCTTATTAGAAAGCACTAATTTTTGAAATTTGATGTTCAACATTACCAATTCAAAAGTCTCCTCAGATTCCATTGAGTTCGGATTGAACCAGAAATTCCGTGTTTCCTCCTCATATGTAAACATTCCTGCAAAGTCATAAAGTTTAGAGCATCCAAGACATTATACAACCTTGTGCATATGGCATGTGCATTTTGAAAAACTATCGCCAAACATTCTCACACTTCAGATGTTTCCATAAAAATGTGAAGATACTAAAATCAATATTCTGCAGGATATTATAGAACATCATCATCTTATTTTCTTAAATTAAAATAGCAACAATAAATTGCAAAATGCTCCATACATCAGATCTCTAAATGATAGTTGATAGAAAAATTCTTCTGCACCTTCAGTGAAAATTGCTCATCTTTGATGAGAAATAGAGACAAGCTATGGGTTATCATGCTATAGACATATAGTGTGTGTTCTTGAATCATGGGAATAAATTCATGTATGCATCTGAGCATTATGAACAGTGAGGTAAATATCTGTAAATGCTCAACCTCAAATTTCTGTGTATGAACGGTACATCATCCATAATTAAGAATATCCAAGGATCTAATTTCTTTTCCTCCAAGAAAAGGGACCCTTCCCTTTGTCTATCAGAGCACTTTTTCTCTCTCGAGGTTCCCTCCACTCCTCTTTTCTGTTTGCCTTGTAGGTAAGCCCACAACTGTAGTGGGCTACTCATCTTTGTACATTAAAGCACTTCACAATATCACTTCGTGTTGAACTAAAGACTTCCTCCCAGAGACTCAAGGCATCAAACCACTAGGCTCAGGATTACACAGTCATCAGATTGCATATATAGAGGCCCGCTACCATCGAGCCATTGAGGGTAGACAGGCCGAGATCATGTCGGAACCCATTGTAGTCATTCGGGCAGCCATGACCCCACCTCCGCCTATGAACCACATACTATATCCACATATGACCACTAGTTGGGGTTTATATGCCGCTTAGATGCATTCTCATACTTGTATCACCCTCTTGCATATAGGCTACCATAGAGATAGCACCCCCATATATACTCCCTTAAAGAATTTCCACATGCATGTTTCAAAGACTTTAGTTTTCTTTTCACCTAGTTTCGCATCAGTTTTTTTTAATTTTCAGCACGCTTTTGTTTTTCCGTTTGATTGGAGACGCAAACCATGTATATTGATTCTATCTCCTAGGTCGAGTTTGGCCTTTTAATAGACGTTAGAAATCTTTCTTTCTTTCTTTCTTCTCTCTCCCCCTCTCTCTATCTCTCCCTCCCCCCCCCCCCCCCCTCTCTCTCTCTCTCTCTCTCTCTCTATCGATGGCTTTCCTGGCCCCTTCAGCATGAGACAGGCAGTCATCGATAGACTCCCACGAGGATATGCAGCTTTAGCCATGTTAGAGAGGAGATGTCACCAGGCACAGTTCTAGGGGGCCCCGCACGAACGGGTGGCTATTTGACACACCAGTCACACCAGCTATGATGTATGCTACGACAATTTGGCCCCACGCCTCACAGTCACCTAGTGGAGTGAGAACGAGAGGCCACAAGTACGTATGATCTAGCGATTATTTCGCAGGAAACAATCGGTGCCACATGACATCATCAAGGCAGAGCTAGCTGCACCACCCATGGTAGTAGCTGCACTATTCTAGACCATCTCCTTTATTCAGAGGATGAGAGAACTCCCTACAGACAGACTCACACACAGCTTTTGAGGCATCTATACAGATATAAGAGTCAGGATATGGGAGAGCTTGGTACATTCAGGTTAGAGTCTGGTTTGATAGTCATGGACTTGATATGGACAGATTGCCACCTTTTCAGTATGACCCAGACTCATCTCACATCCACCTCTCTCGTCAAGAGAGGAATGTTGTGCTCAGAAATGATCTTTGGCAGCTCTACATTAATCAGACATGGCACACACCACACATGGGATCGAGACTATCGCACTACCAACACTAGTTCTTAGACATACTAGCATATGGTTTCATCCAATGACCACACTACATGGATACTTACATGCCTCATAGCTCGAGGGTAGCGATTGGCCGGTCGAGTGTCTCATCCCACCGACTAGAGATTGAGACGGGCATAGCCGAAGACATTCCTAGAGAGGAGCGGATATGCAGGGTATGCAAAGTAGAGATGGAGGATGAGGAGCACTTTGTATGCAGATGTTGCGCATATGATGACATCAGAGGAAGATACGAGACTCTGTTTGCAGGGTAGCCCACCCTCAGAGAGATCATGGACTCTCGAGATCAACGACAGCTCGGGTGATTCTTACTAGAGATACAAAATCACAGAGATTCCCTACTCCAGCCTACGGTAGCAGCCCATACAGGAGGGAGACAAAGTCAGCTCACTGACTTCTTTATTCCATGACGTGCAACGGCCCTCCCCCCCCTCAGCTCACACACCGAGCGGGGTGACTCTTCAGCACGCTTAGACTTCTGGAGCTAGGAGACGACCCCGTGCTATAGGATATCGGGTCCCGAGACTTCAACGAAACCAGATTGCGGAGATCTAGGCCCGTGACCATCGTGCCATGGAGGAGAGACGATCCCAGATGATGGCTGATCCCGCTGCAGCCATAAGGGTGGCCTTGACTCCACCTCCACCTATGTATCACATCTTACACCCACCCACTAGCACATGATGGAGCTAGTTAGTCGTTTCCGATGCATTCTCATGCTTGTTGTACTACCCTTTTGCATATAGACTATCATAGATATCGCACTCCATACACCCCCGACTTTCGTGGGTATCTCCACATGCATACTACAAAGATCTATATCAGCTTTACTAGTTTTTTCAGCACTTTTATCTTTTCTGATTGACAGAAGATACACCCATGTACATCGATTTGTCTCATAGGCCGAGTTTGGCCTCCTAATAGACTAAAAACATCTCTTCTCTCTCTCTCTCTCTCTCTCTCTCTCTCTCTCTCTCTCTCTCCCCCCCCCCCCCTCTTCCTCATAGATGCCTGATCGACCAGGCCAGGGTGAGGAAGAGGAGATTATATTGTTGCTTTGTGGACTTCCGCAAAGCATTTGACACTGTTTCCAGGGATCGACTCTTTAGACGACTACTTGACATCGGAGCTCCGGAGGAGATGATATGGGGGATCTACGCCTTATACGAGAGAGTATCTGGTAGAGTCACATGTCCAGGGGGCTTATCTGATCCACTTGCTAGCACTATCGGGGTGAAGCAAGGATGCCCTCTCTCACCCACCCTCTTTGGTCTCTACATTGATGAGATAGTGGACTTCATACAGTAGAGGGGGGAGATGGCATTGAGGTACACGGGTCCACTATCCATATTCTTTTATACGCTGATGATATTGTATTGGTTTCAGAGTCTGCAGAAGGTCTACAACATCATCTACACGGCCTAGATGACTTTTGCAGACACAGAGGGTTATCTATGAACCTTGGTAAAACCAAGGTCTTGATCTTTCATACATCAGCACAGGTACGAAGACATAGTTTGTTCACAGCAGCAGGTGGACCGATCGAGGTGGTCGGATCATATATTTACTTGGGGGTGACATTTACAGCAGCATCAAGGGTCTTCTCTATGGCTCAGGCAGCCCGTGACCGCATCACACGTGGGTACGCAGCACTAGCTTTGATGGAGAGACAGTGCCACCAGACATATTTTCAGGAGCCCCGCACAAAGGGGTGGCTCTTTGACACTTTGGTTACGCCAGTGCTCATGTATGGGGCAGCCATATGGGGACCAGGATTAGCTACATCAGTATGGACAGCATTAGAGAGGCCACAGATCCTCATGATTGCCAGACTTATCCGCAGCAAGCCTTCACTACCACATGATATCATTAGAGCAGAGCTTGCTGCACCACCGATGCTAGTTGAGGCACTATTCCAGACAGTATGCCTATTACACAGACTTCGGAGCATGGATACAGAGCGCATTGCTTATCGTGCTTTCGAGGCATCACGTGATATGGCATTCGCAGGCGACACCTCCTCATGGTATGCACAGACACGAGACTGGCTTGCCCACCATGGCTTTGACATAGACAGGCTACCACCACTACAGTACGACTCTCATGCACCCACCTACTCACTCTCTCATCAAGAGAGGAATAGGATCATTCGTCAAGAGATATGGCATACATACATACAGAGGACATGGGTGAGCCCTAGGGGTACATTGCCACCGAAAATGCTCTACTACCGCGAGCATTTTCTACATATATCGGGGACGGGCTTCATCGAGATTCCGAGATACATGCAGACCTACCTTCCCCACCACCTACGAGTCGTCATTGGGCAGACCTACCTTCCCCACTATCCCTTCATTATCAGATACATCATCCTTTAGTTGTTTTCAGCCTGCATAGTTTTGTGGAGCGAGTATTTTCCCTTTTCATTTCTATAGAGATGACCACAATTGTACATGGTTTTGTCTCATGGGCCAAGTTTGGCCTTTGGAAGACGTTAATAGAACTACTACTACTTTTTCTTCTTCTTTCTCCTCTTCTTCTTCTTCTCCTCCTCCTCCTCCTCCCTCCCCCCCCCCCCCCCCCCCCCCCCCCCCCCCCACCCCCCCCCCCGCCCACCAAAAAAAAAAAAAAAGAATAAAAAGGAAAAAAAAAGTGGAAGCATTCCATGTACCTTTTCTCAAAGGAAAAAAAAAAAGTGGAAGCATTCCATGTACCTTTTCTCTCTTTCTGTACTCTTTATGCACTTTATGCTCTATGCACATGAATGCATCCCAGGTGAAAATATTCCCCAATAGAGTGTGCAGCAGGATGGAAGGGCAAGGTGATGCCCATAAGTAATTGGAATTGGCAGCTCAAGGCACCGAGGATGGAGGAAAGCTTTCCTTTTTAAGGAGAAGACGTTCAAGGAAAGGGTTTCACAAAGTGGTGACGGTATGGCTACAGAGGGTCGGTGCCCAGGATTGTGCCAGACACCATGGTGGTTGAAGGTTCTTGTCTCTTCTTGGGTTCCTGCAGAGCTTGCCCCCAATTACGTTGATGGGTCTAGTCTCTTGGCTCTTGGTATGGTACTTTCTTGTTGGGGAGTGTCTGCATTTCCTCCTTTAGTCTAGTTGCCCTGGATTGTCATCTAGTTGTAGTGTTTTGAGGCAACTCCCCTTGTATTTTATTGTTCATCCCCTTCCCTGCAGTGTCTCTTGCTGTACAACTTGTGCTGCAGAGCAGTTAGGCTAAATCCTCTCCCTGTATGTTCCTTGTGATATACTACAGAAAGCATTTGAGCTAAGATCTTCCCTTTTACTTGATTAGCCCCTTATATTGTAATATGGAAAGTGCTTGAGCCAAGTTCCTTGTCATATGTCTTCATTCTTTTTACAGTTTTAGCATCTTTATTTTGATTGTTCAATTGTCATCACAACCCTCACCCTCCCTCGATTATCATGCCCGAGCAATCTACCCACAATAGCAACGGTCCTGATGTTTCATCTTATACCTCATTTTCGGTCCTCGATTCCACTCTCCATAATCAGAAACTGGCCCAGGTAGTCTATTCCTAGGAGATTGTCATCAACCAAGAAGCACCTTTGCATGTCATTCAGTGGTCTAGAATCTATTTCAACCTTTAGCCGGTAAAGTGTTATCTTAAAAGAAAAATGCCAAATTTGTAACCATTCAAAAAGAAAATTTCAAGATTTCAGCACACTTGGAAAGCATCCCCATTGAAGTGAAATTTGAAAGATGATGAAATATTATAAGATCTTTTGCTGATTATAAGCAGAAACATGCCGAAATGACACTTCTGTAGACTCATTTAGACTCAAGTGTATGCATACTGGATCAATTCAGATCATATTCCCATATTACCAGCAATATTAAGTGTACTAATGGATGCTGCAGCAGAATTGTAGATTTGATAGCTGAGTATACCCGACCTAATCAGAAAATTTCCCTAGGAAACCAGAAACAGTGCGGACTCACCATAATCAACATTGAACAGTTCACGACATAGAAGCTGAAAAAACTCCTTGGTTACTCCACCTTGATCAATCCCTTCCTCACCCTCAAATATGACCTGCAAGTGATAACTAACTTCAGCTTTCATTTTTTTCCATAAATGCAAGACTTCCAACAGAAGATTTTTAAAGAAAAGATCAATATAGTAAAGTTCGGCCTGGGACAGGAAGGGGGGGAGGGGTGGGGGGTGTTTCCCAATAATGCAAAAGCCAGTAGGGAGCTAATGGAGAGTAATTGTGTATAGAATAATCAAAGGAATGCCGGAATCCGAGGCACGCACCAATACGTAAAAATGGTATATCAAGAGGTGTATGATAAGTGGATGTAGAAAGAACTGATCCACCTCATACGATGCACCATATCAGTAGCCAGGGAATCTTACGAATACCCTCTCTGATATTAGGTAACAGCTCTCACTGTGCATCTTGCATGATTAGTTAATACTATCACAACCCTAAACTGGAAAGCTTTGTCTGTGGGCAGAGTTCCTTTTTTTTAAGGATTTACTTGATTTATTTTCTTTCTATTGTGGGCAAACTGAGTTCTGCCCACGACCACATGATGGAGCATCGGAGCACCACCACCACTTGGGTCGCCCTCTTGCAGGAGATGTTGAGTCCACCGCTGATGTACCATATACTCCAGCCTCCTCCACCCATCTGTACCAGTTAGGGTATACATATTCACTCCCACATATGTCCCCAAGTAGTAGGTGGCCATTATCTGCAGAGTCAGAGGCACTCTCCCCCCATGCACCACTACTTTATCTCCACTACTCCATCATTGCTAGGTACACCATCATCTTGCTATTTTCAGCCTACATAGTTCTTTTTTGTAGTGAGTACTTTTCTTTTCATCGATACACAGAGATGACCACAGTTGTACATGGTTTCGTCTCATAGGCCAAGTTTGGCCTTTTGGTGGACGTTAGTATGACTCTCTCTCTCTCTCTCTCTCTCTCTCTCTCTCTCGCGGCCTGCATCCGCCTCTATCACCCCCAACCCTTTGCCTATACCTACGTGCTGCCTCTGCCCCTTCTCTCCCCCCTCTGTCTCTTGGCATGAGAATGGGACAGAGGAAGCTCATGGCCTCTCCGAATAAATTTCCAACATTGAAGGCAACCTTTATGCTCACAAATAAGTGAGTCACACAAATGGAAAAAGAGATGCGAGAGTGGAAAACAATGATGGTGGAATGGAGAGAGGAAAAGGCAGCTTTCCTCAAGCAATCCAACAAAGAAGATCATTGAAATGTGGAGAAAGAGGTCATGAGGGCTGAAATCGAGGCACTCAAAAGGGAGGTCTCCAAACTCAAGAAAGAGCTTGTTTGTGCACTCAAAGACGGAGAATTTCAGCCCTCTATAATTGAGGAGATCAAAGTTATCAAGGCAAGTGCAAGCGATTGAAGAAGAGAATAAGCAACATGAGGCAAAAACATCTACATGGGTAGAGGTCATTACTAAGACACAAAAGAAGATGGATGAAGCAGAAAAATGGATAGAGATAGCTAAGAAAGGAAAAGGGAAGGAAACATTAGCCTCCACACCGAACCTTATCAACATGACATTGGAGGAGGAAGAATGGAGATGCTTGCGTGCTTTACGCGTGAGAGCTAGAGGTCTCAATGATGGAGATAGAGTAAAGGAGGAAATGAAAGGGCCTATGGAGTTGATGAGAGTAGACAAACCTACACACACAAAGGCATGGAGACTGGGCAAAAGAAGTGGCGGTGTGGGAGAGACGTCGAAGGAGAGAGCCCTCATCTTGCGTTTTCCAACCCTTGAGAAAAAGGAGGAGTTTTTGAAAAGAAGACCCACTCTAAGAAAGACAGGCATATTCCTTGGGGATGATCTCACATTATCACAACTTGCTCACATGAAGGAAGTAATGCCGGAGATTAGAGCAGAAAGGGACAAAGGAAATGTAGCTTTCTATAGAGATGGAAGGGTAGTCATCGTAGAGCGCCGCTCTACATGAAGGTTGACGACCTATGGGACCTCACTTAAAATGGAAATGTGGAATTGCAATGGGTCTCTTAAACTTGATGTGGGTGCATTTGAGGATAGTTTTAAAAATAGAGACAATGTGTTTTATATAGAGACACACCTGGCACCATGACATATGATGGAGGCATCATTCTATTGGGATACTTCAATGGCCGAACAGGCAATCGTCAGACAATCTTCTACGATACCTCATAGGAGATGTTGCGAGAGTTGGATACAATGGGCGTGGGACCGGAGAGACACTCTTAGGATATGGAGTGTATAGATTATGGGAGATACCTAGTAGATATGGGTACTGCACATGGTTTAGCCATACTTAATGGCTTACAGAGATTCCGAGCATCAACTCGATTCACTTGTTTCCTGCATCGTCACGGGGCTAGCACAGTGCACTATATTATGATTATGTCCACCTTTCTTCCTTATATTAAGGACTTCATAGTAGGCTCTCCACCTATTGGAGTGGGAGTGGATCATGCCCTGTTGACATTGGACGCCTCTTTTCAGTTTACCTCAGCTCAGCGGCCACCGATACGAGGTCATACCCGGTATTCTTTCACTTCAGAGACTCACTCTATCTACATGGATGACATTTATAGATGTCTATGCACACAAGCGCCAAGGCGACCTCACTATGAGCTTCCCCATATTTTGACAGAGACTCTACATGATGCAACCAAGGAGGTATATCCACAGACTCAGCCAGAGCAGAGACGACGTTCTCGGACTATGACCCAAAATAGTTGGTATGATGAAGAGTGTAGAGAGTTGAGAGCCTGACTACAGAGAGGTTTCTTTGGGAGTCACTACTCACATAGAGTCACGTATTGCCTTGGTCTTGTACGGCGGAGGAAGAGGGCTTTCCTTGCCAGGCTAGAGGAGGAGTTGTATCAGCTATTTTTGAGTCACTAAGGTATTTAGTATCTATAGCGAAGTTCGAAGTTGGAACTTGGTTCAGATTGAGACTTGAGCTACGGGTAGCAACTTGTGAAGTGTGACTGATGGGTCTCTCCACCGATGCTAGTAGAGGCACTCTTCCAGACAATATGCTTATTACACAGGATCCATGGTATGGATAGAGAGTGAATCACTTATAGAGCTTTCCACGCATCACGCAACATGGCGTTAGCGGTGGACATCTCCTCATGGTATGCACAGACACAAGATTGGCTGACCCACCATGGAGTTGACATGGACAGACTATCGCCAATACATCATGACTCCCACGCCCGCACCTATTCGCTCCCACCAGGAGAGGAATAGGATCATCCGTCAGGAGATATGGCATACATACATACAGAGGACATGGGTCAGCCCGAGAGATCCATTACCACCGAAAATGCTCTACTATCGTGAGCATTTCCTAGAGACCTCAAGTCAGGGCTTCATTAAGACCCCACATTACATGGAGACATACCTACCACAACTAAGGGCCGCATCGCACAGACTGAGATCGAGAGTGGGAGACACACTAGGGTCCCGCGAGCTGAGGGAATCTGCAAACCATGTAGAGAGGAGGTTGAGAGTAGGGAGCATTTCGTATGTCGCTACAAAGCACTCAGATTAGAGACAATTATGAGACTTTGTTCAAAGGACAGCCCACCCTACAAGAGATTATGGACTCCTGAGATCAGAGAGACTTAGCACATTTCTTGATAGAGATTTAGAGGCATAGAGATGCACTCTTACCACTGACACACACAACTACACATGTGGAGAGGAGACAATTAAATCTCACTGATTTTTTCAAGAGCTCTAGAGTCCCCTCCCCACCTGATTCCAACGAGGAGTAACACTGCAGCAAGCTAAGGTGAGTCGAGCTAGACAATGACCACGAGTCACAGCGCTCATAGGAGTGAGGCTATACCACCGCCAGATAGAGAAGATTCAAGCCCGACATCACGAGGCCACTGCGGAGCGAGTAGCCGTGATCAGAGCAGATCAGATCGCTTTCATACAGGCAGCTCTAGCACATGCTCCACCTATGTATCACATCCTCGACCCCTTCACTACCACTGGATGGAGCTAGTTGACAGATGCATCTTCACGATTGTATTGCCCTCAGCATATAGACATGCATATACCCCCAGATTTGCATTACTTTTGGTATTTATAATCATCATAACAAAAGTGTGATCTAGAATATTGTCAAACAAGGATGAGGAGTTTTTGGTTCATCCGGCAGACTAGAAATGCCCTTACTTTTGCTTCTCTCACGTGCAAAGTCCATCGTACAAGTGACTAAGCTCTGAAAGGATTTGTCAAGTAAGTTCAAATCGATGGCAACCTGGCATAAGCGAATGCTCATTACATGAACAGTTAATGGCTTACAATTTTTATTTTCATTTTTTGTGTGGAAATGCCACGTTTAAACATTAATAAAGGTATGCACAAAATAAAGGGGAAGTCAGCTTCCCACTAGTGTATGTCTGTCATGTAAAGGAGAGTTTTGACCCAAACTTAAGAACAAGAAGCCTCTGAGAGGAGGTATGCAAAGTCAAGCGGCATCCAGGAAGGAAACATATGCATGTGTGTCCTGAGAGGGCATAACATCAATGTCAAGTCGCAGTTTGGCCTTACAGAATCGCCAAGAGAAGCTTGGAACTGAATTCTTATTCTGAAATACCTTTGAGTTTCATAGCATCCAAATGTTCGATAGCAGCAGAAAAGCGCATCTCTTTCTAACCCAATCCAGAACACTATCACCCGGAGCGAAAAGCAAGAAAGTACAGTCGAAGGTGGGTCTCACATCCCAAATCGGGAATAAAAATAGGTTATTCCACCATCTTTGAATCCATGGGCATGTCCAAAAAGCGTGACACATATTCTCAGCATATTATAGGTGAACTTGGCAGTTTTTATACAATTCATACAGTTCTTGTACAGAAATCATTTCTAACATGTTGTAGATATAATTGCAGGTTCTGCTTGACAGAGATCAATCAGACTCTTGTTAAGGAGGTATATGGAGGCTTTTATTCATAGCATAGGTCCCAAAACCTTAATAATGACTTTGTAATATGAAGAACAGAGAAATCTAACCCGCAAGATCAACAACAAAACTAAAACAAAATATCTAAACCTATGCTGACTTAAAAGTATCAAAATCGATGATATTGAATCGTTATGAGTTTGACCTTTAAAGGCTTCAAGTAATCAATCCGTTCTACATTCAATTGGACCAGCGTATCTTGAATCAAGTGATCTCGTCTAACCTGCATCAAATGGTTTATCTTTTAGCAGCTGGAAAAAAAAGGAGAAATCATAGATCTTATATACGTACCCTTAGTACAAGAAATGGAAATGCAAATAAGTTTCCTGAAAGATGTTGCAATATTGATGCTTGTACTACTTGGTTTTTTATCATCTCAGCTTCCACCTAAAATAATTTTAAAACTGTTGCATACAGTATGGTCTTCCTTAAGCACTTGTACAAGGAAAAGGATATCGTATCTACCTGTAATATCTTGCTTTTTGCCTGAGGTGATAAGATAAAAGGAACCTACATGGATCGATTATGGCTATTAACCTTCAGATTTCTGCAAAATCATTTTAACTGAGAAAATGCATTGGTATTGAGAAAAACACCTGGCAAAAAGACACAAGAGTGTTGAGATCTTTATCATACTTAGCATGTGACCACTTCAAATATTCTTCCTGCATCCAGATTAAGGAAATAAAATCATAACTGAACATGCTATACAAAAGTGTGAAGTCCAGGCATTCTAAATTTTTCAAATCCTAAAAGATTGAAACCATATGGAATTAGATTGATGATGGATCCACATACAAGGAGGTCTACACTTTCACTTATTTCTTTGCTGTAGAATTCACTGTAGAGAAGATGTGGCTCCATCTTATTTGCTTCGTACAAGTACCATAATGTCTATACGAGAACAAAATTCAAAGGGTTAGATAATGAAACAGGGAAATAAAATTAATTTATTTTTCGAACAAAGGAGGTCATTCTAACTTGGGTAACACAGACAATGTTAGATCCTTTCACCTATTCGTTCTTTGCATCATTATTAGTTTTGTAAATGTCTAAAGTAGATTGATCAATCTGATGACTACTTTGAAAGTATCTATGAATCCTGTCCCCCAATGCTCCTACAAATGTCAAACTCTTTTCAATGACATAATACACATTTCCTTCCTCACTTTGTAACCTATAATGACTGAATAAAGGATAATCTATTCCAGATTATAATATGGAAGTCACCTCTGCACAGTAATAGAGCAACTAATCAAGGATAAATGTATACTCAGAATGGCAGGAAAGCTTGATGAACTCTACCATGTAAAAGAGAGCCTATATGGGTCAGCATAGAATATATTATTCAAGAATGGGATTTCATCTTTTGAAATTAATCCAGGTATTGGTTTTCCTTTCTTTTTATTTTGCAAGGAGGGCCCCCCCGGGGGTGGGGGGTGGGGGGGTTAGCGGGGGAAAAAAGGGAAAGAAAAAGCATTGTCTACTTCACAAATTTGATGGAAGAATTAAGATCACACGAGTAGATATGAAAGCAAGACTTAGTTCACTCAATGCATGTTACATTTACTTCAATCATTGCATTCCAATTTTCATTCAGAGTCAATCAAAATGATATGATAAAGAAACAGAAAAGAGCTCAGTAAGATAATTTTCTTCCTTTTACCTTCAGTGCTGCAGCAACATCGTGTGGAATGCTTCCACTTCTTGTAAATTCCTTCCTGCAGAATCATTCAAAGAAGTCCAAATCGTATGCATTGACAGCCATCAAGTAAAATAATTCTGTTACCTATTCGAAAGATATCGGAGGACACCACGCACAAAGCGCCCCCCAAAAATATCACGAGGATAGGTTGAGAGCCAGAATGTTATCTTCTGCAAAGATATGAAGCTGAAATAAACAATTCTTTATGACTTATTTAAAGCAACACTCAGCAGGTACAGGCAGTGATCGCTTACTGTCTTTTCAGAAGCCAACAACGACCGAGTTGGGGCATATGGAAAAATGTTTAGATATAGATGCGCTATATTCTGCTTGTAATGCTTGGACACCACAAAAAATAACATCGAGTGGACTACTTTGTGGGCTGGACTTGATCCAATAAGTCTATAAGATGGGTGCCAACCCATTGAGGAAGCATATAGAGACCTCTATTTCTATGAAGATGTTCTTGGTAGCACTCCTACTGTAATTTGAAGGGATGTTATGCAACTTAATTGTTCATTGACATTATTACGAGGCAGTTACACTGCTAAGTTCTCTTAAGTTTCTTTGTCCACCTCTTGACATTCTTGTTAAGCTCTCTGTAAAGCCCTTGGTCAGTGTACTTAATAGGAACCTTGGGATAAATAAACAATGTATGCTCCTTACATTTTGAATGATTTGTAGTTTCATGGTTCTATTTGGCATCCCACCCTTGTGCATAGTCCCACCTTTACGGCTGCAAGGATGTTGAAGTCGATGCAGTTTGTTGGATGCTAGGGATTGCTTTTTAAAATCTTAATATATTCGCACCAACTTAGATGTTCACATAACATGTAGAAAATGGGCACTCTGCTCCTCTAAAAATTGACCTTGTGCAAATATGCACGATATTCCTAAGCATGTCGTCTATTACATTAAGCACGGTATCTAATCGAAGATGAAAATTGACAAATATGAAGCCTAATGGATTTTAAGACAAAGAGATACATGGAATAAAAAGTTCCACTAGAAAACCGCATTGTAACATATTATTAGGTTCTTTTTTTAAGTCATATATTTGCATTTTATCCAATTGTACGTGAAATGAGTTGAAGTCGAACGTACGCCTCTTAAGCCGGATGTCACATATTGCAAGGAACAAAAAAAAAATCATGTATATTAAAAAATTTGTGAAAAGATCCAAGGGATACGGATGAAATGATGAATCCTTATCCAGGTAAGACATCATAATAGGTTGGAAGGCTCCCCAAGGAAAACCATCATGCGTTGAGAGCGGTTCTCGATCCAATGAACATGTCTAGTGAAGAACGGCCAATGTATAGAGGAATAGTACGAAGAGCAGGGGACTTCTACGCAATGCTTACTTTTTCGCAGGCGATTGGAGTGAAGCACGGAAAGCTGGAAAAGCAAGGAGGAGTACTTTGCCGGCCTAGCTGAAGGACCTTACGCGGGCTCCACAGGAGTATTGGCGCTCATGATGCAGCGGAATGACAAATCTTGGCCATTCCACGCACGCAGAGGGTCTTGTCAGCTCGTTGAGTCCACTAGTCACCTTGACTACCTTTGTACTACTTTGTTAGTTGGCATTGTATCACCTAGCTTGCATCAGCTAGCTCTTCCTGTCAAAATCTCTTACCACCGGCAGATGGACAATGCTTGAAAATTCTTTTTCTGGTCATTCAAAAATATTTTTGGGCACACGATGTTTAGACAGTGCTGATTTTTGCTGACGCGAACGGAAAAATCACAAGGGCCCAGACTCCAGTCTGTTCGAGTTACCCATGAGAAATAAGCATCTATATTTTACACGTGCGCCAAAGCTGCGCATTATACCAAGCTCTTATGGGGGGAACATGCAAGCTCGGTCACCCGAAGTTCGATCAGAACATGCTTGATATCATTACGTGTAGGCTGATTCTAAGGTGACCCGAAAAGAATGTCACCCCCCGTTTTTTCCCGTTCGGTCGCCCAATTCTCTCTCTCTCTCTCTCTCTCTCTCTTGCTACATCATTACGTGTACGGTGACTTCTAAGGTGACCCGAAAAGATGTCACACACACCACACACCCCCCCCCCGTTTTTCCGTTCCATCACCCAATTCTCTCTCTCTTCATTCAACTCCTGTTTTGCAGTGAACGAAGTCTTTCTCTCTCAAAATTATTCGCATTAGATCTTCCTTCGGCTTCTTCTTCGATAACTAATATAAAAGTCTCATGCACTAATGTAAAAGTTTTGTTAATATATAATCGCGATAACAGGCAAAGCAAACGTAAATGTAATTGATTTGTAATTTGTATCGCATTGAGAGTATAATCGTAAAGTCATTAATTATACAATGGAATTGACGTTGAAGCTAAATGGTACAACAAATTTTGGATAGATAAGATCATTATTTACCATGCTCTTTTGTTGAGTTTAATTTTCTGACCATCATCTCACACCATGGAAATACTCGATTGCATGGTGGAATCTATTTCAAACACTAACTTTGCACAACAGTTGTATTCAATATATGACAATAACAAATATGAATCGTGTAATATATGACAATAACAAATATGAATCGTGTGAAGGATGAAAGAAGATTAATGATTTTAATTCTGATCATCAGGAGTTTGATAATTGTCATGTGCCGTTAATTCAATTCATCAGAAGTTCCGTGATCATATGCATGTGCTCATAATTCCGGTGACCAGAGGTCACTGAACCTATGATACATGTGCCCCTAATGCTCCGTTTGGTGACCCAAAAAGTACAAAGCGGTCACCCGAAAAATCCTCTCTCTCTCTGTGTGTGTGTGTGTGTGTGTGTGTGTGTGTGTGTGAAGAAGTCTAAGAAGGCTTACTCTTCCATCTAAGAATGTGAGCTTAGAAAAGACAGAGAAAATCCTGGTTGACACCATGTCTCCAATCCTGCAAGAAAAGAAAATAGAGAGATAGACCAGACACCTGGTTAGATGAAGTAACTAAAAACCAAATATATCTTTTATTATTGCGAGTCTGCCATACGTTAACACAGAATGCTGAAACAGGGAAAAAAGATCATGAATGAATTTGTCACAATCAAGTGGCCTGATCTCTTATTGAATTTCAATACATGTGGTTCACCTAGTCTATGGAGTAGCTGTTCTTGTCTTCTCATTTAGTATCAAATGGGACTATTTTATTTTTGTAATGCAAAATGTGATTAGGAATAGCCAGAAGGAGTTTGCCAAGCTGGAAAGAAAGAAAAATCGGTGGATTCAAGAACTTTCCAATAAGCCATTCATTAAGCTTCCACTTAGCCACCTTGGCTACCAGTCTTATTATGATCCAATCAGTTTCCTGCTTTCGGATCACATACACACCCAAAAAATATAAAAAATGATTGTAAAAGTATGCACTTTCAGATCCCTACACCATGCTAGGGCAAGCTCATGGACGAAAGGGGAATCGTTCTCAATGCATATTTAAAGCATCGATGCCTGCTCTTTGCTTTCAATATTTATGATATAGGAAGAGCAATGTATCATCGGCAAAGCCAATTCCTTCCATATTGCACTTCCAAATTACAATGCTCACAATAGATTGTTCTTAAGCATACTTTTCCAATTAGTGAACGAGTGGCGCACACAAGCAAGAGTGGGGTAACTGGAATGGCCTTGCTCATGCATCTTTTTATGAAGTATGAGAGTGTCACAAACAAAATTGGAAGTGGAAACATTTTGACAAAGCGTATAGATGATATGAGAATTTTGTCTACCAGAATTAGTTTCAACTATTTTTTTGCTAATAAAAGACCAGCCCGTAGTGTCAAAAACTTTGATAAATCCAATATGAAGCATGACAAAGTTTTGACCCAAATGTTGGGCAAACCTTGAAGCTAGCATGATTCTTATTATGTTATCATGGATGGTTCTCCCTTAAGTCCTCTGAAGCTTTTATAATGGCCTTCGAAGGTCTTAACCTCAAACATGCTCCACACCTAAGTGAGAAGCTCCTTCAAGGCTAGTAATAATTCAAAGATGATTAGATGCTAGGATATCATGGCCACAATACATGTCTTAGGGGATATAGTATCACTACAACTGCAATAGAGTATATCTAACTCCCTCAAGATCAAGGATACAAGAAAGAAAAGATAGGAGAAGTCAGTGTTGCCTTGTTTGTCGAAACTTTAAAGGCCACCTGTCTGCTTTGTTCCTTTGTGTGCACTGTGCTCTACCATGTTAAAGTCTCCCTTCCTCTAAGTACAAGTGAACTTAGAAATTACCCTCAAATCAGATTTCCTCCCACTACAAATATTCGGCCTAGATACATAAAATACAAGGTACTCTCGTCCTTGAGATACATGTTTGCACATCAATAGTCTTTCAAAAATTTTAGATGTAAACCACAATATGCTTCTTACGACGCAGATACGTCTAACTGACTCCAACATAGCAAAGCTACAACTCTTCCATGAAATCAATGATACTCTTTCTATTGTGTAATTTCCGTTCTTACACAATGCACATGCATTTCTATGTTGATCATCTAATTCCACAAGGTGTACCACTTAAACCTACTAACCAACCATTATGCATTTGATGTGCATTGTGGCTGATCTCATGGGATCACATTTGAATGTTAGGAATCGCACTTCCTTATCTGCCGATACATCAAGTTTCATCCCATCCCTTCAATACTTATGAATGGATAAGGATCACTGTGGTAGAAATGGCAATATTTTATTCGCATAATCATGAACATGTTAACCTTGATTCTTACGTGATATTCGTACTCAGGGTATTCAGAAAAAATTGTAAAAAGTTCATGAGATGTTTGAGGCCATAATCATAGGATCATGGGGACAGATACAGAAGATGCATTAGATACCCAATAGTGGTAAAATAATTAACCTCCTTCGTACTTCAGAATGTAGCAGGCGCACAGATAATTTTCCATTTTTGGATTCACCACTTCTCAGCTAGTTTCTCAAGAACATGGAGCAGATGAAGGAAATTAGTTGATTTCAGCAGACTCATTCTAGTTTCTTGCAGTTTTAACCTTATCTCTTTAACTCCCAAAGCACAGAACAAGAAGCTGGTCATCAAGGCAGGTACATCAAATGCATCAACGTGAAAATTTTTGGTAAGGTGAAAAAATAGTTTGGAATTTCATTACCCTCCCTTTACATATATAATTTCCTATATTTAGATTTCTCCATTTTCTGACTAAATCATCAATAACATGAATAATTATGCTTCTGCACATGGTTCGGGGCAGAGAATGTGCAATGTCGACCCAATGGGCCCTCGGCGTTACAAAATTGTTACGGGAAGGAAATAACTAAAAATAATCTGACTGAATGGTCCGTAGACCTTCTAGATGGGATAATCCTAGAATTTTCATAGGTGTTCTACCCATGCTAATAAGTACACCTGATAGTCGACAAATCCATCAAGGTCAACTATATGGTGGGGCTTAAGTTTCAATGTGTATGCCTGGATGAAAAACTAAATACAGCTTCTATGCATGTAGGCCACTGTCTCGGGTAAGCCATCTCTCTTCCAAAAAAAAAAAGCTTTTGCACTTGATTCTTTGACAGAGCCAGAGAAAGGAGTGATATTCAAAGCAGCTGGAGCTACTAATATGTGGAGGTAATAATGAATCTGAATCAGAACAATGAGATCATTAAAATAGTGCCCAGGATGGTCAGTTCTTGTATCAAATATCTTGTCTTGCTACTGGACTTCTATTCCATATGGTCCATCCATTTCGCTCTTAGCCTAGTGCGCTTTCATGACAATCATGTGTATGATTCGTGTGATCTTGCTGCAAGATCTGTTGCTAATTATGCTGAGCTTTAAGGAGTGGGTCTAAAAAGTGCACCCAGCACTCAGAGAATACCCAAAATAAACACTCCCCATCTACAATAGACAGGAAAAATCAACAAGAAGTAAGTACAAAGAGAACTGAATGAACAAAAGCATTTCTTTGATCTTTGCTCTACACTGTAAGTAATGAGGTGATCACAACACTCACTATTAACTTTCTCATACAACAGGCTTTCATCTCTCTTAGTCCCCTAAGAAAACTATCATATATCAAGATTTATGGATCGAGATTAATCATGTAAGCTTTAAATCCATCCTAAAACAACAATGAGAAAAACAGAAAAAAAATAAAAAAAAGTGTGTAATGGGATAAAGTTACCCTTTTTCTCCCACAAAAGGGCACTGCAGTCCAATGAGTAATGCCTGGTCATGCATTTAAAGAAATCTTTTCAAATCAGAAATGGATAAACACCAAAGGCTCTATGGCATGCACATCATTATCTCAAAATTCTCGTTTTATCGAATTCTGACATATATAAAGAATATCTCTACAACAATGTTGAAGTTGAATCATGTGAACCATCATATGTAAAACAAATGAAATGAATACCCTTATCCAGCGAGAATGTGGCACGTTCTGCATATGCTTCTCAATGCTCATAAAAAGGCGAATAAGCGAATCTCCCAGCTTCTTTAAAATCTAGACACAAAATAATAATCCTACTCATAAACAATGAGCAGCTGAAATCATTCAAGCACATTAAGAAGCATTTAAAACAATGGAGATTTCCTGAACCTCTGGATTACGCAACTCTAAAATTCGTTGGTATACATTGCGAATAGATTTTACATCTAGTCCATGATCTCCAAAGTCTGAAAAACATTGTGAACAAATAATAACATGAAAACACAATAGACACTGAGAACATACTTTGAGGAACAATAAAAAACAAGTTCTCATCCATTTCAAGCCGTTGCTAGAAAATTTCACAGAGCTCAAAATGCCCAAATTGTTTGGAGAAAGAAACATGTCCTCTTTATCCATGTTGACAGGAAAACAGAATCCCTGAGAGCGATTGTTGAAACAAGAATGCAACAAAACCTTAAACATGTAGTCAAAGCTTTAATAACCGTTTGTAGAAAGGCCTCGTACCTTTTACACATAATCAGGACTTCAATAAATTTTCTTTTGTAAAGATGGACTGATTCAAATTCAAATTGAATGCATTGACATTACCTCATATTTATGTTAGGCTGCCATCCATTATATATAATATTATCATCATCGTGAAACAAAATGAAAGAAGAAAAACAATGAGATCATCTATTTCTCCTTAAATAAACGTTTTTAAAATGGCTTTATGTAGAGCTTGTGTCTTGCAAAGTAAGTTCAGTGGCATCAAAGAAGGAATCACTCGCTAACAGCTGCGACTCAACACCAAGTGCTGGGAGGTACAGGTCCACACAAGACTGAGCCTGCACAGCAACACATGCTGGAACTCTAGAGTGTTGATTAGAAGAAATTTGAAGTAGATAAATATTGTATTATATATGCAGATAGCAATCTCTGCTGATGCATTCCATTCAAGAAGTTAAAATAAAGCTGTCTTAGCATGTTCATTTTGTTTTTCATCATGTTTAAGGAAACTAATCTCTTTATTTTGAACAGCAATGTGCATGAGAGTAATACCCCAGAGAGTCCACATATATGGCTAAACCAAGAACTAGAGAATCATGTTAGTAAGGTGAAGAATATGATCTTTGTTAGTTTCTTAGGATGTAGCACCATTAATGACACATTCCTTCAGAAGCTTGATAGAGAGCGCTTCTGAAAAAAAAAATTTGTGCTCAAGTATTACGGCATTTCTACACTGTCAAATTACCAAAGGTTTCAAAATCTGAGTTGATCCACAGTCCACGTTACCATGATCTCAATGTCTGTAAGTGCCCAATTAGATGTATTTGACTTTGGAAAGCTCATTGGCCAATATAAGTGGAAGTTTCTGCTGCCAGCATTTAAGTTATTTACAATCCCAAACATTGAGTTGCATGGTCTTCTAACAAGTTGCTCCCCACTTTGCAGACGAGGATTGTTACTCTGCATTTCTCCCATCTTTATAAGCATAATGTCACATCAAGATTAAGGAAACTTAATGTGTTTCTGGCTACGTTTCTTGAGGAAATCACCAGTTCTAATACAGATCAGAACTGTTCTTCAAAGAGAAGTTCTATAACAAGAGAATGAACTTCATTCAAGTGGTGTCAGCTAGACTGGAGCACATATGCTGGTCTTATGTAGCCCCCACTGCAGCAAACACTAAGATCCATGACAGGGTTCAGAATTCTATAGAATGTAGCATTAACCCAGTCTCTGCTCCTTTCTAGCATCCATCCTATTAGCAAATAAGCAACAACTGATATAGAAACAGTAAGAGAATAGAGACCAACATCAAGAATAAGAGCACACATGAGAGATTCAAGGAGCCCTGCTCCAAATATTTAATTACATTCCAATCGCTCGAGTTACAAACAGGTAAAAAGATTAGCTTTGAGTTCCAAGCTGTCCATGTACTTCAATAAATCTTCAATGTTAAGATAAACCTCCTCCAAGCTTGTAAATCTTTTCTATGTACATATACAAGACAATATTCACATGAATTTTCACTTGTGGATTCTTCGTCGGAGTTGTGACCTGTTGATAAGTGTGTATACCCTATCAACTATGCATTTTCTGTAATTTTTCTTACCTTTTGTTTGGTTTGGTGCTCAGCTTCATTATGGCTGAGTTTGCCCATAGAAACTCCAGTTGTAGAGCTTGTGAGTTTATGTTTCTATGGTGTGTGTGCATTGTGAGGTGCATGTGTAAGCATGTATTCATTCTTAGTTATATAGCCATCATTGGGCACTAATGAGGTTTGTGGGGATGTCATAGTATTGAGTCGATACTATGCATAATGGAGCTGATCTACTATATAGTCTTGTCGTTGACTACCATGAGCTTATAGTTGCACTTCCTTTTGAGGGTGAATTGGGGATTTACTTACATTCATTTTAGTATATATGGTTGTTGTATTAGTGGACATGCAGTTTTCACTTGTGGATTCTCCATCCGAGTTGTGACAAGTTGATAGGTGTCTATACCCTATCAATTATGCATTTTCTCTAATTTTTCCTAACTTTTGTTTGCATTCTGTGCTAAACTTTGTTGGTATATTTAGATAGTGATGTGTGTGAACACACTAGGACCGCCGGGGCACTTTTTTCCCTCTTTAGGAGGTCTTCTCCCCCCGGCTTGTATATACGCCTATAGCCCTAACGGGTCACTTATCTTTGTACATTTTCGTGGTAATACATTCAGTATCGTGTGTTGTGCTCCAAGCTTCTTCTTCCTTGTGTTGTCCGCGTTCTTCTGCAGACCTCGAACTCCAACAATTGGTATCAGAGCATGTCGCCGCTTCATCTAGGGCATTGTCGACACCCCTCTAGTCACCGTCTCAGAATCGCATGAAAATTGCCAAGCATACTTAGGGTGATTAGGAGATCAAAACTGCTTCACTTTGTGGTTCGGAAATCGCGATTAGAGCTCGTTTCGGCCTTCGAACGCACTATCGCAGAGCTTGTGCACGTTACTTCGTCTTTTTGTGCCAAAGATATATACAGATTTCTGTTTGCCAGTATAAGCATCTCGAAGTCTGCTATAGATTTAGTAGAACTCAACAAGATAGTTTTGTTCAACTTTTTGAGATACAGTTATTTTTCTGCACCAAGGTATTTTAATCAGTGGCCATGGTTTCATCTCCTTAGATTTGAATAGTGGAACTGTTTAGATTTGCGATTGCATGGTGTATGTTACATCCCACTTTCCTTAAGAAGTGATGGATTCCGCATGTTGGCTATCATAGTGGTTAGGTGCGTTCGGTGCCTTTAAGGTGCGGGGACCGAACCTTACATCTTTGGTAAGGTGCGTAAGGTGCGTCGCTACAATATTAGGTGCGTTTTAGGTGCAAGAACCGAATGTTATCTTTGAAGTAAGGTGAGTAAGGTACATTCCACTAAGAAATAATATATATAATACCATGTATTATACAATCACATATATCAATGATTGATATTGAAGTTGTGGATCAATCATCACTTACATATAGATATACAAGAGGGGAAAATCATATGGGAAAAAAATGTGTATGTGTGGATATATGCGGCCGTGTGGATATATGCGAGCTGTGTGCTTTTATATGTGTTCCTAGAAGTGCATAGCTGTATTTGAACACCTAAGTACATATGCATAGAGGGGAAAAGCGCACGTGACACAGCTATGTGCGTTTACATGGACATATATGTCCCTACAAAGGCATATATGTATTTTATCACCTATATATAGATGTACACAAGGGAAAAGCATAAAGGGTAAAAAATTGTATGTATGTGTGTGTCTCTGGATACATGCATAAATGCATGGATGTATTTGAGCACTTGTATACATATTATAAATATACACAAGGCAAAAAGCATAACTGGGAAAAAATTGTGTGTGTGTGTGTGGATCAATGCATAAGCAAAGGGTACATCTATTATTCTATGTGCATGGATTCATGTCCTTCATACATGTATTTGTGCGCATCTCTCGAGAAGTACAAAAGGGCCACAGCTGATAGTAAGAAAACAGCATACCAGTCTCTCTCCCCCCCTCTCTCTCTCTCTATGTGTGTGTGTCATTGCAGCAAGGCAGCAAGCTTCTCTCTCTCTCTCTCTCTCTCTCTCTCTCTCTCTCTGCCTTTCATGCATATAGCTCTCATTTCCATGCAAGAAAAAGTAAGTTCCAATTTACATAAGTAAAAGAGCACCGATAGGAACCGAATGCATAAGAGCACCGCACCGAACCAGATGAACTGGATGTTCGGTGCGTTTTAACCCCGAGAACAATAAGAACCGGATGGCACCGTACCTATAGAACCATACAACGCCGAATTCATACCCTAAGGGTATAAATACGCGAACCGATGCAACCATGTTGGCTATTGAGGATAAGTTGGAGGGTATCAATTACCCATTATGGGCTTATATGATGTCTCATGTATTGGTTGCAAAAGGACTGTAGGATATTGTGCAAGGTGTTGAAAAACGTTCTATTACACCTGCAAACACAGTTGCTCAAGGTGATGCAGATGACATTGAAGATGACGATATTCTTCATGTTCCTGTTTGTGTTGTGGTTCTTGCTGCGCCTAGTGCAAAGCAAATTCGTTGGGATGGCATAGATGCTCACGCATATGCATTAATAGCCTTGTTTATCCATAACTGGCTGAGTGCTCTGCACATCTCAAGCATAAGTCATGTCCATTACTTACTTGATTACTTAGGGGAAACCTGGTCACTGTAGACTCTCAGAAAATGAGCGCTGCCAATGCTGAAGTCGAATTTCTGTAACCTCAAACCCAAAGGAGACGATGAACACTCGTTACCCTAAATCTGGAGCAGACGACAGCGCGCCCAGCAGGAACCTCAAATCAAAGTGTAAGGAGACACGATCTTGCAAAAATCTGAAATAAACCGGATGCGAACCATAATTTAAGCTACTGCGAACCCTAATTTGACAAATTTACAGTCTCCAAACCCTAATTTTAGGTATGTACAGTCGCGGAATCTGCACAGAGGCGAAACGCTGAGCACGATATATATATATATATATATATATATATATATATACAATTTTTTTTTTTGTGTGGAAAATCTCCCTTTATTCAGTTAGAAAAATAATGTACAGACGGTGGAGAAGAGAAAAAGGTTCCCCTCCCCCCGCGGCATGAAGTAACTACAAACTATCTCGATGTATACAAGTATGCTAATGCACTATCTCTATACAAACAAGTGCATGCAAATCTCCACACATGTGTCCAATGAGAGAGTCAGACAGTCTCCAGGAAGGAAGCAAAGATCATTCTGTCTTCATCCGGAATGACGTCAATTTCTCCACACAAAACAAGCTTGCATAAGGTTCATGAGAAGCTTGGGACATAGCTTTTGTTTTGAAGTAGTTTTTTGTTTCTAAACATCCAGATATTCCAAAGGAGTAGAGATAAGCATCTTTCTCTAATCCAATCCAGAACTCTTTCCTGAGCCAAACAAGAAGAACGTACTGCCAATTTTAGAGGGTCGCATATCCCGAATAGGAAACAAGAAAAACTTATTCCACCATCTCTGAATGAATGAGCAGGTCCAGAAAGCATGGCGCATGCTCTCGTCATGAGAAGCGCAATGGGGACATCGAACACCTTGCAACCCATGTCTAGAAAGAAAAGCTCCCAAAGTAAAATGACTTGTGAAAATCCTCCACATGAATATTTTCATCCCGAAGGTGAGAG
>CM035408.1:68684747-68699747 GCA_020310875.1 Ceratopteris richardii
AGACCAGCGAGCGAAAATGAGTTAATATCTCGCGGTCCAGAAAAGCAATGCTAATGAAACTTTGTACTCATGTACTAGACAATATGCTGAATCTACCACGCTTTAAATCATGACAAATGATCAATCATGCACTGAGAATAAGCTTTGAGAAGATCACCATTCTAATGGACTTATAACAAAGAAGTGAGATGAGAATGTAATGATCATATATGTATTAAATAATATACAAATACAATGTCATTGGCAATCATACATTGCTCAATGTGTGAGAGGTGAATGAGTATGAGATAAGCTCTCACTTCACAATGAATCTCCCTCAAAATGATCTCATGGGCTCGAGATACATGCGGGTTTTTTTTATCCTCTTCTTATAGTTGTACTTGGAGCCAAAGTTTGAATTCAAATTCAAAGATCCACCTAAAAGTGACTCCTAAAGTATAGGATAGATTCCCTCATCATTCATCAACTAAACGAGTCGTGATTTTAGAGCTTCCTAACTCCACGTGGATGTGTACCACTTTTACAAAGGTAAATGTGAAGAACTTTTTACAAGAGGTTGATCATATGAAGCCTTGCATAAGTTATGTCAATAAATCAAGTATGAGCTAATCAACCAAGTATGTGGGCTTGGTTTTGATTGCACCAACATAATCAAGGCACATACCATTAAGAGTTTTGACGAGATACTTCAGCACCCAATCAGGGAGATGGACTTCCAACATTTTTGTACCACCATCTCCACACCAATTTTCATATCATCTCATATATGCATCTGGAACAGAGTACCCAGCATTCTTCATCAGATGTCCGGTGGTTTTCCCAATATTCTAGGCTACCATATTTGATTACTACTTCCTTGCAAATCCTACAAGATGTCCAGTGGTTTTCCCAAAAATCTAGGCTACCATATTTGATTACTACTTATATAGATTATCCTTCTTCATGAAGTAACTTTTGGTCCCACTGAACTCTTGTTCCCTTTGAAGCTGTTGAGACATCATTTTATTCCATACGTCTAGTTAGAAAATACATGACAAGGGGGGAGCACAGAGCCTATGAGGTTGGTTCTACTCTCAGGTTATGTATGAAACTACATGAAAATAGCTTGTGGATAGTAAAATTTTGTGTATTGTTCGGCAAACATCTCCTCTGACGATTTTTTACGGGATATTAAACAGCCCCGACGTTGTTTTCTGCTCTTTAAGAATACATGACTTTGTTGTTTCTTGCTTTAGACTACAAAGTTAGAAGCAAGATACCAAAGAAAATTTGAATAAACACAAAGGAAGAGAAATCATTCACGACAATGAGAACAAGAATGCAGTCGAACCTGAATACTCCTTTCGGGATGAGTTTGAAGTATCCATATGATTTAACCAAAATGATGGTTGATGTTTGAAAGCAATAACTATGAATCTTATTGATGAAAATATATCCTCTATGGCATGGCCAATTGAATGCAGCCTCTTAGTATTATCTCCAGTTCCCTGCATCACAACAAAGAGAGAGAAAGTATACTAAAATCACAAAATGAGAAGATCACATCATTAACTATTCTTCTATAGAGTGATTCCTTCTTTCTTGAAAAAAATTGCTGCTTCCTTTACCCGATGCTTCTCCTTTAAATTGAAACATGGTTAATGATGTTTAAAACATACATTCAGGATTATTCAGTCAACAAATCTCAAAAATATCATCTCACAATTTAATGTGTGTTTCAATCACGTGTCTATGAATAGTAGATATGGAATCTTTCATAGACCAATAGGATTATCTGTTAGTTCATAACCTTAAGAATATGTTGATCATGCTCAATAGGTAAAACTCTACTCGAGTTCAAGATCCTAAGCACGACCACAAATGGATATCATGGTATGCTTTCTTCAGCAATTAGAAAGTAAACACTTCCAATTATCAATAGGGGAACATTCTACAAGATTTGACCATTTGAAGTTTACTGTTACCAATCATAGAAACCATTCAAATGCACTCATGTAATACATACTAGATTAAGACTCCATCATACTGGACATGTTTATGGAGCATTCACTGCATCAAGATCCACAAATTATTTTTTGTTAAATGTACGGATTTTTAACCAAGTTAGTTAATCAACATCCGGTTATCACTCATTCCGTTTGCATGGTTCTGATACTTTTTAATGTGCTCCATGGTTGAGCATATTCAAATGCAATTTGTTACTTTTAAGGAATCTGTGTCAGCATCTGCATGTGTACACATATCTGCGGGTAAGCGTGTATGTGTGTGTGTGTGTGTGTGTGTGTGTGTGTGTGTGTGTGTGTGTGTGTGTCATTAGCAACATGACCGCAATGGGGTAGACAACGTTTTGCTAATGCATTAGCAATGAGCTGGAGTTGTAAGCCCCAAGTTCCGATAAAGTTGCATGCAGAGTCAAATTATTCCAGATTCTTTTTATTATGATTATTGGATTTCTAGGCATTCTAGATGTATATATCCTCTTAATATGCTTGAATAACCTCAAAAAACAAGGAAAAACAATATGTTGAATTTATACATATGTAAGTCATCATCAGTCCATACTCAAGTAGTCCATTTCCAATTGTCAATGGCACGTGGCAAATTCAATATTTGTATCCCGAAGCAATTATGTGTGACTTGATGAGTACAAGGTCACTAGACGGAACATTATACTTTGTGAGTTTCATTAAGAACACCTATAAAGAAAAAATCTAAGACATCTTTTAGTTCAAATGATTTGATTATTAAAGTTCGTGATATTTGACTAGGGGGACAAACCACAATATATCACTTTTTTTTGTAAATATATTACTTGCATAGTAACAAATAGCATCTTTGGGAAGGAATTTCTTTTTGTCGTATATGCGACAGGTTGCGAACCTGTTCTTAACATGGCGTTGTTAACAATGTGTTACGAAGATTTGCAAAATGTTGCATTGCAACTATTGGGAGGGGGGGTGGTGTGTGTGTGTGTGTGTATGTGTGTGTGTGTGTGTGTGTGTGTGTGTGTGTGTGTGTTTGTGTGTGTGCGCACGTGCGCGTGTATGTGTGTGTGTGTGTGTGTGCACGCATGCACTCGTAAGTTCAAGATCCTAGGCGCAATCATAAGTGGATGTTGTAATATCCTACATGCTTCTTCTTCAGCAACTAAAAAGTAAGCATTTTCAATTACCAATAGAAAACGTCCTACAAGATTTGAGAGTTTGAAGTTTATTGTTCCCAATTAGAGACACTATTTAAATGCACTCATGCAATAACATATTGGATCAACATTCCATCATATCTTATATATTTATGAAACACTTAATTCATTTAGATCAACAAATTAGTTTTTGTAAAATGTATGGATCTTTAACCATATTAGTCAATAAACATCAGTTCATTACTCATTCTGTTACATATATCACATGTGTAGTTGCCCTAATCGGGTAGCTACTTTAGGGATGGGCTCTCCTTGGAGAATTATACTCCGTAACATATCTTGTGTAAGCTAGGACTCCCAAAAGACAAGGGATTGAGATATCCACAGCTAAAGATAATATAGCGCTTAAGGGTACACAAGAGAGGTCAAAAGAAAGAGATTAACAAAAAATTTCATAGGCGACAAACAACAAGAGGTAAACGACACTTTTGTCTAAAACCCAAATTCAACCCAGGGATAACCTCGCACTACGCAAATGGTGTACTCAAAATTGACTAGATAACACGAGTGCTCAATCACACAATAAACTAGGACCTAGGAAGTTGCAGCTCTACTTGTCAACTACCATAGTAGGCTACTAAGTGCGGATCAACTTTAGGAGAAGACCTCGAATTACCAAAATGATGTACTCAAAATTGACTAGATAACAGGAGTGCATAATCACACGATAAACTAGGACCTACGAAGTTGCAGCTCTCCTTTCAGCTACTACAATAGGCTATTAACCTTATTATGTGTGGATCCACTTTAGTTGCAGACCTTTCTTCCATCTCCTTCCTAATGATGAATTCAAAAGGAGTAAATGCTTCTTTCTCATATGCCAAAAGAGAGGGACTTTCACATGTAGTACCCCTTTTTTATGGTCTAGTATGCCCATATTGCTGCAATCAATGTCCTTGGCCAAGTGCTTTGGTGATTGAAAGAAAGTTTTCTTAGAAGCCCCATCAAGATTTTGTTGGAGCTTTCGGCCTATCCATTAGCCCTAAGGTACTAGGCACATTACTTTTTATGATAAACTTTGTACCTTCCAAAAATACGTTTCAGCAACTGATTGAAAAACTGAGTGCCTCTATCACTAATGACTTCAAGTGGACACGCACACCTTGAAAAAGTCTCCTTGTACATAAACTTAGCCATAGTTGATGCATCGCAATACGACGTGCCCTTTGCCCTCATCCACTTAGTTGAGTAACAAGTTACCATCACAATGTACCTCTTATTGCCAGCTTTGACCTATTGATCATATGGGTCCAATGAAATCAAGACTCTATTGCTTGACGGGTTGCTATTCGGTCTTGCTAAGCAAGGGCTGAAAATCTTGCATCATAGGATAAGGAGCACACCTCTTACAAGCATCACCACCAACCGACTCACCAAGATTGCATTTGAGAGCTCTAGACATTTGGCAGAGATAGGGCATGAGAGAGTATGGTATGCACAGACCTACCGATGGTTGGCAGACCATGGCATGAGCATTGCCGACCTCCCCCCTTTTTGGTAAGACCTCTCTTCCCCCTACATTACCCTCTCTCGTTCCGAGAGGAACAAGATCATCCGTCATAACCTACTACAAATACACATCAGGCAGACATGGATAGCACCACGAGAGCCTCTTCCCACAAAGAAGAAACACTACAGAGAGCGCTTCTTGACATTGACAGCGGCTAGTTTCATCTAGAGACCACGATACATGGACACATACATGGCACCAACAGAGAGAGTGGCCATTGGGCAGCTCGGAGTATCGTCACACCAGCTCGAGATTGAGGCCGGGCGAGGGACACACACCCCCAAGGACGAGCAATTATGCAGGATATGCCGAGAGGAGGTGGAGGATGAGGAGCACTATACATGTAGATGCCATGCATATGAGGATATCAGATACCGCTACCCAGAGCTCTTTAGGGGACCCAGAGAGATCAGGGTATTAGTGGAGACTGAGGACCAGCGCCCTCTAGGTCGTTTCCTAATAGAGCTCTAGCGCCACCATGCCTCACTTCTCCGGTAGGTTGTTTCCTAATAGAGCTCTTGCACCGCCATGCTGTAGGTGGAGATACACGTGACTCCTCATACTCATATTATAGATTTCTTCAGACCCCGAGACACTCGCGAGCCCAGCCCGATGCGAGGTCTCACATTACAAAGAGCAGAGGAGCTTAGACGACAGCGCCGACGAGCGAGACAACCTCTGCAGAGGCCATCACCACCAAAGAGATATTCATGGGATTCATGCATGCCATGACATGGAGATATGGAGACGTCAACAGCGCACCCCTTCCGATTTGGACGTGCACAGCATTCTGAGGCTCGCCACGATGCCCTACCCACCGATGCATTATATCCTACATCTAGCCCTGGCATCTAGAGGGTTATGACTCCATCCACCCTCCCCTCCCTATGCATATCATGTTTATCTCACCCCGTGATCATATAGAGTGCATACCCATAGCACCCCACACCCTCCATGCCAGCCATTACACCCTCCTTTTATACTTTGTTTTGTACTCACATTTTTACTTTCCTCTTGGGATTACAGTGGATTGGATCATGATGATGTATATGTTATGTCTCATAGGCCGATTTTGGCCTCTAATAGACGTTAAAAAATCTCTACACAGGGTTACTACACTTATACATGGTTTTTGTCTCATAGGCCAAGTTTTTCCTCCAGATGAGGTTAATATGACTTTCTTTCTTTCTCTCTCTCTCTGTGTGTGTGTGTGTGTGTATACACTTGGAGGGCAGCCTACGAGCACCTCAAAGAAGAGGGGGAGATCTCCAACGTAGAGACACTGAAAGAAGAAATCAAGAGGGAAATAAAAACGGAGGTAGAATCCACCCGAGAGTCCTCGTAGAAGTAGTCCATAAAAGGATTAAGCAGGAAGTCCATGAAGACGTGAAGAAGGAAGAGCTCACACGAGTTCAAGATACACTCGAGGAGGAAAGAATTCGTCACATCCGAAGACTCCACGTTCGAATTACGGGCCTTCCAGAGGGAACACCACCACAGGAAGATACCACTGACATCTGCCGTCGACTTGGATATGAGACCATGCCTTTCATAGGCGCATGGAGGGCAGGGAGGGATACATCCTGTTCGCGAGCACTCATCCTTCACATTAAGTATTGGGACATTTATCACTTGCTTATGAGCCGAGACACTGTAGTAGCGTGGAGACAATTTAGAGAGAGGAGACAGAAGACACCCATTCGAGAGCCGGACACATGGCAGAGATATGCGTGGAGTCTATACCATATTCCAGACTAGCCACCCATCCCCGGGCCATAGAGCTCACTCCCTGCAATCACTCACAGCATGGTAGAGCCTGTGACCACTTCAGTCTACACGCATAGCATGTCATCTACGGCTGCACGATTCTAGCATCACCCATAGCCCACCTCTTCAACCGAGCACTGGTTGAGGGGTTCCCTGACTCATGTACCAAGCACACCATAGTGCCCATACATAAGTCAGGTGATGTTATGGATCCAGCTACATACCGGACGATCATGATTGGCCCCACACTGCACAAGCCATATGGGGCAGTACTAGAGACAGAATTGAGCACCCTCGTCGAGGGGAAGGGCATCGAAGCTCCAGGACAGGCACAATTCAGACGAGGTTACTCTACCATAGACCACATCTTCACTTTGAGATGCCTGATCCACCTTGAGTGAGGAAACGGGGATTATATTGTTGCTATGTAGACTTTCGCAAAGCCTTCGACACAATCCCCAGGAAGAGACTCTTCAGACGCCTACTCGACATCGGGGCTCTAGAGGAGATGATATGGGAGATCTACGCTTTATATGAGAGAGTATCAGGTACAGTGATTGTCCTGGCGGCCTATCAGATTCACTTGCTAGCACCATCAGGGTGAAGCAAGGATGCCCTCTCTCACCCACACTTTTTCGGCTATACATTGATGAGATAGTGGACTTTATACAGAAGCACGGAGGAGATGGCATTGAGGTACGAGGGACCATGGTCCATATTCTTTTAAATGCTAATGATATTGTCTTGGTTTCAGAGTCTGCAGAGGGTCTACAGCATCATATACACGGTCTAGACGACTTCTGCACACATAGAGGGCTATCAGTGAATCTTGGTAAAACCAAGGTTTTGATCTTTCATACATCAGCACATGTGAGGAGGCAGAGTTCTTTGAGAGCAGTAGGCGAATCCATCGAGGTAGTAAGCTCATATGTATATCAGGGCGTGATGTTCACAGCATCTAGAGCTTCACTCATCACCTCACTTACTATTGGACGACGCCCAATCGGTGCTGACCATACATTTATCACATTCACACTCTCATCTCCTATTCCATTAGACCCTCCCTCACCCACTGAGACACACATCACGATACACTTCACACACGAGCTCTCACACGTTTATGCACACCATTTACACACCCGCCTACTCTCCCTCGATCCACTCTCACCCTTGGACATACTTACATCAATTCACCACCATCCTACACGACTCAGCTCTCCGCAATTTTCCACACCGCACATATATACACCCTCCACGCACAGGTTCCATGCCTCAAAACCGTTGGTATGATGCAGATTGCCGTGAGCTACGGAAGCACCTACGCATTTTAGAGCATAGAGGGGATATTACACACGCACAGGCACAACGTCGCATGCAGAGCCTTACTCGCCGCAAATGGCGAGATTCGGAGGAGAGACAGTACTGGGATATTTATCATTTACTCATGAGTCGAGACGGTGCAGTGGCATGGGGACATTTGAGAGAGAGGAGACAGCAGACACCCATCCGAGACCCGAGCACTTGGCATAGCTATGCACAGAGCCTATACGAGATCCCAGACCAGCCCTCCATTCCCAGACCACACAGCTCACGTCCTACTACCTCCGACTTCTTCACACCCACTATGGTGGGACGTGCTATTGCCCGTCTACAGCATGGAAGGGCCCATGACCTTTTCGGTTTACACGCTGAGCACCTCATCTACGGAGGCACGACCCTTGCACCGCTCATTGCCCACCTCTTCAACCGTGCACTGGTTGAAGGGTTCCCTGACTCATGGACTCATGGACTGAGCACACCATAGTGCCCATTCATAAGTCAGGAGATACTATGGATCTAGCTACATATCGGACGATCATGATTGGCCCTATATTGGCCAAGTTATATGGGGCACTACTAGAGACAGAGTTGAGTACTCTCGCTGAGAGGAAGGGTATCAGAGCTCCGAGACAGGCAGGCTTCAGACGAGATTACTCTACCATTGACCACATCTTCACTCTGAGATGCCTGATCGACCAGGCAAGGGTGAGGAAGAGGAGATTATATTGCTGCTTTGTGGACTTCCGCAAAGCATTTGACACCGTTCCGAGGGGACGACTCTTCAGATGACTACTTGATATTGGAGCTCCAAAGGAGATGATATGGGGGATCTACGCCCTATACGAGAGAGTATCTGGCAGAGTCAGATGTACGGGGGGCTTATCTCATCCACTTGCTAGCACTATCGGGGTGAAGCAAGGATGCCCTCTTTCACCCACCCTCTTTGGTCTCTACATTGATGAGATAGTGGACTACATACAGCAGCAAGGGGTGATGGCATTGAGGTACGCAGGTCCACTGTCCATATTCTTCTATACGCTGATGACATTGTACTAGTTTCAGAGTCTGCAGAAGGTCTACAACATCATCTACATGGCCTAGATGACTTTTGCACACATAGAGGGTTATCTCTGAACCTTGGTAAAACCAAGGTCATGATCTTTCATACATCAGCACAGGTACGCAGACATAGTTTGTTCACAGCAGCACGTGGACCGATTCAGGTGGTCGGATCATATGTTTACTTGGGAGTGACATTAACAGCAGCATCAGGGGTCTTCTCTATGTCTCAGGCAGCACGTGACCGCATCACACGTGGGTATGCAGCACTTGCCTTGATGGAGAGACAGTGCCACCAAGCATATTTTCAGGAGCCCCGCACAAAGGGATGGCTCTTCGACACTTTGGTTACACCAGCGCTCATGTATGGGGCAACCATATGGGGACCAAGATTAGCCACATCCGTATGGACAGCATTAGAGAGGCCACAGATTCTCATGATTTCCAGACTTATCCGCAGCAAGCCTTCAGTACCACATGATATCATTAGAGCATAGCTCGCTGCACCACCGATGCTAGTTGAGGCACTATTCCAAACAGTATGCCTATTACACAAACTCCGGAGCATGGATACGGAGCGCATTGCTTATCGGGCTTTCCAGGCATCACGGGACATGGCATTAGCGGGCGACACCTCCTCATGGTATGCACATCAGCTGGAGATTGAGAGGGGCCGGTCCAAGGGAGTCCCCCGTGAGGAGAGGTAGTGCCTAGTATGCGAGACAGAGGTAGAGAGTGAGGAGCATTTTGTTATCAGATGCCCAGCATACTTAGACCTGCGAGCACAGTTCCAGATAGAGGAGTCACTCCCGTTATGCATGACTATGGGAGACCAGCGACGTTTGGGATGCTTCCTCGCATCAGCATACGAGAGGCGAGATCGGTCACTCCAGTCCACACATAAGCCACGGGTGAGTACGCAGCAGACCATTACCCAGTTTTTTCAGCGAGCTGAGCCACATCAGAGAGGTCCATCTATAGGGCTCACACTCTACCAGGCAGCAGCACAGAGAGCACGGCGCCGACCACGCACGGGCGGATATCATCGACCACGACTATATCAGGAGGATATCTCACGCATCAGGACAGCCTACGACCACATGATGGAGCATCGGCGCACCACCACCCCATGGGTTGTCTTCCTTCCGGAAGCACTGAGACCACCCCTGATGTACCACATACTACACCCACCTCCACCCATTCACCAGTAGCTAGGGTGCTTTACTCACACTTTTACTCACATGTCCCCCATGTATTAGGTGGCCACTATCTCCAGAGTCAGAGCCACGTCTCCCCCAGACTATTCCATCCTTATATATCTTTGCGTCGCGATATACTTTTTTTTTCATTTCATCCTCCACAGAGGGGTACTACACTTGTACATGGTTTTTGTCTCATAGGCCAAGTTTGGCCTCTAGAAGACGTTAATATGACTCTCTCTCTCTCTCTCTCTCTCTCTCTCTCTCTCAGACTTATATTACAGATTTTTTCAGACCCACAGCCACTCGAGGACCCAGCTCGATGCGGGGTGTCACATTACATAGAGCAGAGGAGCTTAGACGACAGCGTCGACGACCGAGACCCCAGTCCGGAGAGCCAGTCCACATCAGAGAGAGATTCAGGCGATTCACGCACGCCATGACATGGAGATACAGAGACGTCAGCAGCGCACCCCTATCGATTTGGACGTTCAAAGCATTTTGAGAATCGCCATGATGCCTTACCCACCGATGCATTATATCCTACACCCACTCCAGGCATTTAGTGGGTTGTGATACCATCGAGCCTCCCCTCCCTATGCATATCATATTGTATCTCACCCATTGAGCATATAGAGTGCATACCCATAGCACCCCACACCCTTGATCCCAGTTACTATCCACTCCTTTTATACCCGTTTGCGGTACTCACACTTTATTTTCCTTTTGGGATCACAGTGGATTGGATCATACTGATGTATATGTTTTGTCTCATAGGCCGATTTTGGCCTCTAATAGACGTTAAAAAGTCTCTCTCTCTCTCTCTCTCTCTCTCTCTCTCTCTCTCTCTCTCTCTCCCCCAACACCAGCTCAGCAAAAGTCGATCAATTCCTTTTGAAGCCTCCAAGCTTAAAATCATTCCACCGATATTTAGCAGCATCAACCACTTATGAGGAGTTCTACAAGGAAAAAAGAAACAAAGAAAGAATAGATATATCTATTCTATTTCTCTCCGAGAACCGATAATGTCTAAGTGACCAGCAACCTGTAGAGGGGTTCTTTGATAAGTCGTGTATTTTAATCCCTTTTACTTTTATGACATGGAAGGAAAGGATGCAAAGAGTTACCTTGGTTTTAAGCAAGGAACAGAAGCAGAAGAAGGAGAGAGGACTTAGACGCAGAAAACCAAGAGGATCGAGTTCATCGGGAGGAATCAACAACTCCCAAGTTGCCCAATTTCCAAGTTGCCCAACTTTCCCAATCGCCCATTTTCCAAGCTGCCCAATTTTCCAAGTTGCCCATTTTTTTTGTTGCCTATTTTCCGAGTCACCCAATTTCCCAAGTTGCCCAATTTCCAACATCTATATGATATTAATGAATCTCAAGTCAATGACCACAGTATCAATATACAAAGGGTTCACAATTTCCAAAATGTGGGGTCGCATCAAGAGCACCCTTCCCAGAATATCATTTGCTTGGACTGTGATAAGAGGTCTTCAGAAAAGAAGCAACTGTTAGTATTGCTGCCCACATGGACATGAGACTGCTGATGCACAGCAGGACGATACACTGCAGTAAAAGAAAGTAATAATGATAGAATCCAGGATCAATTTACCGCACTAGCTTAATTTACAAGTTTATCAGCTTCTTGATTTAAAATACTAATAGTTGAGATAAACAAAGTCACCTCTAGCATGCTTGGTAGCTCTGGAACTCTCACGTGTCTTAAACCATCACCATGCAAATCACCTTTGTGCACACATAATAATATTATGATGAGAATAATGAGGTTTCTGCTATAATCAAATTTGCATGTATTGAAAGTGCATGTTCGAAATGGAAGCTCCAGTTATACCATTTTGAATAGAAAAGAGTCTCTCTTCTGAAATCATGCTATCTTGAGAACTGCTTCGAGTTCATTCCAAGCCAGTAGATTCAATCAACATCCCAGAGAAAAAGGGGGAAGGGGGAAGAAAAAGGACGTGATTAAAAGACAAAAGGGGAAAAAAGTAGCTCTCTGACAAGAAAATCAACTTAAGCCAATGATGCTTTATGATGCATCACCTCTTAATACAAGGCTGAAAGACAATGAATGTATGTTCTCCCCCAGCCACAATGTAAGAAGCTGTCAATCCATTCATATTTGCATCACTGATTAAAAATGGAGACACCTGCACCTTTTCCCTGGATACACCAAACAATGGAGGCAAAGAAATAATTCACAAGCTTATTTGATACATTCAGGAAAGTACCTTCCAGGATAATTGTGACAATAACCTTGCAGACCTTCCAAGTTGCCCTTGCTCCCCATCCCCCCATCCAAATATTTTTCCGCTTTCAGTAAAGACAACAGAATGTCGTACTCCTGCAGAAGCTTGTATGACCAATTCACCTTCAGGTAAATGTACTTGAGTTGGTGTATGTACATCTGACAAAGTCCCCAGTCCAGTCTGACCCCAATGTCCTCGACCCCACTGAAGAGACAGCTTTCTTATCAAAATTATGATACTCAAGAAAACATAACAAGTGTGAGAAGCTCACCGCAAGAACTTGCTTTTCATTATTCAAAGCCAATGTATGATCTCCGCCACCAACAATCTGGATAATCATTTGATCAGCTAAGGCTTTCACTTGTAGAGGATTATGTTCATTGTTCGAAGAACCGTGTCCAAGTTGACCATACTTTCCCCATCCCCATGAAAAAACCTGCTTATCACTCATGTTAAAATCTATCATCTCAAAAATTTTATGAGATTACAGATAGTTTGTATGAGACAGAACAGTAGACAATAAAAGCTTCTCAAGGGTTCTTTTCACATGTAAAAGTCTCTCCCCTATTCCTGGCACCCATATTATTATCTTTTGAGAAAACAAAAAATAAAAAGTTCTTTACACGGCACACTAGCAAATGCATGATAAATATTCCGTCAAAACCTTACTAAAGTTTGCCTTACTGTCTGCCTTGTAGATGTTTGCCAATTTTCAGCTCGCCTGCACTATCGATCCTTAATGGTCAAGCCCTGAGTGCTTGAACAGTTGATCCAGGGTTCGACTTTCACTTAACAAATAAGCTTGGCACTTGGTCTGATTCTGTTTTATACTCATTTTCAAGTACCCCTGCTATTTTAAAGTACCCCTGCTATTTTGGCATTTTGCTGCTAACTCCCTTCTCTAACAATACATCGATGCTAGTGAAACCTTTCGCATCTATACAATCATCACTATGATCACCACATTTAGGATTGCTTTTGAATTCTTGATTGGCATCAAATTATCAATGAGAAAAGATGGATACCATAAATCAATGCACCTTCAACATTAGTATCTATATTATATAACAATGCTAGTAAAACCTTTAGTACTTAGACAACCATCATTATGATCACCACATTTATATTTACTACTTCTTTCAAATTCTTCATTGGATAACATAAAACAATGCACCTTCAATTTTACTATCTATACTATATAACAATGCTAGTAAAACCTTTAGTACTTAGACAACCATCACTATGATCACCACATTCACATTTACTACTTCCTTCAAATTCTTGATTGGCATCAATGAGAAAAGATGAATGTCATAACAAACATTGCACACTCAATGGGAGTAATATACATGAGTGCATAAAGATTCTCTGGGGAAATGCCCTTGGGGAAGCATGACAGGTGCACGGAGGGCAAAGATGTCCTACAATGATGCCACATGGAAAAAGGGAAACAGAGAGGGAGGAAAGTACATGTGTCCTCCCACTTGGCACAAGAGGAAATGAAAGGGAATCTAGTGCCACTTGGCAAGAAAGAAAGGCACATACACTTGTGTGGAGGAGTTGGGATGGTTTTGCGGGGGTGGCCTGGGGCGGGCCGGGGGGGGGGCGGGGAGAGAGAGAGAGAGAGAGAGAGAGAGAGAGAGAGAGAGAGAGAGAGAGAGAGAGAGAGAGAGAGAGAGAGAGAGAGAGAGAGAGAGAGAGAGAGAGGGAGAGAGAGAGAGAGAGAGAGAGAGAGAGAGAGAGAGAGAGAGAGAGAGAGAGAGAGAGAGAGAGAGAGAGAGAGAGAGAGAGAGAGAGAGAGAGAGAGAGAGAGAGAGAGAGAGAGAGAGAGAGAGAGAGAGAGAGAGAGAGAGAGAGAGAGAGAGGTATTATTTAAAACTTTGAGGGCATCTGATTCCTAATAAGTAATAGCTTCTGCTTTCATGTGCATACATCCTAAGTACTTAAGTACCCATGAAGTACCCCATTCCAGTATAAAGCGCCTTGGAGTACAAAGTACAGTGCCTTGGAGTACAAAGTACACAAGTGAGGCTTTACAGGTGCATGCCATTAAAGGGCTCTCCATCCTGAGAGCATGGAAAGAGACGGTGAGAGAAAGAGAGATGCAGATTACCATGAACAGAAGTGCTGCTGTGTAGTACAGAGATACCTGCCTCATGCAAGCAAATAACAGGCTTGCATATTGTTCACCAGGTTGCAAACAGGATGAGCAAGAATGGCTTTGTTTTCAAATGCCACATTGAAATCAGATTTCCTTGGAGTGAAACCATATCTGCAACCCATGTTGCTTGTGTCAAAAATTCTAGTTCGACCACTTCATTTGATCAAATCTGTCCAGAGCCTTGAAGAATGAGATCAAATAGGGATAGCACAACTTGGAAAGAAAGAAGACTAGAAGGATCCACATAGTGCAAGAGGGTGTTGGAAATTGCAACCTTCCACAAGAGGGTTGCACATCATAAAAATTTCAGAGATATGTAAAGTGAAAGCTTGGTCAAATCAGGTCAACAAAATGGTCAAAAATTGCATCTAAATTAATCACATATTTGGAAACTACTCTTCAAGAGCACTCCGATGATATATTACACACAGCATTTGGAGCAGATTTGGGGGGGCTAAAGTCAAACCCTAATTTTTGGTCGAAGTCAAAGTTTAATTCGAGTGTCAATATAA
>CM035408.1:68704747-68707247 GCA_020310875.1 Ceratopteris richardii
AAGAAGTGAACTTCATTCCTGCGTGCCTCGGCAGTAAAATTCTGGTTCCAGAGGAACAAGTCTTTGGAAGACCAAGGAACATAGTGAATACTCTGAAATCCCGTAACAGCGACATTCTTAGACCGTCACCTCCTCAAGGTATCGACAATAAGGGGAAGGAAATAGCACTGGAAAAACATTTACATCCCGTAGCCCCGATTACTCCAGTTAAACTTAATGTCTATAAGAGAAGAGAGGGAGAGGGTGTGGCAATGCATCCCCCTAGGAGAAATGGAGAGGAAGTTGGGAAAAGAGTGGTTGATAATGATGGGTTTACTCATGTGACGTACAAAAAGGCTTTGCTTCGGGGGAAGCGGAGCAAATTTCAGTCGGGTTACTCAGCTTTGCCTACTGAGGAGACTAATTTTTACCCGCTTCGGATGATCACATGGCAGAATTTTATGAGAATATGGATATTGTTCTTCAAGATTTGGCACTGGCATCGGCTCACATGGACTTTCTCATGCTACTCCGTCAACATCATGAAGCTAGCCACTTGGAATATTCAAGGACTAGGGCAATACAGGAAATGGACTAAGCTTTGGAGATGGATTATTAGACATGAATTGGATCTCGTGGCAATCCAAGAACATAAAAAGCATGACCATGCGGGATTGCTTTTGCACACTAGAGACTTTTAGCTGCGTTATAATGGACTTAAGAACGGTTATTCAGGATGCCTTTTCATCATCAGAAAAGATGTTCCGTTTCAATGACCCTCACGGAAGATTTTTGATTGTTCATCTCATTTAACATGAGGTATCTTATGTTTGTCTAAATGTGTATGCTCCGAATTCTCCGATGGAGAGAGCTAAAACTTGGGAAAACATGCTGCAAGCTGTTCGTTCTTGTCAGCAGTTACAACTTTGGGATGATGCTCGTATCATAATGTGTGGTGACTTCAACATGGTCGAGATAGATAGAGACTGTACTACTGCTCCTTTGATCTCATCGGAGGAAAAGTGCTTGTGGAATGAAATATTAGACTCTTTGAATTGCAAAGATTTATGGGGTTTCATTGGAGGCCATAAACTTCGTTATACTTTCCATTCCAGATCGCATAGAAAGGCTATGAGTAGATTAGACAGATGTTATTTCTCTCATGTTTATGCTCTTTCTCCTGTTTCCAAAATGTGGGTTGATTCCACAATATTGCTTTCAGATCACAACCCTCTTTTGTTGTCCCTCTTTGATTCTAATTGGACAACCAGTATTCCTGACAGACTCCACAGGATCCCATTGAGAATGAAATATTGGACTCTTTGAATTGCAAAGATTTATGGGGTTTCATTGGAGGCCATAAACTTCGTTATACTTTCCATTCCAGATCGCATAGAAAGGCTATGAGTAGATTAGACAGATGTTATTTCTCTCATGTTTATGCTTTTTCTCCTGTTTCCAAAATGTGGGTTGATTCCACAATATTGCTTTCAGATCACAACCCTCTTTTGTTGTCCCTCTTTGATTCTAATTGGACAACCAGTATTCCTGACAGACTCCACAGGATCCCATTGAGACTCAACCATGCCTGGATTCGAACATCGGTGTTTAAAGCAAAGGTTGATATTCTTATCCAACAGGTGTTTGCTTTAAAAACTTTCTGCTTCCTTGAAATGGGAAGCCCTTGTGGTGGGTATGCAAGGTGTAATTCGAGATTGTGGGAAATACTTTTCCGGTGTTTTGAAAGCGGCTAAAGCTGAAGCTGAACAGGTTATTCTTTCGTTAACCGAGAAGGTTGATATGGGCTGCCTACTCTCTGAGAGAGAATATTCGCATCTGTGTGATGCTTACAGATGCTTGCATTTTATTGAAAATAATGCTATACATTCCGCCAAAGCTCGAGCTATATGCATGGATGTGAATGATCTACATGCTTCCTCAAAAGGTTTCTATGATTTTTTGCGAGCTAAGCGCGCTGCAAATACTATTTCTTCTGTACAGACCGAAGGCAAAGAATTGCAGGATGGGAACTCCATAGCGGATGCTTGTTCGAATCATTACAGGAAGTTATCCGCGGCTTCGTATTCTACCAATGACTCTTGGTTTTCTGCGCTTCATGAGGCCCTTGTTTATACCCCTCAGTGTCTCGACTCGCGGACGGCTGCTGGCTGCAAGTCTTCCATAACAGAGGAAGAAATTTTTCTAGCTCTTGGTTCTCTTAAGAATGGGAAGGCGCCTGGTCTGGATGGTCTCACTAAAGAGCTTATTCTTGCTTTTTGGTCTTCCCTTAATTCACTTCTTGTTGATGTTTGTAATGAAATATGGAGGGATCAAAAAATGCCCTTTTCGTTCAAGCAAGGGAAAATTAAACTTATTCCTAAGGTGGAGTTACCTAAACGGATTGGTGACGGGCGACCTATCTCAATGATGAATAATATCTACAAAATATTTGCTAAGATTTTTGCTCTTACGCTCAAGCCGTTTATTAACAAGCTAGTACACCCTTGCCAGATTGGGTTTA